>CM036758.1:41315457-41915457 GCA_020796225.1 Arion vulgaris
ATTCGAGAAATCGGAAATTCCCATAGAAGTGGGCTAAACCCTGCAACTCCCATCAACATTAGCTCGAATAGCTTAGCCGACAAATCGGAAATTCCTGTTAGATGGAGGTTGGTTTTTGTATATGTTTGATAGAAAATTGCACATTTCTTGGAAATTTAACTCAATTCTAAGCATTCGTGGTTATTTATTGGTAACAAATGTTAATGATACCGATATTCCTTAGCTTTAAACTGAACTTGTTACAAATGTTAATGATACCGTATTCCTTAGCTTTAAACTGAACTTGTAACAAATGTTAATGATACCGATATTCCTTAGTTTTAAACTGAACCTGTTACAAATGTTACTGATACCGATATTCCTTAGCTTTAAACTGAACTTGTTACAAATGTTAATGATACCGATATTCCTTAGCTTTAAACTGAACTTGTTACAAATGTTAATGATACCGATATTCCTTAGCTTTAAACTGAACTTGTTACAAATGTTACTGATACCGATATTCCTTAGCTTTAAACTGAACTTGTTACAAATGTTAATGATACCGATATTCCTTAGCTTTAAACTGAACTTGTTACAAATGTTACTGATACCGATATTCCTTAGCTTTAAACTGAACTTGTTACAAATGTTACTGATACCGATATTCCTTAGCTTTAAACTGAACTTGTTACAAATGTTAATGATACCGATATTCCTTAGCTTTAAACTGAACTTGTTACATAATATAATCTTGATTTAACATACTGTCTTGTTTTTAACAAGAATTAGTCTATATAGAACAACACTGGAATGCCAGGATCACGTGACAGTTGCGGTCTTATTTCCTAGAACTTTTACCTTAGCCCGCCGGCCTTCTGTTTATCGGAGGCGACGGCTGAACATTGTAAACGTTGCTAGAAAATCTACTCAATTCTTAGAGTGGATGGTTATTTAGTGATGAAAAGAGTTAATAATACCAACAAATGGGCATCAAAGCGAAAGATTGACTTCATTGCAGTATGGATCCGCCCATGTCAGCACAGATAGCACGCCCATCTGTCGAGATAATTGTAATATGCACGAACTCTGCAACTCAAGCAACAATCTTTGGGATTTCATTTTTTTTTTTTTTTTCGTCCGCTTTCAACTCAGACGAAGTTTCATCTCTGAAACTGATTTTTGCGTGAAAATCTGTTTTTCCAATTTCTTACAATGGCAGCAGCGTGCACATTGTAAATTACTTTACACTGGCAGCCGTGTGCTCAATGTACTCGTAATTAGTATTCCCTCGCCATACAGGCAGATTTTCTCCGACTTCAGAGGTACTCATGTTATCGTCCTGAGTAAGACCAGGGGACTCGAACAAATGCCGGACAATAGGTTCGAACCCGAGCTATGAGGCGTCTCACAGCTAGCCTAGCAGGCCGAGCTACTATCAACTACTCTAGGCAGTCCCCCGGGATTTCATTAAAAACATGCACATGTTACTCAGTCCGGATTTGAACTCACAACCTTCAGAACGACAAGTAAACGTCTTAACCACTCCGCCATAGATGCACCATAAGTTAATAATAGTGAAATTATTTAATGCTAAATTTAATTTGCAATTTAATTTAAAAATTTGGTTTTAAAATTTATGTTGCTTTTCAAATGCATTCATCTCAGTCTAACAAGTCTGGAAAGTAAGGGTCAGGAAAGCAAAGGTCAGAAAAGCAAGGGTCAAGAAAACAAAGGTCAGGAAAGGTCAAAGAGGTCAAGAAAACAAAGGTCAGGAAAGCAAGGATCAGGAAAGCAAGGGTCAAGTGACGTGAGAAGAACAATTTCCAGAAATAAGAGTTTTTCTCTGCGGCGTAGAGGCTAGGTGTTCGTATCTGGTTCCAATAGTACTCGGTTCGCTTCCTCGTGTAGCCATCGCAATATGTTTCCAGAGATCCCTGATCTTTGTGTAAGTGAGATCGAGTTCCAAGTCCTATCGGAAATGGATGATAAAACAGAGGTCCTGTGTTCATTTGAGCATGTAAAAAAACCATAGACAGTTAAAAACCGAGAAGAGGATGCTGGAAAGTCGCTGCCCGGGCAACATTCATTTGAAATATTTAAAAATAAAATTCCTACAAGATATGTTCACATTGTGTAAGAAACAGATCGGGGCACACATGGTTACTCACCGAAGTTCATTGATAAGAATCCTATCAAATCAATCAATATTACTTGAGCTCAATAAATGTATGCTATACTGTGCTATGAAACAGACAGACTTACAATATCTTGATAATTGTCCACCAATAAATTTTGTATATACAGGGGAAGATACCACCAAAACTTTTCACATGCCACTTTATCGCCAGGTTGTATTGAAGAAGCTACGGCGCCAGATACCAAATACCCTTGCAGACCTTCAACCAAGATGAATGCTATCAAGTATGGTGGGGTCAGTCTGGAATGTAATGTACGAACGTATAAAAGACACAGGAAATGATATTAGTATTTATGAGGTTGAATTTTTTGCAAAGAAGCTTATCTATATTGTTTTGTTTGTTCAAGGCACGCTAAGTGTATGGACGTTTAATGTCAGCTTGTGATGCATCACGTCAATCAAGGAGTGATTTTTATCTTATCTTAACCACATTTGCCGTGAAGCGTCGTGGGAGAGTTAGTTTTCTATCTTGTGCCAGGTGTGTTGCGCTTGACGTTGTCAGTCCATGCTTTCGCAGGGACATCATCAACAATGGGGTCACCCATAGCCAAGTTGATAACAAGTTGTACTAGTGACCACTAGCCGCGGAAAGTCCGGTGTTCGATGCCAGTTTGAGCCAAAAAGTGTCGGTGTATATAGGGTTTCTGTTACAAGAGACATTGACACTTCACTTTTCTATCTATCTATTCTCTTATTCTGTTTTGCATTTCAGAGTCAGGTTGAAAGAGAAAACACCTGAGGCGAGCCTCTCTATGCGCCATATCTTTCTTTCTTTCTCCAGTCTTGATTTGCCTCACAGCTTCAGGGTAAGAAGATATTTCTAGAACGGACCACCCTTCACTTGGGGATCTAAATTATAAGTAAGATAGGGTAAGGCTCGCCTAATTGGTGCGGGAAACTGACGATAAGGAAAGCAAGCTTTCGTGCAAAAGTCAGTTTGATGCTGCAATGACTACACCTGAATGCATTTCTAGTGAACGAAAATAAAATGTAAAACACTTGGACACATTTTGGTAATCATAATAACTAATAAGGCGGTGGGTTGAGCATACTCTGCGAAAATGAGAATTGAGTGTCACTAGACAAGCACTTGAGTGGAAAATGCAAGAGAAATGGAAAAGAGGATGTCCTAAACAAACATGGAGACCAAGTCTTCTTGAGGAACTGTGCGATTCTGGACTATTCTGGGAACGCATAAACACAGAAAATGTCAGAGATCAAGAAATGTATAGGACAACTGTTGAGGTACTATGCTCCACGGACTACGAGAAGTGCAGAGAAATAAGTCAGTATAATTTTTAAAACAGTTTTTAAGTATAATGTGCAGAAATATTTTCTGGTCAAGTTTGGAGAAAAAAAGGAAGATTGTGTTTAAAAATTTGGCGAAGATATAGGGAAGATTGTGTTTAGAATTTTATGGAAGATATAGGGAAGATTGTGTTCAGAATTTGAGGAAGAAACATGGAAGATTGTGTTTTGAATGTGAGGAAGAAGCAGAGAAGGTTGGGTTTAATAATGTGATAAAAGGACGAAGTATTAGATGTAATTTACTTACCTCCAATATCGATGAAGGAAGAAATATCTCCAGTTAAACTTCCACCCCTTTTCAATAATAGGCTTAATCCAGAGATATGATACAAGAAATCCACTGTAAGACAGAACACATTGCATCAGTTTAATAATAATAATATCATCATTATCCTCCTTGTCTCCAGAGACAATAGGTTTTTGCGTGAAGTAGTTTGTTCTCTGCTGAATCACGTCTGTTGTGACAGTAACGGTCTATTCTGGTGTGACAATCCTGCACAGCTGCTGCATGTGAAACTAGAAACTGGAGTTGATACATAGGATGGTCACTCTTTGCTCTCTGCGTTCTCTTTTGCTTCAATATGGGATGGTTTTTTCTTCTTTTCTTTTTGAGCCACCCCTTACTGCCACTCACTATGCTTGTCTGTCTTTGACCAACCGCTCCCAGTTTTCTTTGTCTATATTACATGAAGTTAGATCACGCTTCCAGCTGCCAATGAAGCCTAGTAATGGGTGCCCATTCTGCCTTGTATCAGTTGGGAGGTGAATATATAGTGTGTTGTTTTAGATTCAACCATCACTCAAACGGCGATTTTTATTTAAATAATAATAATAAACTGAGTAATAATAAAACCCATAGACCATTAGTGAAATCGCAAGGGCCAAATTGTGACGATGGAATCTCGTCTTCTTCTTCTTCCTCGTTTATTCTCAAACTCCCGCTGGTTATAGTAGGATGCAGTCCATAGAACTGAATGCGCTGTGTCGCAGTTTTCAGCTTTAGCTGTCCTATCTGTACGTTTCGGAGCGACGTAGCTGACTTCAGCATAGCCTTTTTAGGTATCAATTTAGCTTCTCCCTCTTCGATCTCCACAAACTTAGCCAGACTTATTGGTAGTCGTCTGTTTTCAGGGCTGCCATGGAGAGACGTAGTGAGACTTTGTCAGCTTATATTCTATGTTGACCTTGATGCTAGCAGTCAGATATGAGTAATGACTGCTACAAGCCCATGTATAGTAGTCACCCAATGGGGAAGGGAGCGTCTGGCCCGGATGCAATCACTAACACAAAAGGTATACACACACACACACACACTCTCGTGCGCTTACGCACTCCCACACGCATACATGTACACAACACACACACCAGACACACACACACACACACACACACACACATATATATATACAGTGGCGGCTCGAGTTCATTTTTGTTGGTGGGGCCAGACACAAATTTTCGGAAAATCATGGTTTTGGGTTAGGCTATATTTTAATTTATAAAATAATAAATACATGTTACACATTATTTTTGGGGCCGCCCCACTGGCCCTTAATGACGAGCTGCCACTGTATATATATATATATATATATATATATTACATCTGGCCTGTGAGCTATAGAAATACCGAAGGATGTTATGGGGGCAAAGTTGTGTCCAGGACAAGCTGATGACATGATGATGACGACATAGAATGATACGAATGCAGTGGAGAAATCAGAGACATATCTGGTCAATCACTAGTAACATCTGTAAAAAGAAATATAAGATGGAGATATGCTGAATTGAAGCTGGTGTTGTTGTAACATTACATTGAGGCTAATGTTGCTGTAACAGGTCGTTGAGAGAGATGTGGTGATACGGTAGTTATTAGGTATACACATTGTATAGTTTACCAACCTTATTGTAAAAAACGTATCCACGCCCAAAGTAAAATTAAGAATCAAATTATGCATTGAATAGGTCATCATTACCGGATATGTTTCTGACACGTTATCTAGTGAAAAACACCACAAAAAACACTAGTTAACATTTTTAAAAATATCAACAACAAAATAGGAACAACAAAATAGCAACAACAAAAATACTAACAACAAAATAGCAACAAAAAATAGCAACTACATAGGAACAACAAAATAGCAACAACAAAATAGCAACTACAAAATAGCAACAAAAAATATCAACAAAATAATAACAATTAAAAACAGCAACAGCACAATAGCAACCAAAAAAAGCAACAATAAATAGCAATAACAAAATAGCAATAACAAAATAGCAATAACAAAATAGCAATAACAAAATAGCAATAACAAAATAGCAATAACAAAATAGCAATAACAAAATAACAACAACAAATATCAACAACAAAAAAGTTTAATAAAATGTTATTTTAAAGTAATGTTGATTTTGGGAGTCTCTGTAGCTAAGTGGTTAAGCACTTCATTTGGGTTTCGAAGATTTTGGGAGTCTCTGTAGCTAAGTGGTTAAGCACTTCATTTGGGTTTCGAAGATTTTGGGAGTCTCTGTAGCTAAGTGGTTAAGCACTTCATTTGGGTTTCGAAGATTTTGGGAGTCTCTGTAGCTAAGTGGTTAAGCACTTCATTTGGGTTTCGAAGATTTTGGGAGTCTCTGTAGCTAAGTGGTTAAGCACTTCATTTGGGTTTCGAAGATTTTGGGAGTCTCTGTAGCTAAGTGGTTAAGCACTTCATTTGGGTTTCAAGATTTTGGAGTCTCTGTAGCTAAGTGGTTAAGCACTTCATTTGGGTTTCGAAGATTTTGGGAGTCTCTGTAGCTAAGTGGTTAAGCACTTCATTTGGGTTTCGAAGATTTTGGGAGTCTCTGTAGCTAAGTGGTTAAGCACTTCATTTGGGTTTCGAAGATTTTGGGAGTCTCTGTAGCTAAGTGGTTAAGCACTTCATTTGGGTTTCGAAGATTTTGGGAGTCTCTGTAGCTAAGTGGTTAAGCACTTCATTTGGGTTTCGAAGATTTTGGGAGTCTCTGTAGCTAAGTGGTTAAGCACTTCATTTGGGTTTCGAAGATTTTGGGAGTCTCTGTAGCTAAGTGGTTAAGCACTTCATTTGGGTTTCGAAGATTTTGGGAGTCTCTGTAGCTAAGTGGTTAAGCACTTCATTTGGGTTTCGAAGATTTTGGGAGTCTCTGTAGCTAAGTGGTTAAGCACTTCATTTGGGTTTCGAAGATTTTGGGAGTCTCTGTAGCTAAGTGGTTAAGCACTTCATTTGGGTTTCGAAGATTTTGGGAGTCTCTGTAGCTAAGTGGTTAAGCACTTCATTTGGGTTTCGAAGATTTTGGGAGTCTCTGTAGCTAAGTGGTTAAGCACTTCATTTGGGTTTCGAAGATTTTGGGAGTCTCTGTAGCTAAGTGGTTAAGCACTTCATTTGGGTTTCGAAGATTTTGGGAGTCTCTGTAGCTAAGTGGTTAAGTACTTCATTTGGGTTTCGAAGATTTTGGGAGTCTCTGTAGCTAAGTGGTTAAGCACTTCATTTGGGTTTCGAAGATTTTGGGAGTCTCTGTAGCTAAGTGGTTAAGCACTTCATTTGGGTTTCGAAGATTTTGGGAGTCTCTGTAGCTAAGTGGTTAAGCACTTCATTTGGGTTTCGAAGATTTTGGGAGTCTCTGTAGCTAAGTGGTTAAGCACTTCATTTGGGTTTCGAAGATTTTGGGAGTCTCTGTAGCTAAGTGGTTAAGCACTTCATTTGGGTTTCGAAGATTTTGGGAGTCTCTGTAGCTAAGTGGTTAAGCACTTCATTTGGGTTTCGAAGATTTTGGGAGTCTCTGTAGCTAAGTGGTTAAGCACTTCATTTGGGTTTCGAAGATTTTGGGAGTCTCTGTAGCTAAGTGGTTAAGCACTTCATTTGGGTTTCGAAGATTTTGGGAGTCTCTGTAGCTAAGTGGTTAAGCACTTCATTTGGGTTTCGAATGTGGTGGGGTTCGATTCAGGACCGTGCAGTTCCTTTCACTTGTATTCTGATTTGTACCTGTTGTCTCCAAATGTTCTAAACCTTATCTTCGTATTAACTGTCCGAAGAATCACGATTCGTATTCTTTTGATAAAGTTTCTTTGTGTGCAGGTCTGTTTTAAAATTTCATCATTTGTTTTCTTCGCTGCTCAAGGAATTTTCAGCATTTTTGTGTAAAACCACATCTCTAAGGCTTCTAGAAATCTTATTGATTTCTTGTTAATTATTCATGATTCGCTGCCACGCATACCTGTTCCTTCTTTTTCTTCTTCTTCTTCTTCTTCTTCTTCTTAGAACGCTCGATATCGACCTCTTGTTAAATCACTCTTTGTCATTTGTATATGATCTGAGCCTAAGAGCGATTGTACGTTGTGCCAGTTATGCGCCTACAAGTAGACCAGCACATCCGATTTCTGCGACCCTATTTATTTATTTGGGTATCTTCCAAAGGTCACTACCTCAGTCGCCTCTTACGACATGCCTTGAAGGTCACAGTGTTAATATTCTTTGCTCATCTTGCGAGCCCAGGCAACACGCGTGCGAATATTGGTTCAATATAACACTTGAGTTCTCGTTTAGGTATTGTTTCAATACATCCTACAAACATAAGTAACTAACAGTAAGATAATACTTCCTACAAACATAAGTAACTAACAGTAAGATAATACATCCTACAAACATAAGTAACAGTAAGATAATACATCCTACAAACATAAGTAACTAACAGTAAGATAATACATCCTACAAACATAACTAACAGTAAGATAATACTTCCTACAAACATAAGTAACAGTAAGATAATACTTCCTACAAACATAAGTAACAGTAAGATAATACATCCTACAAACATAAGTAACTAACAGTAAGATAATACATCCTACAAACATAAGTAACTAACAGTAAGATAATACTTCTTACAAACATAAGTAACTAACAGTAAGATAATACTTCCTACAAACATAAGTAACTAACAGTAAGATAATACTTCTTACAAACATAAGTAACAGTAAGATAATACTTCCTACAAACATAAGTAACAGTAAGATAATACATCCTACAAACATAAGTAACTAACAGTAAGATAATACTTCCTACAAACTTAAGTAACTAACAGTAAGATAATACTTCCTACAAACATAAGTAACTAACAGTAAGATAATACTTCCTACAAACATAAGTAACAGTAAGATAATACTTCCTACAAACATAAGTAACAGTAAGATAATACATCCTACAAACATAAGTAACTAACAGTAAGATAATACTTCCTACAAACATAAGTAACTAACAGTAAGATAATACTTCTTACAAACATAAGTAACAGTAAGATAATACTTCCTACAAACATAAGTAACAGTAAGATAATACATCCTACAAACATAAGTAACTAACAGTAAGATAATACATCCTACAAACATAAGTAACTAACAGTAAGATAATACTTCCTACAAACATAAGTAACTAACAGTAAGATAATACTTCCTACAAACATAAGTAACAGTAAGATAATACTTCCTACAAACATAAGTAACAGTAAGATAATACTTCCTACAAACATAAGTAACTAACAGTAAGATAATACTTCCTACAAACATAAGTAACAGTAATATAATACTTCCTACAAACATAAGTAACAGTAAGATAATACTTCCTACAAACATAAGTAACAGTAAGATAATACTTCCTACAAACATAAGTAACAGTAAGATAATACTTCCTACAAACATAAGTAACTAACAGTAAGATAATACTTCCTACAAACATAAGTAACTAACAGTAAGATAATACTTCCTACAAACATAAGTAACAGTAAGATAATACTTCCTACAAACATAAGTAACAGTAAGATAATACTTCCTACAAACATAAGTAACAGTAAGATAATACTTCCTACAAACATAAGTAACTAACAGTAAGATAATACTTCCTACAAACATAAGTAACAGTAAGATAATACTTCCTACAAACATAAGTAACAGTAAGATAATACTTCCTACAAACATAAGTAACAGTAAGATAATACTTCTTACAAACATAAGTAACAGTAAGATAATACTTCCTACAAACATAAGTAAGAGTAAGATAATACTTCTAACAAACATAAGTAACAGTAAGATAATACATCCTACAAACATAAGTAACAGTAAGATAATACATCCTACAAACATAAGTAACAGTAAGATAATACTTCCTACAAACATAAGTAACTAACAGTAAGTCTTACCTGAGTACCAAGTCAGCATCCACTGCTGTACGTGTCCGACTGTTAGCCACACCATTGTAAAAAATCTGATTCCAGAAATGGATGTTATTGCGTTTGATGATTCAGATACAGTTAGTAGCCTTTTACCATTTGTCCATGCAGAGAATGATATCAGAATGGAAGACAAGCCTCCAGAAGCAGTGATACCTAGTTAGGATTAAGTAAACGGGTAGTTAAACGATTGATAGTAACAGTGAAAACAAGCCCACATGAGGATTTATACCTTCTTCTTCTTCTTCTTCAAATTTCAACTCCTAACGGAGCACAGTTTTTTTTTAACCAACCTCTTGCCAGCCTGCCCATCGTGTTCGTAGTGTATTGGACTACGGGTGACTAGCCCTCTGTGTGTGCGGGTTCAATTCCGCGGGCTGGCGGAAAAGCCACAAGTTCCCCAGATTCACGGTGTTCGTGGCATCGAACAGAAGGGTTACGATGTCCATGGCACCGAGCCGAAAAGCTGAAAGCTCAAGTGCTTCTGGATCGAAAAAACACACACAAAAAACTTACCTCTTACATCCCTTCCTCTCTATCTTTCCATCACTTCCAATTATTTCAATGTCTTGCTTATTCTTTTGATTGATTGATTGATTGATTGTTTTGAAGGATAGCACCATCATCACTGTACTTAGGTGAATAACCCCTGTGCTCGATCTCTTTCTTATACAGAGATGAGGATCCCAGATGTAATTTTGAAGATGGTGAAGATATTTTTGTAGAAATTTTATTTTTAATCTTTTCTAATAAATTTTGCCCGGGCAGAGGCTTTCCAGCCTGCTCTTTATGATTTTGAACTTCCTAGGGCTCATTTACTGCTCAAATTTAAACCCCGGACCTACGTGTTATTATCCGTCTCCGATAGAACTAGGAACTCGATCTCACCTACACTGTGATCAGGGATCTCTGGAAAAATAGACTACACGAGGGAGCAAACCGCATACCTTTGGCACGAGAGGCGAGCACCTAACCCTTACGCCACAGATACTCCGTTTTAGCATATCCTTTTCATATCAGTCTCCATCTCTTTTCTCCATGTATTTCAAGGCCTTCCCCTACTTCTCTTTCCCTTCGGGTTCCAAAACTGAACCTTTCTTGCAATCCTTCCGGTTGGTCTAATCAATGTGTGTCCTATCCATCGCCATCGTCTCTTCATTAGCTCTTTCTCCACTGGTGCCTGCTTAGTTCTTTCTCTGAGTTCCTCGTTCGTAATCTTATCATACCATCTCAGTCCCTCTATTCTATGTAAACATACATTTATGAAGGTTTGTTCTACTCTATGTAAACATACATTTATGAAGGTTTGTTCTACTCTATGTAAACATACATTTATGAAGGTTTGTTCTACTCTATGTAAACATACATTTATGAAGGTTTGCTCTACTCTATGTAAATATACATTTATGAAGGTTTACTCTACTCTATGTAAACATACATTTATGAAGGTTTACTCTACTCTATGTAAACATACATTTATGAAGGTTTACTCTACTCTATGTAAACATACATTTATGAAGGTTTGTTCTACTCTATGTAAATATACATTTATGAAGGTTTACTTTACTCTATGTAAATATACATTTATGAAGGTTCGTATTTGTCAATCAATATATGTATTTTATTCAATGAAGGAATCAATCAACTTAATGTAATAAATTTCGTCTTGTTGTTTTGTAGTCTTATCTTGACATCTATGAGGACGGACACCAAGTTAAGATCAATCAAACAATTAGTACGATAACGTCAGTGGAGACAAGTTGATAGCATGAATGGTGATTAGCTTGTTCCAAAATTCGTGATCATCGTTACTGACCGATATAAAATCATCCACTTGACATAAATTCTTGATTTTTACATTTTAATATAGGTAACAGTGATGACCTTCCAAAAGTATTTTTTGCCCACCCAAATCTTTAGTTCTGTAAGATTTTTATTATATGTTATTACTAAAATTGTAGCGATGTTGATCTGGTATACTTGTCGAAATTTTACAGTACGATTGTAAAGTTTGTTTATAACTAAGCATTTCCGTGTTTCACATGCAATTCAGTTCAAGCCCAAATCGGGAATCCCGTGGAATTAATCAGTTCACAATGTTTCCTACCGACAGTCATTGGTGTATGTATTCTTCTTCTTCACTTCCACCATTGACTTCTTTATAGAAGTGTTGGGGGTGAAACGTAGTGATCTTGTCTGTGCTTGTTCTTCACTTCCACCATTGACTTCTTTATAGAAGTGTTGCCGGGTGAAACGTAGTGATCTTGTCTGTGCTTGTTCTTCACTTCCACCATTGACTTCTTTATAGAAGTGTTGCCGGGGTGAAACGTAGTGATCTTGTCTGTGCTTGTTCTTCACTTCCACCATTGACTTCTTTATAGAAGTGTTGGGGGTGAAACGTAGTGATCTTGTCTGTGCTTGTTCTTCTCTTCCACCGTTTACTTCTTTATAGAAGTGTTGCCGGGGTGAAACGTAGTGATCTTGTCTGTGCTTGTTCTTCTCTTCCACCATTGACTTCTTTATAGAAGTGTTGGGGTGAAACGTAGTGATCTTGTCTGTGCTTGTTCTTCTCTTCCACCATTGACTTCTTTATAGAAGTGTTGGGGTGAAACGTAGTGATCTTGTCTGTGCTTGTTCTTCTCTTCCACCATTGCCTTCTTTATAGAAGTGTTGGGGGTGAAACGAAGTGATCTTGTGTGTGCTTGTTCTTCTCTTCCACCATTTACTTCTTTATAGAAGTGTTGGGGGTGAAACGTAGTGATCTTGTCTGTGCTTGTTCTTCTCTTCCACCATTTACTCTTTATAGAAGTGTTGGGGGTGAAACGTAGTGATCTTGTGTGTGCTTGTTCTTCTCTTCCACCATTTACTCTTTATAGAAGTGTTGGGGGTGAAACGTAGTGATCTTGTGTGTGCTTTTTTAAGGCACTTTGTAAGCTGATATTCATATTCGTAAGGCTGTTCTTGATGCCGTCGCTCCATCTTTTGCGTTGTCTTCCTCTTGCCTTGTACTCATTATACTTTTTCTGTGTGGCTCTCTGTGGTAGGCGATACCAGGGCATTCTGGTCAGATGTCCAAACAATTTAATCTGTTGTTCTTTTATGAATTGCATAACTGGTTTCACATCCAGTCTCCTTCTGATTTCTTCATTTCTAATTTTGTCTCTTATTGTCATACCTGCAGCTCTTCTAAGACACCTCATCTCTGTCGTTATGATTTTCCGCTCATTAACTGCTGTTATTGGCCATGTTTGACACTGGTAACATATGTTGGCAGAAAATCGTTCTGATGAGATTTGCTTTAGTTGTTAGCGGTATCTCATAAGAACGATTTTCTGGCCAACACCATGTTACCAGTGTCAATGGCGTATGTACGCAACATTTACTTTCATTTATAGAAGTGGAAGGTATCATTTGTTCACTATGTCGCCTTTCTTTTTATAATATGTAATAGGAATACGCCTTTGCAATCATTCGCTACCATTTTGTGTATTACTGTAAGTTCTAAACTTTGATGATCATTTTGTTGCGCTTATGCAAAATTATATAACAAAAAACGTTTTTGCATCAACCAAGCTACCTACCAATTAGTTAAACATGTATTCGTAAGGTCGTGAGATATATAAGACTTTGCAAAAAATCACTGGTATATATCAGGTAGATTTCGTACAAATTAAACTTTAGTGTGATCCCGAATTTTGGAACGAACTATAGTTACTGAACAGACGTTATAGCACTCAGGGCAGACCCATGTGTCCTCAGTCTCTCCAAGCAGATGTCGAAGCAGATGTCCAAGCAGATGTCCAAGGGTATGCAGACGGATGGTTTCTGTGTCTCGCTGGTTAAATACACTGCTCACTCTGTCCCTCCTCCACCCTGTTCCGCATGTCAAGAAGTAGCATGTCCCTTGGGGAACTTTGCTTTCATCACAGCCCGCCTGAAAACTTCAGTCTCTAGCAAGTTCTCCCGCCTGCTCCAGCGTCATATTCAAAGCTGTTTTAATGTCCTGCTGTCATCTTCATCGTGATCATCCTCTGCCTCGTACTCTAAGAACCATACCTTCCATTAGTGTTCTCACCAAACCACTGTGTCCTTTAGAGTGCCCAAAATATTTCATCTTCTGGTATATGATGTTATTTATGAACAAATGCTCTTCAATATGCAGATCTTGTAGGATGTCTTTGTTTTTGATCTTCTCTGTCCAGGATGTTCTAAAAATGTTTCTGTAACACATTGTTTCAAAATCTTGAAAATGCAAAATAAAGAAAACTGCAAAAATTAATTTATCTTACAGTCTTCTTTTCCATGTAAAGATGCATTTTCTTTGTTTCCAACATTTTCTTTGGTCTTGTTATGCTCATCTTGGTCAGACTTTTCAGTTTGTTGAACTACATTTGATGACATCCATTTTGGTAACTGAACATAGACTAAATCTATAGCTGTTCCGAGAAAAGTCAAGACTCCGAAGACAACAAGAATAAATCTGAAAATATAGTCAAGATTAAATCTGTACAGAAATAGATCTGAAAATGTAGTCAAGATTAAATCTGTTCAGAAATAGATCTGAAAATGTAATCAAGATTAAATATGTACAGAAAACATCTATTATTTTAAGTTATTGGATATTGGTTCTTCATTAATAGCTTGTCTTGAACAGAACTTTGCACACAGCACACTTCACATCACAAACTTCACAGACAACACACTTCACATCACAAACTTCACAGACAACACACTTCACATTACAAACTTCATACACAACACACTTCACATCACAATCTTCACACACAATACACTTCAAATCACAGACCTCACACACAACACACTACACATCACAAACAAACACAGATGATAAAAGAAACGAATTTAAATCCTAATACAAACATGGCAAGTTTGGTGAAAAGTGTCTGTTCCTTGTCGTCAGTTCTACAATCCACAGAAGCGGCCATCAGAAGAGAGCTGACATTAAATGTCTCAATTCCTTGAAGAACAAAAACAAAAGATATGAATTATTTCCCTAACAGAACCTCTTCAGTTATTGCTAGTTGATAAACACACACAATATTTCCCTAACAGAACCTCTTCAGTTATTGTTATTTGATAAACACACACAATATTTCCCTAACAGAACCTCTTCAGTTATTGTTAGTTGATAAACACACACAATATTTCCCTAACAGAACCTCTTCAGTTATTGCTAGTTGATAAACACACACAATATTTCCCTAACAGAACCTCTTCAGTTATTGTTAGTTGATAAACACACACAATATTTCCCTAACAGAACCTCTTCAGTTATTGTTATTTGATAAACACACACAATATTTCCCTAACAGAACCTCTTCAGTTATTGCTAGTTGATAAACACACACAATATTTCCCTAACAGAACCTCTTCAGTTATTGTTAGTTGATAAACACACACAATATTTCCCTAACAGAACCTCTTCAGTTATTGTTATTTGATAAACACACACAATATTTCCCTAACAGAACCTCTTCAGTTATTGTTAGTTGATAAACACACACAATATTTCCCTAACAGAACCTCTTCAGTTATTGCTAGTTGATAAACACACACAATATTTCCCTAACAGAACCTCTTCAGTTATTGTTAGTTGATAAACACACACAATATTTCCTAACAGAACCTCTTCAGTTATTGTATTTGATAAACACACAATATTTCCCTAACAGAACCTCTTCAGTTATTGTTAGTTGATAAACACACACAATATTTCCCTAACAGAACCTCTTCAGTTATTGTTATTTGATAAACACACACAATATTTCCCTAACAGAACCTCTTCAGTTATTGTTAGTTGATAAACACACAAATATTTCCTAACAGAACCTCTTCAGTTATTGTTAGTTGATAAACACACACAATATTTCCCTAACAGAACCTCTTCAGTTATTGCTAGTTGATAAACACACACAATATTTCCCTAACAGAACCTCTTCAGTTATTGTTAGTTGATAAACACACACAATATTTCCCTAACAGAACCTCTTCAGTTATTGTTATTTGATAAACACACACAATATTTCCTAAAGAACCTCTTCAGTTATTGTTAGTTGATAAACACACACAATATTTCCCTAACAGAACCTCTTCAGTTATTGTTAGTTGATAAAACACAATATTTCCTAACAGAACCTCTTCAGTTATTGTTAGTTGATAAACACACACAATATTTCCCTAACAGAACCTCTTCAGTTATTGTTATTTGATAAACACACAAATATTTCCTAACAGAACCTCTTCAGTTATTGTATTTGATAAACACACACAATATTTTTTCTTTTCTAATCATGTTTTGCTGTACAGTCAAGATAAGAAGATATTTCTAGAACAAGGTTTGAGTCTGCTTCATAGTGTCTAAATCATCAGTTACATACTGAATCCATCTTCTGTTGTCTTCCTCTTCTTTCGAGATATTTCTCAATAATGGTCTTCAACCTTGCTCGTCTTTTTATATGTCCAAAATAGTTCAATTTTCTCATTATTATTTGTAGCATCAGCCAGTTTGATTTTGAATTTTCTGGATAAATCTATTTGTTCTCTTCTCTGTCCATGATATACATATATCTCTTCTGTAACACTTATATTCAAAAGCACATTTATGTTTTTCCTGCCTTGTTAAATGTCCATAGAGAATATGAATATTCATCTACTTCTTCTTCAGCTGGTCAAACGCTTAGTTTACTGTGGAACACAAACTGGGCAGACAGCAAGAAAGTAACATACTAGGAAAACAAGATCACAATAAACCTGTATAGAACCTTAATGAGGCTTTGAGGAAGATGTCTCAGGAGAATTCCTCCGAATTCTGTTGGGAATCAGAGAATACCAAATATTGAGATCATCAGTCACACAGGCATCAACGGGGAAATAAAACGTAGGAGATAGAAGGGGTTGGGACATACATTCAGAATGCAGAAGGCCAAACACTCACATGGGGCATTAACATGAAATCCGAGAGACAAGATAGGTAGGGGCGACCTAGAGAGACATGGAGACGAACTGTAGACAGAGAAATAGAAGAGAGGGGAAAGACCTGGAAGGAACTAAGTTGCCTTGCTCAAGGCAGATCTGGTTGGAGGATATTTGTAGATGACTTCTTCAAGTGAAGTTAAGAGAAGAAGAATCTTAACAAAAGTAAAAGAAAACTAAATGACTCACTTTCTTGAAGAAGTTTCTGTGCATCCGTCTGTGAACAAGAGCTTGGTAAAACTATCCCAAAGTTGATCATCATATATGCTACATTTATGAATGGATCCATATCCTGGTTTTTGAAAATGTTATATTAGTAATCTGTTAAAAATGAATATCTTTACAACTGATCAAACAGATTTGTTGACTAATATATGTGTCCATGTATAACAAACATAGAAAGAATCGACAGCTTTGAATACCTTGGGAGATTGCTAACAAATGACGGGAATGCTATAAAAGAAATTAAAAGAAGGTTGAACATTGCTTTGCAAAAACTAAAAGAACTAACTAACCTATGGAAGGGAACTGACATAAGAACAAAACTCAAGTGTTTGAGAGTATGAGTATTTCCATTGGCAACATATGGTTGTGAGACATGAACCATTGACTATGCGGCAGATAATATCATAATACCTTTGAATGTAAATGCTACAGAAGAGTACTTAGAATATCAAAGATAGAGAAGAGAACAAATGATTTTGTTCTGCGACATTTGATATTAAAAAGAGTTGGTTATTAAAGAGAATAAAAAAAGGAAAATTAAATATTTCCGACACATCAAACGACATGAGTGCATAGAGAAGATAATTCTGGAGAGAATGGTGCATTAAAGAAGAATAAGAGGAAGACACAGAAGACGATGGGTGCAGGATATCATTGACGATCTAAGAATGACTGCTGCTGACGTCGGACATTTTGCACAGAATACGGAGTTTTTCAGGGCTGCTGTCATGGGAGCCAAGTTGCTGAAGGAACAAGCTATTTGTTGATAATCAATGTGTAAATAGCGAAACATGTAAAAACAAAGTATTGTAGTTTTTCAAAGTACAAAAACAATATATTTAGCGACGTTTCTACCGAAAGGCTTTATCAAGCAATGGATACAACAGAAGCAAAGAAATTCAAATTTCCTATATGACAGAGATAACATACACAGTCAGACAATAAATCTATAACGTCACTAAAACAATATATCATGAAAAACGAAATAAATGGGGGAAAAACTAGGAATAGAAAGAAAAATACAACAATATTAATCAAATATATACATAATACATATACATTTAATATATACATATATATTATGGTAAATGGGAAGATACATTATTAAAGAAGCATAGGAATGTAGCGCGTTGAGTCCATGTGGTAGCAAGATAACATATAAATATATGAACGATTTACGGGAGAAAATCGACTTCAATCATCAGAGGAACATGATTTGTTGTTAGATCGCAACACATAATCATCTACTCTCCATACAGCTCCGTCCAATAACGTTAACACACCTTTCAACTTCGTACATAATCGCTAACTCACCGTACAATTTCGCACGTCGTTTACTCTTCGTTTAGTGTTTGAGAACGTGGGACAACACAAAATTAACATTGCAGACGAATATTCAAATATATCGAGTCTATGTACTTAACTCTTTACTAATGGCTGAGAAACATGGACATCCTACTCAAGGCACGAGAGGAGACTTAACTTATTTTATCTTCGATGTCTCCGCAAGATTATGAACATTAGGTGGTACAACAAGATAACCAACTTTGAAGTAGAGCAACGTACAAACTTGACTTCCATCATGGGCATGCTCAGCAGTAGAATACTAAGATGGCTAGGGCATGCGACAAAATGGACAATAGTCGCATATTTGAACAAGTGCTGTTCTTTGAACTTTCGGAAGGGAAGAGGCTCCAATGCACACCACTGCTCAGATATAAAAATCTATGTAGAGCCTTCATTTAGATAAATGGTTTTTTAAACCTGTTGTTACTGCCTGTGATACCGGTTTTTTTGTTGCTCAATGAAATTTTGCTACTCAGGAATCAATTGCTTTTATGGAGTTGATGCACAAGAAGAAGAAGAAGAAGCAGAGAAGTAAATCTAATTACCACCACCTTCCATTTTGTTAACCAAGTAAAAGACGCACACACACAACACACTATAAACCAGTGGTTCTCAGCATGGGAGGCACTTCCATGGATGCGTGAGGCAGTATCAGGGAGGTATGAGACAGTATCAGGGAGGTATGAGGCAGTATCAGGGGAGGTATGAGGCAGTATCTGGGGAGGTATGAGACAGTATCTGGGAAGGTATGAGGCAGTATCAGAGGAGGTATGAGACATTATCAGAGGAGATGTGAGACAGTATCAGGGGAGGTATGAGGCAGTATCAGGGGAGGCATGAGACAGTATCAGAGTAGGTATGAGACAGTATCAGAGGAGGTATGAGACAGTATCTGGGAAGGTATGAGGCAGTATAAGGGGAGGTATGAGGCAGTATCAGAGGAGGTATGAGGCAGTATCAGAGTAGGTATGAGGCAGTATCATGGGAGGTATGAGGCAGTATCAGGTGAGGTATGAGGCAGTATCAGAGTAGGTATGAGGCAGTATCAGTGGAGGTGTGAGACAGTATCAGGGAAGGTGTGAGAAAGTATCTGGGAAGGTATGAGGCAGTATCAGGGAAGGTATGAGACAGTATCAGGGGAGGTATGAGACAGTATCAGGTATGAGACAGTATCAGGGGAGGTATGAGGCTGTATCAGAGGAGGTATGAGACAGAGGAGGTATGAGACAGAATCAGAGGAGGTATGAGACAGTATCAGGGGAGGTATGTGACAGTATCAGGGGTGATATGAGACAGTATCAGGTATGAGACAGTATCAAGGGAGGTATGAGGCAGTATCAGGGAGGTATGAGACAGTATCAGGGGAGGTATGAGACAGTATCAGAGGAGGTATGTGACAGTATCAGGGGAGGTATGAGAGAGTATCAGAGAAGGTATGTGACAGTATCAGGGAGGTATGAGACAGTATCAGAGAAGGTATGAGACAGTATCAGGGAGGTATGTGACAGTATCAGGGAGGTATGAGACAGTATCAGGAGGTATGAGACAGTATCAGGGAGGTATGAGACAGTATCAGGGGAGGTATGAAGCAGTATCAGGGGAGGTATGAGACAGTATCAGAGGAGATGGGAGACAGTATCAGAGGAGATGTGAGACAGTATCAGAAGAGGTATGAGAGTATCAGGGGAGGTATGAGACAGTATCAGAAGAGGTATAAGACAGTATCAGGGGAGGTATGAGACAGTATCAGGAAAGACGTGAGACAGTATCAGGGAAGACGTGAGACAGTATAACGGGAGGCGTGAGACAGTATAACGGGAGGCGTGAGACAGTATAACGGGAGGCGTGAGACAGTATAACGGGAGGCGTGAGACAGTATAACGGGAGGCGTGAGACAGTATAATGGGAGGCGCGAGACAGTATCAGGGAAGACGTGAGACAGTATAACGGGAGGCGTGAGACAGTATCAGGGAAGACGTGAGACAGTATAACGGGAGGTGTGAGACAGTATAACGGGAGGTGTGAGACAGTATAATGGGAGGCGTGAGACAGTATAATGGGAGGCGTAAGACAGTATAATGGGAGGCGTGAGACAGTATAATGGGAGGCGTGAGACAGTATCAGGGAAGACGTGAGACAGTATAATGGGAGGCGTGAGACAGTATAATGGGAGGCGTAAGACAGTATTAGGGAAGACGTGAGACAGTATAACGGGATGCGTGAGACAGTATCAGGGAAGACGTGAGACAGTATAACGGGAGGTGTGAGACAGTATAATGGGAGGCGTGAGACAGTATAATGGGAGGCGTGAGACAGTATAATGGGAGGCGTGAGACAGTATAATGGGAGGCGTGAGACAGTATAATGGGAGGCGTAAGACAGTATAATGGGAGGCGTGAGACAGTATAATGGGAGGCGTGAGACAGTATAATGGGAGGCGTGAGACAGTATAATGGGAGGCGTGAGACAGTATAATGGGAGGCGTGAGACAGTATAATGGGAGGCGTGAGACAGTATAATGGGAGGCGTGAGACAGTATAATAGGAGGCGTGAACCGTTATGAAAATGTAGTCGAGGTTGTGTTTTAATCATTATATCTATATTAACGTTTTTTTCCCAGTTCAAATGTGTTATTTAAAATAATTTAAACTGTAAGCTTGATGAAAAAAGGTGGAAAATGGGAGGGCGCAGCTTGAAAAATGAAAGGCAAAGAGGAGGGCGCAATTTAAAAAAAATTAAACTAGAGAGAAGTGCAGCTATGAAAAATGAGAGGAAATAAAAGAGACACAATTGGAAATAAAAGAGGGAGAAATGAGAAAGAGTGCGGCTTGGAGAAGTGAGGAGGAAAAGAGGTGGGACGTGGGACTCGTTTTTTTTTTCAAAAGAGGCACCAGCTGAAGAACGTTTAGAACCACTGATGTAAAGGGAGATAAATAAATACCTTACCGGAATATGTGTCAAGTTAACCAAGGTAGCGACGCAATAGTTTCCCTTGAATCCAGGTCTTGTAGCCTGCAAAGGGGAACTTGTATCTCTGCATTGGTAGAAGTTGCCGACGTAGGAAGTGCGACCTAGCAACAGGGACGGTCCTGATTTAGCCCAGGCATCAAACACTGTGGAAATTATTGTCAAAACACTTAAAAACAAAGTACTGTAGTTTTACAAAATACAAAAACAATGACAATACACAGCAACGTTTCGACCAAAAGGCCTTTATCAAGCAAAAGATACATCAGAAGTGAAGAATTTCACTTCTTTCACAACACACTACATATAGAATACAACAATAAAATCCTAATGGCCCTGTTGCTTGATAAAAGCCTTTTGGCCGAAACGTCGCGGCGTATTGTTATTGTTTTTGTATTTTTGTAAAGATATAATGCTTTGTTTTTGCGTGTTCTTTTCTGTACATTCCAATCTTTAATTCACGATCTTTTATTGTTTTTTTGTCATTGGTTACTGAACTGACGTTACAGTACTCCCAGCAGACCCATAAGTTCTCAGTCTCCACCAACAGATGTCGAAGGGTTAGCATGCTGATAGTTCCTATTTCTCGCTTGTTAAACACACATATATCTTAAGTTCTTTTAGCTTTGCTTGTTTATGTGCGCTGGTTTTGATGAAAGTCCTCTTAGTGCTCATACTCTTTGAGGGCGTTAAGAATGTCAGACCTATCCATTGGCTATATATGGTGGCAGAGTTAGCTAGCCTAGCCTGTACGCTGTCTCGTTTATATAATTTGTATCATTTTTATCTAGACAGCACAAACCCCTAATACAACCCTCACAAGACTCGTTCTTATGCTGAAAGGAGAGGGTTTGACGAGTTTTGCATAACAATAAAACAACTAACCAACTATGGACGTAGGTGGGCTACAAATGAAATCGTCAACACATAAGTGCCTCCAAAGATCTATAGTCTCAGCCATACAAGATCATATCATAAAGGGGGTACGTTCAGTCCTGAAGTAACACTTTCAAACCAAAGAAAAACACTTTTAAACATAAATAACACATTTCCGAACATAAAAACGACACTTTCAAACAAAAATAAGATGCCTTCTGTTATAACAAAGACACTTTCAGTCGTTAAGATTACTCCTGGGGACATGGCATAAATTGCATCACCCCTCGCCTCTAAAGACAAACAGCAGAACAAGGAGAGTATTCTTGTTGTTTGTATTCACTTACTCTGTAGCGCCCACATTTCATTTGAAAGGTAGCTACGTATGGCTGTTTCAACATCCTTCTCACAATCTGATGAAAGTTCGTGACGTTCCGACCAAGACGACAAGTCATACCATCTATTAAAAATAAGTTCCACTGCTCTTGCGATTGTGTATAACTTCGGGCGACCATCTTGTGGGATGGAAACTGAAACAAAAATTTTGAAATTTGCATACCGTTTTTATGGATTATAATTCACATCCCTAAAACTCCTCTGTTCGGAAAGATGCTCTCAGTGCGTTAAGAATGTCATTTCGGTCCATTGCATATCTTTTTGTTATCGTAGCCATGTCAGTCAATTTATCGGCTCGTTCGTTAATATTGACTCTTGCATGCCGTGGCTGCTAACTGTTAATGGGGTTGCCCGAGTGGTTACCGGGGCCCAAATTGGGGGTGTAAAGAATAGAACCACTGTTACCAGACATGCATGTCGTAAGAGGCGACTAAGGAGGTTTGGCTGAAATCGGATGTATGTGTCCTAAACGTGTAGAAGTCTATTTATATGCAACGTATACACGTTCTTGGCAAAGATCAAACATATCACAAAGAGTGATTAAAATTGGTCGTAAAGAACGAACGCAAAGAAGAAGAATAGAACTGTTAATGGGGAAGACAACAGATGTCAAATAGAAAGTTTGGAAGAAAAAGACACGTCCAAGATCCTTATTTGTAGAAATGTCACCAATACTGAAAAAAACGTGATCATCTGTAACAGAAGATCGTTCATTTCTGTCGAGAAATCGGAAATTCCCGATGATGAAGGCTGACTTTTATATATGTTTGATACGCCCGTGTGTTTCCGGCGCTCGCAAGGGGAGCAAAAATAGTAACACTGCGACCTATAAGGCATGTCGTAAGAAGCGGCTTAGTTAGTGGCATAGGAAAGCTACCCAAGTAAATAAGAAGCGTCGCAAAAATCGGATGTGCTGGCCTACTTGTAGGCGCATAACCGGCACAATGTACAATCTGTCTTAGGCTCAGATCACATACAAATCACAAAGAGTGGTTAACAAGTGGTCGATATGGAGCGTTCGAAGAAGAAGAAGAAGAATTAAATTTAGTTGAAGTCATAATATAACCCTGCTCGCTCGAGTAGTCACCGTGGCCCAAATTTGGGGTGTCAAGAATAGAACCACTGTTACCTGCCATGCATGTCGTAAGAGGCGACTAAGGAGGTTTGGTTGAAATCGGATGCATGTGTCCTAAACGTGTAGAAGTCTATGCGTTTAGGGGCCTACCAAACCAATGTGCAACGTATACACGTTCTTGGCAAAGATCAAACATATCACAAAGAGTGATTAAAATTGGTCGTAAAGAACGAACGCAAAGAAGAAGAAGATAACCCTGCTTTCGCATTGATGATATTAGTAAAAGAAATTAATTTGGAACTTGTCAAAGATTATGTTACAGTACCTATTAGATCCAAGTTGTCAGTTTGTAATGAAGAAAGTTTGTCTTCTCTAACGTCAGTCTTAATGTCTCTCTTGTCATCAACCGTTGCCCCAGCTTCAACATCAATTCTCTTATCTTCAGAACACGTCTCAGTGGTGCCATCAGACTTGATTTTTCCGATTTGGAAATGTGAAGAACTCTTTATATTATTTGGCAAACCTGAAATAGTATAACGATGTATTCACTGTTAATTTAGTTATCAGTTATTAATTATATGAGGAATATCATCATAATACTCCGGACATGTCCATGAGTGCTCCGATCTCCACCTCAACAAATCCAGCAGCCGCCTGCGACCAAACACGCCAGTTCAACGTTGATTAATATATATTTTGCATATTTGATATGTCGTTCTGTTTGGGCTATACCAATGCCGAGAATAATCTCTCTCAGTCTGGTCAGCGAGTAAAATAGTTTTTAAGATGAAGGATTGGCTTCATTGCACCGGGTTTTAACCCATATGACTCAGTCCCTCTCCGTAGAAATGACATGCCATCTGCCGAGAGTATTACACGAAGCACGAACTCCGTAGCTCCGGCAACAATCATAAAAGGTCTCTGGAAAAAATTCACTCGTGAAAAGAACGGTGCGGTCCGGATTCGAACTCACGACCTTCGTCTGGCAAGGCAAGGGCTTACTACACTTAGCTACAGAGACTACCGCCATATTTAAGACCATATTTAACAACATTCAAACAAGTAATGTATTATTTTCTATAATCCTGATTTGCTTCACAAAGTTAAATTTACACCAAAAAAAGAATGAGAAAGTTTCAGTTTGGAATATCTTCATTGCACTCCGGACATGTTCATATTGCGTTCCGATCTCCTTCGTAAAATCTTCAACAGCGTTCATCGACTGACCGTACCAGTTTCATTGATGATTGATGAGCCTACTCATATACCCGTTGTGATGTTCTTTTCAGGCTACTCCAATCTTCAATCCAAACTCTTGCAATCTTGCAGTTGACGTGGACTTGTTTAAATGAAAATCCTCTTTGCGGCCACACTTAATGAGGGCGTTAAGAATGTCAACTCTATCAATTGGCTTGACCACCTAATACGACGACAGAGCCAGTGAGCCTGTCTGCTCTCTCATTGCCAACGACACACATGTGCCGCGGAACAAAGATAAGTGCAATTCTGCAAATTGTTGACGCTTGTAGGGACTATATCAATTGCCTGCCACTGAATCAGCCTCCACCTTTCGGACCATGCTCAATAAATTACTCAGAATACTATTTATCTATGTCTTCTTCGTGTCTCGTTTAACACATAAAGCATCCACAATAGACTGTCACTGTTACCGCTCTACTGCCTTCCTGCCAACCGTCTCCCACATCATGTCACACTCCTTCTACTCTCTCTTCACAGTTCTTCACCATGTTTCTTTTAGACGTCCAGTCCTTCTCTTCACATCCGCTATCCATCTGAGAACTATCCTATCCATTGTCCCAACTGGATTACGATATACATCTTCGTCTTATAATGACTCAGAATACATGCATGCAGTGGCGGCTCGTAGCCATTTTTCTAGGTGGGGACAGACACACATTCTTGGGAAAGAATCATAGTTTTTGGAGTATTTACTATTATTTGTCTATTCTAGGAAGTTTCCACTCTTTCGATTATTGATGGGGCCATGCCCCACTGACCCTTAATGACGAGCCGCCCCTGCATGCATGATTCTAGTTTTGGGAGTCAAGCCAGAGTAGGGCTTTAGATGTTGAATAATAGAGATAGTGAAGAATTGTATTATTAATATGAAAGCTAGACGGTGTCACTTACCTCCCTTTGTTGCTGCAATGCATAAGACAAGAAGATGAGCTACACAAAGCTTCATGTTAGCCACTTGATGTTTCCTGTACAACGGAAATTATATCAACATTTTCATAAAATCGAGCACCTTACCTCTACGTCATAGAGTTCCCTATAATTATAATAGTAATAATAATAGTAATAATAATAGTAATAATAATAGTAATAATAATAGTAATAATAATAGTAATAATAATAGTAATAATAATAGTAATAATAATAGTAATAATAATAGTAATAATAATAGTAATAATAATAGTAATAATAATAGTAATAATAATAATAATAGTAATAATAATAGTAATAATAATAGTAATAATAATAGTAATAATAATAGTAATAATAATAATAATGTGGCGTCTGTAGCTTAAGCAGTAGTGAGCTCGATCACAACCCAAGCGTACCTGGTTCAAACCCCACGGTGGGAAAGTTTAGAAGCTAATTTGTTTACATGGCATTTTTACGGAAGGTTAAAATAGACCTCACCGTTCAGAAAGTAATGGCAAACTACTAAACGTATAAGTGGTGCCTAGAAAATCAGCGACTCGTTTACTGTGGTTGATGGCTACGTCCTGTAAAAGATACGCCACGACTTTCATTCATTTTTCAATATCAAGACTAAAGTTGTGCAATGCATTATTTTTCAATATCAAGACTAAAGTTATGCAATGCATTATTTTTCAATATCAAGACTAAAGTTATGCAATGCATTATTTTTCAATATCAAGACTAAAGTTATGCAATGCATTATTTTTCAATATCAAGACTAAAGTTATGCAATGCATTATTTTTCAATATCAAGACTAAAGTTATGCAATGCATTATTTTTCAATATCAAGACTAAAGTTATGCAATGCATTATTTTTCAATATCAAGACTAAAGTTATGCAATGCATTATTTTTCAAATGTCTTCTTGGCTGTTCTTTTCTTCTTCTTCTTCTTCTCATTCTTCTTCTTCAATTAGCTTTGTCCTCTCCTTCTCCAACCTCGTCTTTTTCTCTCCTTCTTCTACTAATTTATGTTTTCGTAATTTTTTTTTGTCGCCATACTGCTTACCAGGTTGTTGTCAAGTGTCGTTGTTTTTCTGTTTTTATCTTGCGCTGTTCTAGTGGCTTTTGTGATAGTTATGTTTGCTTTCTGACAGGATTCTGCTATGCCATCTAACCAACTTTTCGTGGTCTTCCTCTCACCTTCTTTCCTGAAGTTCTGTTGTAGAAGACTCTGTATACTGTGGAGTTTGACTGAATTCTTATTAAGTGGTCACACCACTTCATTCTTTGTTTCTCGATTTAATTCAAGCAAGGTTCTGTCCAAACGTTCTTTCTTATTCTGATGTTCACGGTCGTGACGTGATATGATACAGAGAGGCGGCCGCATCAGGCGGCACCGAAAGGAGGGGGGCATAAGCAACAAAATCACAATTACAATGGAAGGATATTTTAAGGAAAAACCATTTAAGGGTCGGCATTTCGGAAATTTGCATCATACTGAGAAAATATACCGCACGGACCTGCTGATGTTGGTGACTGTCTTTTCTTGTATTGTTGGTAACTTTTCATAGCCATCGCATTTCACATGTAGTTATTTTTTGCGACTGTGCTTTGCTCATTGTCCATGTTTAGCTGTGATAATACAGAGTAGGCATGAAAATGCTGTTGATCATCTATTAGTAACAATTTGGCTAGCACTCTTGCTTTTGCTTTTACATTTGCTTTTACACTCTAGTTTCTATCTGCAATCTTAATTTTTACACTCTAGCTTCTATCACTCTGCGATCTTCATTTTTACACTTTAGCTTCTATCACTCTGCGATCTTCATTTTTACACTCTAGCTTCTATCACTCTGCGATCTTCATTTTTACACTTTAGCTTCTATCACTCTGCGATCTTCATTTTTACACTCTAGCTTCTATCACTCTGCGATCTTCATTTTTACACTTTAGCTTCTATCACTCTGCGATCTTCATTTTTACACTCTAGCTTCTATCTGATATCTTCATTTTTACACTCTAGCTTCTATCTGCAATCTTAATTTTTACACTCTTGCTTCTATCACTCTGCGATCTTCATTTTACACTTTAGCTTCTATCACTCTGATCTTCTTTTTTACACTCTAGCTTCTATCTGATATCTTCATTTTTACACTCTAGCTTCTATCTGATATCTTCATTTTTACACTCTAGCTTTTATCTGCCATCTTCATTTTTATCTTAAAATCTTATTACAATCTTGTTTCTTCTTTTCTCTAATCATGTGTTTATCTCATTGCGTCAGGATAGGAAAAGATTTCTAGAACAGGCTTTTGTGTGCGCTTCGCAAACAATATTTTTTGTCTCCTCTGTTATCTCTGATGTCCACCTATTGCGTGGAAGGAGTTTTGCTTTGTACCCATTGTATTGGAGTAGTATTGCTTTTTCGTGCACACTGTCTGTTGATAATCTGCTTATGTAGCACTGTCTGTTGATAATCTGCTTATGTAGCACTGTCTGTTGATAATCTGCTTATGTAGCACTGTCTGTTGATAATCTGCTTATGTAGCACTGTCTGTTGATAATCTGCTTATGTAGCACTGTCTGTTGATAATCTGCTTATGTAGCACTGTCTGTTGATAATCTGCTTATGTAGCACTGTCTGTTGATAATCTGCTTATGTAGCACTGTCTGTTGATAATCTGCTTATGTAGCAATGTCTGTTGATAATCTGCTTATGTAGCACTGTCTGTTGATAGTCTGCTTATGTAGCACTGTCTGTTGGTAGTCTGCTTATGTAGCACTGTCTGTTGGTAATCTGCTTATGTAGCATTGTCTGTTGATAATCTGCTTATGTAGCACTGTCTGTTGATAATCTGCTTATGTAGCAATGTCTGTTGATAATCTGCTTATGTAGCACTGTCTGTTGGTAATCTGCTTATGTAGCACTGTCTGTTGATAATCTGCTTATGTAGCACTGTCTGTTGATAATCTGCTTATGTAGCACTGTCTGTTGATAATCTGCTTATGTAGCACTGTCTGTTGATAATCTGCTTATGTAGCACTGTCTGTTGATAATCTGCTTATGTAGCACTGTCTGTTGATAGTCTGCTTATGTAGCACTGTCTGTTGGTAGTCTGCTTATGTAGCACTATCTGTTGGTAATCTGCTTATGTAGCACTGTCTGTTGATAATCTGCTTATGTAGCACTGTCTGTTGATAATCTGCTTATGTAGCACTGTCTGTTGATAATCTGCTTATGTAGGACTGTCTGTTGATAATCTACTTATGTAGCACTGTCTGTTGGTAATCTGCTTATGTAGCACTGTCTGTTGATAATCTGCTTATGTAGCACTGTATGTTGGTAGTCTGCTTATGTAGCACTGTATGTTGATAATCTGCTTATGTGACCGAACCATTTAATTTGTTGTTTCTTGATGAAGCTCAGTACTGATAGGTATCCACTTTTTCGTTACATCTTTATTTCTAAACAGGTTTCTACTTGAATCTCCCATCATTCTGTGTAGACACTTCATCTCTGTCGGGATCTATCTTATTTAATTTTGTTAATCGTAATTTCTTATTTTCAGACAAAATATGAAAGCACTAGGTAAACTAATTTTGCAATTCTCAAACTCAGAACAATGAAAGATACATCAGTAGTAGACAATAGATATATAGATATAGATTCTTCTCGTACCGTTATACGTTACATATGGCCTGCAAGTAATTTCTCCTTGCCACTCTGTCCTGTGTAAAATCATTTATTCTCTTCCATGAAATCGAGTCCGATATTTCTTGCCTCTCTGAGCAAAATTCGTTTCAGAGTATCCCTAGAGCGCCCTCTCTTTATTGAAATCTTTGCCTCCCACTTTAATGCCCGCTAGGCAATTCTTTGATCATCTATTCTCAAGGTATGTCCAACATATCTTCATCTTCTCTTTCTTATAACAGATGTTATTAGTGGTTGACAAGACATTTCTTTGATTGCATCAATTCGTCCCACTTTATGTTCATTATTGTTCGCAGACATCTATTTTCAAATGTTTTCAACTGACTTTCTATTATCTGTAGTTATTTTCCAACTCTTGCCAGTTAGACAATTGATAGATAGAAACCAATTGTACAAGGAGTCTATGTGGCGTAGTAGGTAAGGTGCCCGCTTCTCGTTGCAAAGGTACTCAGTTCGTTTCCTCATGCAGCCATCAGAATATTTTTTTCTCAGAGATCCTCGATTTCAATGTAGGTGAGAGCGAGTTTCTAGTCCTATCTAAAATCGACAAAAAAATGTAGATCATATGTTCAAGTTGAGCACGTAAATGAACACCTGGCAGTTCACAGATTGAGAAGGGCAGGCTAGAAAGTCGTTGCTCAGGCAAAATTTATTTTAAAAGATTAAAAATTTAAATTTCTACAAAATATTTTCAAAATCTTTTAAATTACATGCGGGACCCTCTCCTGTACATTTCGTGCATTGCCGATGAGATCTTCATGTAAGAAAGAAATCGAAGCACACATGGTTACTCACCGTAGTGCAATGATGATAGTCCTATCAATCAAACAATCAAATATCACTTGACTATATCATATAAATAATGAAGTAACGTAACAAGAAAGTAATGTAACAATGAAGTAATGTAATAAAAAAGTAATGTAACAATGAAGTAATGTAACAGTGAAATAATGTAACAAGGGAGTAATGTAACACTAAAGTAATGTAACAATGGAGTAATGTAACAATGAATGTAACAAGAAAGTAATGTAACAATGAAGTAATGTAACAATAAAGTAATGTAACAATGAAGTAATGTAATAAGAAAGTAATGTAACAAGAAAGTAATGTAACAATGAAGTAATGTAACAATGAAGTAATGTAACAATGAAGTAATGTAACAATAAAGTAATGTAACAATGAAGTAATGTAATAAGAAACTAATGTAACAAGACAGTAATGTAACAATGAAGTAATGTAACAATGAAGTAATGTAATAAGAAAGTAATGTAACAATAAAGTAATGTAACAATGAAGTAATGTAATAAGAAAGTAATGTAGCAAGAAAGTAATGTAACAATGAAGTAATGTAACAATGAAGTAATATAACAATTGAGATATCATTATTACATTCATACCTGTAACTGAATTAAAATGTATACAACAATGATGGCCTACTGTTCTCGTTTGATGGACAGACCTAGTTGAATCCTTATTAAGTAGTTATCTGGTTCAAGCTAAACCTGTGTTTGATATTCGCAATTATATATACATATACGCATATACATTACACAGAGGTACGCATATACGACTTCATGCACATTTACACTAGCGAGGTTTCCATCTAGCATTATCGTATAGTAACTGTCGGATTTAGCAATGTGTCTAATACCAATCTACGATGTCCTCTCCATTCCCACTCCTGAAACATATGTCGCCGATCCAGTTTTCTATTTTATAGGTGATAAAACAAAACATACAGGGTAGGGTGTTCAACTTAAAAGCAGCCCCATTGATAAATAGAAATTTGATAGGTACGCATTGCATCTCCGTCTATTTACTATTTAAACCGGTTCTGACTAGCTTGTCCTACGTCACATTTGTTCATCACCCTTCCCGCACTACAATTACACACCATCACACAGCCGTGACCTATACTACGTCATAACTGAACCTTCTATTTCCATACATATATGCCAGATTAGCTCCATTCATGGGCTGCTTTTAAGTTGAACACCCTGTATAATGTATTGGGGGTCGGTGAAGGAGATAAATTTCAACCAGGTGCGTAGATTGATGTTTGTTATGTGGTGATCTTTAGAGCTAGAATGTCAGCTCTAGTTTATGCACGTTTTATTAAGGCAAATATGCAGTCAATGTAATCTGTCACGAAAACTACACTGAGATGGACACCAGAAGGTAAACGAAAAAGTGGGAAATCCAAAACGACAGGGAGGAGAAGAGTAGGACAGAAATTGAAAGAAATGAATCATAGCTGGAACCCAATAGATAGGATCGTCACGAAAAGAGGAAGAATTGTTTACAATTGTTGCTGCTTTAAGCACTACAGGGGCGTTGCAAGACCAGAGTTAAAGAGAGAGAATGAGCAGTTGTAAACGAAACCACCACTCTTACTCAACAGCTTAAGATGGTATCTTATTCTTATTTCAATGCTCAATATTGTTAAACTTGTTAAACCACTCTGTGATCTGTATGTGATCCAAGCCTAAGGGCGATTAAACGTTGTGCCAGTTATGCGTCTTACAAGTAGGCCAGCACATCCGATTTCTGCGATTCGTTTTATTTACTAGCGTAGCTTCCCTTTGCCACTACCTCAGTCGCCTCTTGCGACATGCCTTGTAGTTGGCAGTGGTACTATTCTTTGTTCCCCTTGCGAGTCCCAGCAACACATGAGAGCAAGATGATATCAAATGTTAACACTTCAGTTTATAACAATCTAGTTATTCATATTCCTTCTTCTACGAACGCTCCATATCGACCACTTGTTAATCACTCTGTGTGCTTTGTATGTGATCTGAGCCTAAAGCAATTATACTTCGTGCCAGTTATGCGCCTAAAAGTAGACCAGCACATCCGATTTCTGCGATGCTTTTTATTTACTAGAGAAGCTTCCCTAGGTCCTATATCAATCGTCTCTTACGACATGTCTTGTAGGTTGCAGTGGTACTATTCTTTGCTTCCCTTGTGGGGCCCGGCAACACACAGGTGATTCTAGTGACTTACCTGTTTTCAAGTTTTTCATTGCCCATTCAACTTTCGTTAACAATGGTTTCGGCTCGTTATTATTATTTCAGTGCTTGATCTATTGTACTTTTCGTCTCTATTCATTGACATTTCAGCACAGAAATTCTTTCATCTTTTCAGAGTTCTTGGAATCTGCCAGAGTTCTTTTCATCTGCCTTTTATTGCGTTTAGCTTTGGTTTATAATTTCTGGTCATTGTTTTGATTTCTTTGCACATTTACCTCTCTCGTCAATTCAGATTGTGATCTTCTGACATAGCACAGCGTGATCTAACATATCACAACGTGATCTTCTAACATAGCACCACGAACTTATAAGTATTGGTTCTTTTTTTTAATCTCTTAAGTTCTTTTTACTTTATTTTGTTTTAATTTATTTAGGCTATCCTATTTACTTGATTTGTTGTTCCCTGTGTGTTTTTCTCCTTTCTCTGTTGCAGTATTTCTAGCGTCTAAAGCGGGTTTAAAGCCAAATGATTGACTGCAATACGCCGGGTTTATCCCATATGACTCGGTCCCTCTCCGCAGAAATGGCACGTCACCTACCGAAAGTATTGCACAAAGCACGAACTCCGTAGCTCAGTGTAAAGATGATGGTCCTATCAGTTAAGCAATCAATCACTTAATACTATGGAACTATCAGTTAAGCAATCAATCACTTAATACTATGGAACTATCAGTTAAGCAATCAATCACTTAATACTATGGCACTATCAGTCAAGCAATCAATCATTTAATACTATGGAACTATCAGTTAAGCAATCAATCATTTAATACTATGGAACTATCAGTCAAGCAATCAATCATTTAATACTATGGAACTATCAGTTAAGCAATCAATCATTTAATACTATGGAACTATCAGTTAAGCAATCAATCACTTAATACTATGGAACTATCAGTCAAGCAATCAATCACTTAATACTATGGAACTATCAGTTAAGCAATCAATCACTTAATACTATGGAACTATCAGTTAAGCAATCAATCATTTAATACTATGGAACTATCAGTTAAGCAATCAATCATTTAATACTATGGAACTATCAGTTAAGCAATCAATCACTTAATACTATGGAACTATCAGTTAAGCAATCAATCATTTAATACTATGGAACTATCAGTTAAGCAATCAATCATTTAATACTATGGAACTATCAGTCAAGCAATCAATCACTTAATACTATGGAACTATCAGTCAAGCAATCAATCACTTAATACTATGGAACTATCAGTTAAGCAATCAATCATTTAATACTATGGAACTATCAGTTAAGCAATCAATCATTTAATACTATGGAACTATCAGTTAAGCAATCAATCATTTAATACTATGGTCCTATCAGTTAAGCAATCAATCACTTAATACTATGGAACTATCAGTTAAGCAATCAATCATTTAATACTATGGAACTATCAGTTAAGCAATCAATCACTTAATACTATGGAACTATCAGTTAAGCAATCAATCATTTAATACTATGGAACTATCAGTTAAGCAATCAATCATTTAATACTATGGAACTATCAGTTAAGCAATCAATCACTTAATACTATGGAACTATCAGTCAAGCAATCAATCACTTAATACTATGGAACTATCAGTTAAGCAATCAATCACTTAATACTATGGAACTATCAGTTAAGCAATCAATCACTTAATACTATGGAACTATCAGTTAAGCAATCAATCATTTAATACTATGGAACTATCAGTTAAGCAATCAATCATTTAATACTATGGAACTATCAGTCAAGCAATCAATCATTTAATACTATGGAACTATCAGTCAAGCAATCAATCATTTAATACTATGGAACTATCAGTTAAGCAATCAATCACTTAATACTATGGAACTATCAGTTAAGCAATCAATCATTTAATACTATGGAACTATCAGTTAAGCAATCAATCACTTAATACTATGGAACTATCAGTCAAGCAATCAATCACTTAATACTATGGAACTATCAGTTAAGCAATCAATCACTTAATACTATGGAACTATCAGTTAAGCAATCAATCATTTAATACTATGGAACTATCAGTTAAGCAATCAATCATTTAATACTATGGAACTATCAGTCAAGCAATCAATCACTTAATACTATGGAACTATCAGTTAAGCAATCAATCATTTAATACTATGGAACTATCAGTCAAGCAATCAATCATTTAATACTATGGAACTATCAGTCAAGCAATCAATCACTTAATACTATGGAACTATCAGTCAAGCAATCAATCATTTAATACTATGGAACTATCAGTCAAGCAATCAATCATTTAATACTATGGAACTATCAGTCAAGCAATCAATCATTTAATACTATGGAACTATCAGTTAAGCAATCAATCATTTAATACTATGGAACTATCAGTCAAGCAATCAATCACTTAATACTATGGAACTATCAGTCAAGCAATCAATCATTTAATACTATGGAACTATCAGTTAAGCAATCAATCACTTAATACTATGGAACTATCAGTTAAGCAATCAATCACTTAATACTATGGAACTATCAGTCAAGCAATCAATCACTTAATACTATGGAACTATCAGTTGTGGCGTGAGAGAATAATACTGAAGATATGGATGAGTCATTAATGAACATGTTTATTGGGCACTGATGATAATCTCATGACTAACTGACTAACTGACTAACTAACTGACTAACTAACTGACTAACTAACTAACTAACTGACTAACTAACTAACTAACTGACTAACTGACTAACTAACTAACTAACTGACTAACGGACTAACTAACTAACTAACTGACTAACTGACTAACTAACTAAGGGACTAACTGACTAACTGGCTAACTAACTGATTGACTAACTAACATCTGGACATATGCTACACGTATCCGGCGCTAGAACATGGTTAATGAATGTTCACATTTGCATGTGATCTCTCTCTCTCTCTCTTATGCCTTTCTAATTCCTCTCTTTCTCTCTCTCTCTCTCTCTTCTCTTCTATCTTCTATCGAATGGGATATTAGCCATCAACGAACTAATATCAAGTGAGTCTAGCTTTAGCTATCTTCTGCACCTCCCTCAAGATTTTATGTATCTCGTTAAACTCTGCCTCCAAATCTTACTTCCATTTATTTCTAGACTTCCATATCTTTCGCCTTTCCTGTGGTTTCCAGAAAAAGGCCCTTCTTGTTCTATTTACCTCGGATTTTTTCAATGTATATCCTACCCAATGCCAGCGTCTTTTCTTCTCCTCTTGGTTCACTGGACTCTGTCTTGTTCTCTCCATAAGCTCATTATTTGTGACTCTTTCAAACAATCTCAGTTTCTCTATTCTGTGCATACACCAGTTGATGAATGTTTTCAGTTTCTGTTTCATTATTTTAGCCGTTCTCCAAGTTTCTGACTTATTTAGAAGAAATGCTTTGACATTGGAGTTGGTCTGGCCATGGCCATTGAGTTGCTCGTATGTGTGAATTCCGCCCCGCCAATAATGGCTAACACATTCCGTTTCTGATGACATCTTTTTTTTTGAGGTCATTCTCTAGACAGTTGCAGTTCCCTGCTGACGAGATCTGTCTTCCCGGGTTTGTCTGGAGTCGTCCTACTCTAGATGACTTCAGTCTTCTGTTGCCGGCTCACCAACCCAGGCTTTTATGTAGGTGTGCTCCTGGACACTGCAGTTTAATCCCATTTACTTAAGGAAAAGTGTCATAGAAGTAGAAGACAAGACAAGAAAAAGGATGTCCTCCTCAAGGAAGAGAGAGGATACGTGCTATTTGGAGTTAAATATAACATTGGAGTTAAATATTATAATTTTGGTTTTCAGATTTAATTTCTTTAGATTTCCATCAATTTCCTAGTTGGATGAGAGTTGATCTTACCTTCTGTATTCTTATTTTTGATCTATTCCTCCCTCTTTGTCTTCACTTCTGTATTCTTATTTTTGATCTATTCCTCCCTCTTTGTCTTCACTTCTGTATTCTTATTTTTGATCTATTCCTCCCTCTTTGCCTTCACTTCTGTATTCTTATTTTTGATCTATTCCTCCCTCTTTGTCTTCACTTCTGTATTCTTATTTTTGATCTATTCCTCCCTCTTTGTCTTCAATGATGTCCAAGTATGTGTACGATTTTACTACTTGAAGTGAAGTTTCACACAAGTGCGAGATCGGATTGTTGTTTTACCACTTGAAGTGAAGCTTCACACAAGTACGAGATCGGATTGTTGTTTTACCGCTTGTAGTGAAGTTTCACACAAGTGCGAGATTGAATTGTCGTTTTACCACTTGTAGTGAAGTTTCACACAAGTGCGAGATTGGATTGTCGTTTTACCACTTGTAGTGAAGTTTCACACAAGTGCGAGATTGGATTGTTGTTTTACCACTTGTAGTGGAGTTTCACACAAGTGTGAGATCGAATTGTTGTTTTACCACTTGTAGTGGAGTTTCACACAAGTGTGAGATCGAATTGTCGTTTTACCACTTGTAGTGGAGTTTCACACAAGTACGAGATCTGATTGTCGTTTTGTAAATGATCTTCTTCTTCTCTTCTCTATTCTTGTTTCGCCTCACAGCGTTATGATAAAACGAGATTTCTAGAACGGACATTTTTGCGCCTTCATAAATAGTTTCATGTTCTGTTATTTCTGTGGTCCACCTTTCGCGTGGAGGAAAGTGTGCCTTGTATCCACTTTATCGGGATAGCATTGCTCTTTGAGGCTCCCGGTTTGTTGGTAATCTGCTTATGTGCCCGAATCATTTAATTTGTTGTTTCTTGATGAAGTTCAGTACTGACACCACTTTTTCCTGATGTCTTCTTTTCTCAACCGATCTCTTCTTGATACTCCCAGCATTCTGCGTAGATACTTCATCTCTGTCGTGACTAGTTTTTTTCTATCATGTGATGTCAGCGTACAGGTTTGGCACAAATAGCATAAACTCGTTAAAAAGATTGTGTTGAACAATGGTCTTTTTTGTATCCATGGTGATATGGTTGCACTTCAAAATTTGTGTTCTTTGTTCTATGATTTGTTTTGCTTTATTTGCATCTATTTTTTTCTATTTTGTTAGTTATTCTTTTATTTACTGAAGAAATACTCCCTATGTATGTAACAAGTCTTAAACTTGTTTTAACTGTTGTTTGTCGTTGGGGATATTGGTAGCGTTTTCCCTCTATAGTGAGTGTCAATACTTCGGTTTTGTCGATGTTTATTCTCATATAGTATTCATTGCATGTTAACTAGAGTCTGTTAATGTGTTGTTAAAGCTGTTCCTCTGTTGTTGATATGATTGCCTGATCATCAGCAAAAGGCAATTCATTTAGAAGTTACCCAAGACTGTTCCTTACACTAGTATTAGCTATTTTACAGATTTCATCATGATATCTAACGCATCTGATATCTAACGCATCTGATATCTAACGCATCTGATATCTAACGCATCTGATATCTAACGCATCTGATATTTTTGGCTACATGCCACTTATCACCATCATGGGAAAAAAATGGACACATTAAATATTTGTGTTGAAATTCTAAACGTATATCCTTGACAGAATACTCTCGAGTTATATACAAAAGTCAAGAGAATTGAAATCATACCTTGTTTATGTTACTTTTAGCATTGACTTTGACAATATATCTGCTCTTTCATCCTTGCTAATTTTACTTGTCAAACGTGTAGATTCAAACGTGTAGATTCGAACGTGTAGATCGATGACGCTCTCGATAAATTTACTAAATCAACAATATCAATGTCTGTTTGTTTGTTATTTCAAATCATTTCTATAATCTTGTTTGCATTAATTTTATTTGTTTGTTTGTAAAAACACAACGAAAATCAAAACTTGTTGTTTCAATACAAAGGTAATTAATTCTACTAACATTGTATACACAGAGTCTACTAACATTGTATACACAGAGTCCACTAACATTGCATACACAGAGTCCACTAACATTGTATACACAGAGTCCACTAACATTGTATACACAGAGTCCACTAACATTGTATACACAGAGTCTACTAACATTGTATACACAGAGTCTACTAACATTGTATACACAGAGTCCACTAACATTGTATACACAGAGTCCACTAACATTGTATACACAGAGTCCACTAACATTGTATACACAGAGTCCACTAACATTGTATACACAGAGTCCACTAACATTGTATACACAGAGTCCACTAACATTGTATACACAGAGTCCACTAACATTGTATACACAGAGTCCACTAACATTGTATACACAGAGTCTACTAACATTGTATACACAGAGTCCACTAACATTGTATACACAGAGTCCACTAACATTGTATACACAGAGTCCACTAACATTGTATACACAGAGTCTGCTAACATTGTATACACTGAGTCCGCTAACATTGTATACACAGAGTCCACTAACATTGTATACACAGAGTCCACTAACATTGTATACACAGAGTCCACTAACATTGTATACACAGAGTCCACTAACATTGTATACACAGAGTCTACTAACATTGTATACACAGAGTCCACTAACATTGTATACACAGAGTCCACTAACATTGTATACACAGAGTCCACTAACATTGTATACACAGAGTCCACTAACATTGTATACACAGAGTCCACTAACATTGTATGCACAGAGTCTACTAACATTGTATACACAGAGTCCACTAACATTGTATACACAGAGTCCACTAACATTGTATACACAGAGTCCACTAACATTGTATACACAGAGTCCACTAACATTGTATACACAGAGTCCACTAACATTGTATACACAGAGTCCACTAACATTGTATACACAGAGTCTACTAACATTGTATACACTGAGTCCACTAAGATTGTATACACAGAGTCCACTAACATTGTATACACAGAGTCTACTAACATTGTATACACAGAGTCTACTAACATTGTATACACAGAGTCTACTAACATTGTATACACAGAGTCTACTAACATTGTATACACAGAGTCTACTAACATTGTATACACAGAGTCCACTAACATTGTATACACAGAGTCTACTAACATTGTATACACAGAGTCCACTATAATTGTATACACAGAGTCCACTAACATTGCATACACAGAGTCCACTAACATTGTATACACAGAGTCTACTAACATTGTATACACAGTCTACTAACATTGTATACACAGAGTCTACTAACATTATATAAACGTTAATTGCATATCCTTTACAGGACTTTGGGAATCAACCTCAACGCCACCTGACATTGTATACACAGAGAATTAATTATAATAACATTGCATACACAGAGAATTAATTATACTGACATTAAAATATATGAATCTGATAGATCAGATTGGTTTGACATAAGACAGGGAGTCAGACAAGGCTGTATGCAGTAACCATCATGAAGAATGTTACAGAAGATTGCGGAAAATAACAATACGATACTTTTATAATCAGCAGAAGAGAAATATCTGAACTAAGATATGCTGATGACACAGTGTTACTGTCAACATCGCAAAAATGGATTGAGAAATTAATAATGGAAATGCAACAGAAAAACGAAAAACAAAATCTATATCTCAATGTGTCAAAAACAAAAATAATGAGAATGGATAAAACAAACATGACAGAATATATTTTCAATCAGCGGAGAGAAAATAGAAAATGTGAACAGTTTTGAATATCTCGGTTCACTGCTAACAACAGATGGAAATCGGATGAAGGAAATTAAAAGAAGAAAAAACTTGGTCTTACAACAAATTTAAGTACTAAAAACATTATGGAATGGAACGGACATGAAAATAAAGCTAAGAATACTAAAAGCATGCATATTCCCAGTGTCAATGTATGGGTGTGAAGCATGGACATTTAACAAGGCAGTTGGAAAACATATATGTGTTTTTGAATATAAGTGTTACAGAAGAGTACTCTGTATATCGTGGACGAAAGAGAACAAATAGATCTATCCAGAAAGAACTCAAAATCAAAGAAAACTGGCTAATGCTACAAATAAGAAAGAGAAAAATCAAGTATTTTGGACATATATAAAAAGACATGAAGTGCTGGAGAAGATCATTATGGAAGGAGGCATACCGGCAAAGAGAAGAAGAGGAAGACCAAGGAGAAGATGGTTTCAGGATATAACTGATGGTATGAACATGACGGCTGCAGAGACGGGATATCTGGTCTATCTTCTTCTCTTCCACCATTTACTTCTTTATAGAAGTGTTGGGGGCAGGGGCCTAGTGATCTTGAGTGTGCTTGTTTTAAGGCACTTTGTAAGCTGATATTCATTTTTGTAAAGCTGTTCTTTATGCCGTCGCTCCATCTTATGCGTGGTCTTCCTCTTGCCTTTTACTCATTATACTTTTTCTGTGTGGCTCTCTGTGGTAGACGATACCAGGACATTCTTGTCAGGTGTCCAAACCATTTAATCTGTCGTTCTTTTATGAGTCTATGAGAGAGATAAATTGAGAAAGTCTGTGAAGGTGATAAAGTTCTGATCAGGACAAGCTATTTGATAGTGAATGACATTGAAAACAAGGAGACAACGATAAATAAGTTCACTGACATTGAATCGATCAATCGAGTGTCATGCCTGCCAGCATAGGCGATCATGTCTCTCACACCTCTCTCTCTCTCTCTTCTTAGTGCAGTTAATCAGTTCTGACGACGAGCTTATGTCGCACCACGATGTCAGAACATCCAATATCTTCTGCCTCTGTCTTCCACGATCTCTCCTTCTCTGAATGGTACCTGTCGTTACCAAATGTTCTAAACCTAGTCTCGCATTATATGCTTGAAGCACCTTGATTGTCTGATTCGTATTTTTTGGAAAGATTTCTTTGTGTGCAGGTCTGTTTTAAAACTTTATAATTTCCTTTCTTCGCTGTCCATGGCATTTTCAGCATTCTCTGTAAAACCACATCTCTGTGGCTTCTAATGATCTTATTGATTGCTTATTCATTATCCATGATTCGCTGCCATACAGAAGTATTGGTTCAATATACCACTAGAATACTTGTTCCCGCAATGTCATTGGTAGTGGATTTACGCATAATGTGTTTTTCATTTTCATAAAAGCTGCTTTCGCTTGAACTATTCTACTATAATTCGTTCCAAAATTCGTGATCACACTAAAGTTTAATTTGTACGAAATCTACCTGATACATACCAGTGATTTTTGCATGCAGTCTTATATACCTCACGAACTTACGAATACATGTTTAACTAATTGGTAGGTAGCTTGGTTGATGCAAAAACGTTTTTGTTATATAATTTTGCATAAGCACAACAAAATGATCATCAAAGTTTAGAATTTACAGTAATACACAAATTGGTTGCGAATTTATGCAAAGGCGTATTCCTATTACATATTATAAAAGAAAGGTGACATAGTGAACAAATGATACCTTCCACTTTTATAAATGAAAGTAAATGTTGCGTACATACGCCAATGACAGTAGTTAGAATACATTGTGAACTGATTAATTCCACGGGATTCCCGATTTTTATCTTGCACTGAATTGCATATGGAACACGGAAATGCTTAGTTATAGACAAACTTGACAAATCGTACTGTAAAATTTCGACAAGTATACCATATCAACATCGCTACAATTTCAGTAATAACATATAATAAAAATCTAACAGAACTAAAGGTTTGGGTGGACAAAAAATACTTTTGGAATGTCGTCACTGTTACCTATATTAAAATGTAAAAATCAAGAATTTATGTCAACGGGATGATTTTATATCGGTCGGTAACGATGATCACGAATTTTGGAACGAACTATAGTAATCTCTGTTTTACATCTTCCATCTGATGTTAGGAATGTTCACATTGAATAAAAAGAGAATTAAGTCGACTGATGCCTTTTTATCAATATGCATCGCACAAGGTCACACACAAAAAAAGAATTGTCATCTTCTTCTTTGCGTTCGTTCTTTACGACCAATTTTAATCCATCTTTGTGATATGTTTGATCTTTGTCAAGAACGTGTATACGTTGCACATTGGTTTGGTAGGCCCATAAACACATAGACTTCTACACGTTTAGGACACACGCATCCGATTTCAGCCAAACCTCCTTAGTCGCGTATTACGACATGCGTGGCAGGTAACAGTGGTTCTATTCTTTACACCCCAAATTTGGGCCCCGGTAACCACTCGGGCGTAAGAATTGTCATCAATAATCGCTGCTGTTGTCGTAATAAAATGAGTTCTATAGAAATAGAGTGTTAGTCACAGAATCAAACTTCAACCTGGAGCACTAGGAAGAAATATTTAATCTGATTTTTGTTAAGTGACCTGTCCTATCTGAGTGATCCTGCCAGGAGCATAAGTTCCCATCGTCTTAACGCACTCTATCATTGCTGCACGCAAACCTTCCCAAAGTGATTGGTTGATTGATTTATTAATTGATTGACTGATATAACCATCATCATTGCACTTCGAGGAATAACCAAGTGTATTACTACGTCTTTCTTGCACAGCAAGATCTCAGCGGCAATGCACGAACTCCGTAGCACCAACGAGGTTGCTATGTAAGTTGAAATGGTGGAAGTTTCGTAGGAATTTTATTTTATTATCTTAATGAATTTTGACGGGTAGCGACTTTGCAGCCTATTATTGTCCGTTTTAAATTTCAAGGTTTTTCTTACGTGCTAAACTTCAACACAAGATCTACATTTTATCGTCCGTTTCCGATAGGACTAAGCACTAGATCTCACTATGCTGGGAAAATAAGGGACGATGAAAAAGACAGACGAGAAGAAGGGTAGACGAAAAGGTAGAAGAAGAGATAACAAAACATAAAGAAGAAGAAATAACACGAGATGAGAAGTATTATTAATTATTATTATTGTAGTAGTAGTGGTAGTAGTAGTAGTAGTAGTAGTATTAGTAGTATTAGTAGTAGTAGTGGTAGTAGTGGTAGTGTATTAGTAGTAGTAATAGTAGTAGTGTGTAGTAGTATTAGTAGTGTAGTAGTAATAGTGGTAGTATAGTAGTAGTAGTAGTAGTAGTATAATGGTGCAGTGGTAGTAGTAGTCGTAGTAGTAGTAGTAGATGAGTAGTAGTATTAGTAGTAGTAGTTGTAGTATTAGAATAGTAGTAACAGTATTATTAGCAGTAGTAATGGTAGTGTAGTAGTAGTAGTAGTATTAGTAGTAGTAGTAGTAGTATTAGTGGTAGTAGTAGTAGTAGTAGTAGTAGCAGGGCAGTAGTATTTAGTAATGAAACAGCAGTATTATTATTATTAGTAGTAGTAGTAGTAGTAGTATTAGTAGTTAGTAGTAGTAGTAGTAGTAGTAGTAGTAGTAGTAGTAGTAGTAATAGTTGTAGTAGTTGTAGTAGTAGTATTAGTTGTAGTAGTAGTAGTAGTAGTAGTTGAGTAGTAGTAGTAGTAGTCATCATCATCAATGTGCGTCTCCTTTATAGGACGTTGCTCTCTTTGCTGCGCATCTGAAATTCACTTTGTCTCTTGCCGGTTCACCCACTTCGCCGATGGTCATATTCATGGTTTCTTTAATATCTTGTAGCCATCTTCTTCTTGATCTGCCTCTGCGTCCTGTGACCTTGCCCTCTAATATTGTTCTCTCCAGACCATCGTGACGCTTGATGTGACAAAAGTATCCAATTTTTCTGTATAATATATTATTTATCAGTCAATTGTCTTTAGCATTTAGTTCTTTCAGGATATCCGTGTTCTTCCTTTTTTTCTGTCCATTGTATTCATAGGATCTTTCTGTAGCAGTTAGTTTTGAAGAACTGGATTTTCGTTCTTGTTTGTGTAACGGTCCATGATTCACAACCATAAATAGCCACTTTAAAAAAATGCATGTTCTAAATAGTAGTAGTAGTATTAGTAGTAGTAAATAAAAAAATAAACAAGAAAAAGACAACGATGAAGAAGTAGAACTACAATCAATCAACAAACAACAACATACAGGTTGTGATTATTCTTTTCAAGTGTTTTTGATTAAATGTTTTTTGGAAGATGTCGCATTTGGTGATATCTAGGTCACACGTTACCTGGCCATGTTCCATATCTGAACCAGGCCAACACTTCAAAGTAGTTATTTATGGAACTTTCTACATTTCTGTAGTTTTATCACGTGACAATTGTTTATAGCGAACACTGAATGGTCTTCTTATTTCTTCCTCTTCTTCTTCGAGCGCTTCATATCGACCACTAGTTTACCACTCTGTATGATTTGTATGTGATCTGAGCCTAAGAGCTTCTTCTTCTTCTTCGAACGCTCCATATCGACCACTAGTTTACCACTCTGTGTGATTTGTATGTGATCTGAGCCTAAGAGCTTCTTCTTCTTCAAACGCTCCATATCGACCACTAGTTTACCACTCTGTGTGATTTGTATGTGATCTGAGCTTAAGATTGATTGTACGTTGTGCCCGTTATGCACCTACAAGTAGGCCAGCACATCCGATTTTTGCGCCGATTTTATATTTACTTGGGTAGCTTCACTAGACCTCGACCTCAGTCACCTCTTACGGCATGCCTTGTAGATCACATTGGTACTATTCTTTGCTCCCCTTTAGAGTCTCGGCCACACACGGGCGGAATAGTCTAAAGACGAAGGATTGATTTCATTGCACCGGGTTTACCCCATATGGCTCAGTCCCTCTCCGGAGAAATGGTACGCAAAGAGTATTGCAGAAAGTACGAGCTCCGTAGCTCCGAAAAAAATCTTAGGATTTATCTGGAAAAATCAAAACATGTTTGTGAACGGAACGACGCGCCCTGGATTCGAACTGGTGATAAGGAAAGCAAACCTTCCGTCAACAATCAGTCAGAGGTAATATATTAATCGCCATGACTATACCTGACATGAGGAGGAATAAGATAGAACATCAGGGATGTATCACACTAGCGCCATGGTTAGCTCGCGAGCACCGAGTTGGACAGCGCAGCCTCTAATATAACCAAAACACAACTTGTTCTAATTTAAAGGACATGCCTGGTTTAGAGAAACTTGTTCTAATTTAAAGGGACATGCCCTGGTTTACCGAAATCTAATCATCAACAAAACAAAATGAATGAACCAAAATAGAAGTTTTTTAAACTGTGAAACCGCTAATAGGTGCATAGTAACTTGCAGCTAAAAGTATCACAAATAGTGTACTGCAAACTGAAACAATGGCTACGATTTGGAATTAACTAAATAATTCAGGTTAAAATTTTCAAGATCGGTCAATTGGAGAAAGCTAAACTTTCATGTTTCAACATTATACTATCAGTGCCAAACTGGACGTTGATATCAAACAATGAAGAAACCTAGTCACAACAGATGATGAAGTGCTGAGAACCAGAAGTGGCTTTAGTGAGATCGGGAGCTGGATATAACATTAGTAGTATTTATTGCAGTACTAAATTAGTGTTTACACTCTCTAAGCAGAAGGGTAACAGTAAACGAGACATTGACGTAGTAAAAACTAATCGACGTAGTTGTGTAGTGACGGCTTAGTAACATTGCAGTTGGTAAACAAAAGAGGAACGTTAGAGACATTGCGACTGAGAGGACATGTTTTAATGTGCTCTCGAATCCAATAATGATAAAATAAAGGAATGTAAACTGTAAATATGGCATTTGTATACTTTGACATCTGTTTGAGTTGTCAATTGGAAATATGGCATTTGTATACTTTGACATCTGTTTGAGTTGTCAATTGGAAATATGGCATTTGTATACTTTGACATCTGTTCTGTTTGAGTTGTCAATTGGAAATATGGCATTTGTATACTTTGACATCTGTTTGAGTTGTCAATTGGAAATATGGCATTTGTATACTTTTACATCTGTTTGAGTTGTCAATTGGAAATATGGCATTTGTATACTTTGACATCTGTTCTGTTTGAGTTGTCAATTGGAAATATGACATTTGTATACTTTGACATCTGTTTGAGTTGTCAATTGGAAATATGGCATTTGTATACTTTGACATCTGTTCTGCTTGAGTTGTCAATTGGAAATATGGCATTTGTATACTTTGACATCTGTTTGAGTTGTCAATTGGAAATATGGCATTTGTATACTTTGACATCTGTTTGAGTTGTCAATTGGAAATATGGCATTTGTATACTTTGACATATGTTTGAGTTGTCAATTGGAAATATGACATTTGTATACTTTGACATCTGTTTGAGTTGTCAATTGGAAATATGGCATTTGTATACTTTGACATATGTTTGAGTTGTCAATTGGAAATATGACATTTGTATACTTTGACATCTGTTTGAGTTGTCAATAAGTTTCTACATACAATAATATTAAATAATCAATTGGATAAAGTTAAATTAACGATGGCATGAAGGTAGTATCACAATGTACCGAATAAAACGAACTGGACTTACTGCGATCAAGAGATACACGATAAATGGAATAATGGAAGATCGATGGAAATGACTGCAATATCAATGATATGTATTATACCATCTGTGAAGAGTACATCTTTATCATCAAATGCGAATTAGGAACGAATTGTACAATAATGACAATAACAGATCTACATCGCTCACGTCCACAACAGAATCAAGGTAACGTGGAAGTGTATTATCATAATGGCTAGGAAACACAACAATTCTAAAAGCTGGAATCACACAGTAACAAATGAACAACCACGTAAAGGAGAACGCTCACCAACGATCCCAAAGTAAGGACCTGACTACAACAATGCGAAAATAATAATAGGACCCTGACTACAACGCAAATCGATATACAAAAGGCATAAACTGTAAACAAATAATTAAACCATAATAATAAGACAGTGGATCCTATTACAATACAAAGCAAATGGCTGACTATGAAAAAGTGGAGCACATAAATAAACGAGGCAGTGAAAAACACTATTTACGAAGCGCACATAAAAGCCCGTTATATAAATATCTTCTTATCCTGAAGCAGTTAGACAAAACAGGATCAGAGACAAGAAAGAAAGAAGACAGAAAGTTAAGAAGTGAACAACTTGTTTATTAGTTACTACAACCATGGCGCCAGCGATACAACCATGGCGCCAGTGATACAACCATGGCGCCAGTGATACAACCATGGCGCCAGTGATACAACCATGGCTCCAGTGATACAACCATGGCTCCAGTGATACAACCATGGCGCCAGTGATACAACCATGGCTCCAGTGATACAACCATGGCGTCTGTGATACAACCATGGCTCAGTGATACAACCATGGCTCAGTGTACAACCATGGCGTCTGTGATACAACCATGGCTCCAGTGATACAACCATGGCTCCAGTGATACAACCATGGCGTCTGTGATACAACCATATCGCATGCCATACAACCATATCGCCTGTGATACAACCATATCGCCTGTGATACAATCATATCGCCTGTGATACAACCATATCGCCTGTTATACAATCATGGCGCCTGTGATACAACCATATCGCCTGTGATACAACCATATCGCCTGTGATACAACCATACCGCCTGTGATACAATCATGAAGGCTGCGATAAAACCATGACGCCTGTGATACAACCATATCGCCTGTGATACAACCATATCGCCTGTGATGCAACCATGGCGCCTATGATGCAAACATGGCGCATATGTTGCAACTATGGCATATATGATGCAGACATGGCGCATATGATACAACCATGGTACCTATGATGCAACCATGGCGCCTATGATGCAACCATGGCGCCTATGATTCAACCACGGCACCTATGATGCAAACATGGCGCATATGTTGCAACTACGGCATCTATGATGCAAACATGGCGCATATGTTGCAACTACGGCATCTATGATGCAAACATGGCGCCTATGATACAACCATGGTACCTATGATACAACCATAGCGAATATGATTCAACCACGGCGCATATGATACAACTATGGCACCTATGATACAACCATGGTACCTATGATGCAACCATGGCACCTATGATACAACCATGGTACATATGACATAACCTTGGCGCCAATGATAAAACAATGTGATACTGCTATTACTTATATTCAGTTACCAATTTCAATACTTAGAAGCATATTCACAGAAGACGGAAAATTGGATAGAGAGATAGAGACTAGAGTACAAAAAGCAAATGCTGTAACCTACCAGCTAGCCCATTGTTAAGGCACCCAAAAATTTCACCGGCAGCTAACAACAGATGATCAACAGCATTTTTATACCTACTTTGTGTTACCAGAGCCAAACATGGACATTGAGCAAAGCGCATTCACAAAAAATAACTACATGTGAAATGCGTTGCCTGCGAAAAGTTACCAACAACGCAAGAAAAGACAGAAACACCAACATCAGCATAAGAAAGAAGTTGGCACAAAACCGTGCTTGAATTACATAGATAAACAAAGAATGAAGTGGTTTGGCCACTTAATAAGAATGCATCAAACTCCACAGTATACAGAGTCTTCTACAACAGAACATCGGGAAAGAAGGCAAGAGGAAGACCACGGAAAAGATGGTTAGATGGCGTAGCAGAATCCTGTGAAAGAGCAAAGATAACAATTACACAAGCCGTCAGAACAGCGCAAGACAAAAATAGAAAACCACGACACTGGGCAACAACCCGGTAGCAGTGTGACGACAAAAGAAGAAGAAGCTATCAGTTATATGAAGACTATTATCATAGCACTCCTGAAACGTCTGTAGGTGATCCGATCTCCTCCTCAACAAACCCAGCAGCGTCCAGCGGTCCAATACGCCAGTTCGATGTTGCTTAATCAATCTTTTAGTATATTTGGTATTTCGTTCTTTTTTGGCTGTGCCAATTTTGACACCACTCTCTCTCACAATCTGGTCAGCAGCGACTGGGAAACTCCTCTGTTCGGAAAGACTCTCTCAATGCGTTAAGAATATCATTTCGGTCCCTCTGATATCGTAGCAATGACAGCTAATATATCAGTTCGTTCGTTACTACTGACTCCTGCGTATACAGAGACAAAAATGAGGGTGATTTCTCTGATCCATAACTACCAATTCCTCCTGTTTCGTTTCACCATTACCAATGAAATTATATATATTATAATTGCCAGCTTGCAATTCATATGACACGTTGAAATTTCGCAGTAAACTGATACAATATTTGATCAAATGATACCTCTGTCTCATATGACATGCCTAAATGGATGAATTGTTGAATTATGAAAGATCTAAGCTGAAATAACTTGAACATATTTGTGTTGACAATTTAATTGAAATATAATCATGTTGATAGAAGGTTGAAGTGGATAAATAACCAAACAATGAAGAAAATAAAGAGAAAAATACAATTTGTGACAATATCATAATTTGCTGAAAACATCATTGAATACAACAAATTGTGTTTGTTATGGAAAGCTTCTTCTTCTTCTTCTCCAGCGATCTCTGGACATGTGCTTAGTTTACTGTGGACCACAAACTGGGAAGTCAGCTTCAGGTGTGTCAAGTTTCTTCTTCTCCAGCCATCTCTGGACATGTGCTTAGTTTACTATGGGCCACAAACTGGGCAGTCAGCTTTAGGTGTGTCAAGTTTACCCAAAGCTTAGGTTTTTAAATCGACTGGGTGTGGTCACATGTTGGTTCTCATCTCGCAGGAGATAGGACAGTCTTGCAGGACATGCTCCTGTGTCTGTTCTACATGGTGACACTGGCAGAGAGCTGTTTGACTTATTTCTAATTTATGTCAGTGTATGTTGACTCTGCTGTGTTCGGTACGTAGGCGAAATGTAACGACCTAGTCTGTTCTGCTTAGGTCTTTGAGGTATCCTTTTCCATAATCATATCAAGTGTTTGTCTTCTAGTCTACTTATGGAATGCAAAGAGCTCATTCTATACAGCTTGATATAAATATTTAATCTCGTTTATTATTGTCTTTATTTCGTTATTCGTTTTTAGTCACATATTTTCATTTTATTGTCTCATTCTATATGTTATGTCTACCGTGTAAGAAGTGAATTTCTTCACTTCTGTTGTATTCTTTTCTTGATAAAGACCTTTTGGTTGAAACGTTGCTGTGTATTGTCATTGCTTTTTTTTTACATGCTCCGCCATTGCTACATAGTTTTACTGCAGTCTTCCCTTATATCTAGTGTTTCGACATTGTTACATAGTTTTACTGCTGTCTTCCCTTATATCTAGTGTTTCGACATTGTTACATAGTTTTACTGCTGTCTTCCCTTATATCTAGTGTTTCGACATTGCTACATAGTTTTACTGCTGTCTTCCCTTATATCTAGTGTTTCAACATTGCTACATAGTTTTACTGCTGTCTTCCCTTATATCTAGTGTTTCAACATTGCTACATAGTTTTACTGCTGTCTTCCCTTATATCTAGTGTTTCAACATTGCTACATAGTTTTACTGCTGTCTTCCCTTATATCTAGTGTTTCGACATTGTTACATAGTTTTACTGCTGTCTTCCCTTATATCTAGTGTTTCGACATTGTTACATAGTTTTACTGCAGTCTTCCCTTATATCTAGTGTTTCAACATTGCTACATAGTTTTACTGCTGTCTTCTCTTATATCGAGTGTTTCGACATTGCTACATAGTTTTACTGCTGTCTTCCCTTATATCTAGTGTTTCAACATTGCTACATAGTTTTACTGCTGTCTTCCCTTATATCTAGTGTTTCAACATTGCTACATAGTTTTACTGCTGTCTTCCCTTATATCTAGTGTTTCAACATTGCTACATAGTTTTACTGCAGTCTTCCCTTATATCTAGTGTTTCAACATTGCTAAATAGTTTTACTGCTGTCTACTCTTATATCTAGTGTTTCAACATTGCTACATAGTTTTACTGCAGTCTTCCCTTATATCTAGTGTTTCAACATTGCTACATAGTTTTACTGCAGTCTTCCCTTATATCTAGTGTTTCAACATTGCTACATAGTTTTACTGCAGTTTTCCCCTTATATCTAGTGTTTCAACATTGCTACATAGTTTTACTGCAGTCTTCCCTTATATCTAGTGTTTCGACATTGCTACATAGTTTTACTGCAGTCTTCCCTTATATCTAGTGTTTCGACATTGCTACATAGTTTTACTGCAGTCTTCCCTTATATCTAGTGTTTCAACATTGCTACATAGTTTTACTGCAGTCTTCCCTTATATCTAGTGTTTCGACATTGCTACATAGTTTTACTGCAGTCTTCCCTTATATCTAGTGTTTCGACATTGCTACATAGTTTTACTGCAGCCTTCCCTTATATCTAGTGTTTCGACATTGCTACATAGTTTTACTGCAGTCTTCCCTTATATCGAGTGTTTCAACATTGCTACATAGTTTTACTGCAGTCTTCCCTTATATCTAGTGTTTCAACATTGCTACATAGTTTTACTGCAGTCTTCCCTTATATCTAGTGTTTCAACATTGCTACATAGTTTTACTGCTGTCTTCCCTTATATCGAGTGTTTCATCATTGCTATATAGTTTTACTGCAGTCTTCCCTTATATCTAGTGTTTCAACATTGCTACATAGTTTTACTGCTGTCTTCCCTTATATCAGTGTTTCATCATTGCTACATAGTTTTACTGCTGTCTTTCCTTATATCGAGTGTTTCAACATTGCTACATAGTTTTACTGCTGTCTTCTCTTATATCTAGTGTTTCAACATTGCTACATAGTTTTACTGCTGTCTTCCCTTATATCTAGTGTTTCGACATTGCTACATAGTTTTACTGCTGTCTTCACTTATATCTAGTGTTTCAACATTGCTACATAGTTTTACTGCTGTCTTCTCTTATATCTAGTGTTTCAACATTGCTACATAGTTTTACTGCTGTCTTCTCTTATATCTAGTGTTTCACTATTGCTACATAGTTTTACTGCTGTCTTCCCTTATATCTAGTGTTTTGACATTGTTACATAGTTTTACTGCAGTCTTCCCTTATATCTAGTGTTTTGACATTGTTACATAGTTTTACTGCAGTCTTTCCTTATATCGAGTGTTTCACTATTGCTACATAGTTTTACTGCAGCCTTCCCTTATATCTAGTGTTTCAACATTGCTACATAGTTTTACTGCTGTCTTCCCTTATATCTAGTGTTTCGACATTGCTACATAGTTTTACTGCTGTCTTCCCTTATATCTAGTGTTTCGACATTGCTACATAGTTTTACTGCTGTCTTCCCTTATATCTAGTGTTTCGACATTGCTACATAGTTTTACTGCAATCTTCACTTATATCGAGTGTTTCAACATTGCTACATAGTTTTACTACAGTCTTCCCTTATCTCTAGTGTTTCAACATTGCTACATAGTTTTACTGCTGTCTTCCCTTATATCTAGTGTTTCAACATTGCTACATAGTTTTACTGCAGTCTTCCCTTATATCTAGTGTTTCGACATTGCTACATAGTTTTACTGCTGTCTTCTCTTATATCTAGTGTTTCGACATTGTTACATAGTTTTACTGCAGTCTTCCCTTATATCTAGTGTTTCAACATTGCTACATAGTTTTACTGCAATCTTCCCTTATATCGAGTGTTTCAACATTGCTACATAGTTTTACTACAGTCTTCCCTTATATCTAGTGTTTCAACATTGCTACATAGTTTTACTGCTGTCTTCTCCTATATCTAGTGTTTCGACATTGCTACATAGTTTTACTGCAGTCTTCCCTTATATCTAGTGTTTCGACATTGCTACATAGTTTTACTGCAGTCTTCCCTTATATCTAGTGTTTCAACATTGCTACATAGTTTTACTGCAGTCTTCCCTTATATCTAGTGTTTCGACATTGCTACATAGTTTTACTGCAGTCTTCCCTTATATCGAGTGTTTCACTATTGCTACATAGTTTTACTACAGTCTTCCCTTATATCTAGTGTTTCAACATTGCTACATAGTTTTACTGCTGTCTTCTCCTATATCTAGTGTTTCGACATTGCTACATAGTTTTACTGCAGTCTTCCCTTATATCTAGTGTTTCGACATTGCTACATAGTTTTACTGCAGTCTTCCCTTATATCGAGTGTTTCACTATTGCTACATAGTTTTACTGCAGCCTTCCCTTATATCTAGTGTTTCGACATTGCTACATAGTTTTACTGCAGTCTTCCCTTATATCTAGTGTTTCAACATTGCTACATAGTTTTACTGCAGTCTTCCCTTATATCTAGTGTTTCAACATTGCTACATAGTTTTACTGCTGTCTTCCCTTATATCGAGTGTTTCATCATTGCTACATAGTTTTACTGCAGTCTTCCCTTATATCTAGTGTTTCAACATTGCTACATAGTTTTACTGCTGTCTTCCCTTATATCTAGTGTTTCATCATTGCTACATAGTTTTACTGCTGTCTTCTCTTATATCTAGTGTTTCATCATTGCTACATAGTTTTACTGCTGTCTTACCTTATATCGAGTGTTTCAACATTGCTACATAGTTTTACTGCTGTCTTCTCTTATATCTAGTGTTTCAACATTGCTACATAGTTTTACTGCTGTCTTCCCTTATATCTAGTGTTTCGACATTGCTACATAGTTTTACTGCTGTCTTCCCTTATATCTAGTGTTTCAACATTGCTACATAGTTTTACTGCTGTCTTCTCTTATATCTAGTGTTTCAACATTGCTACATAGTTTTACTGCTGTCTTCTCTTATATCTAGTGTTTCACTATTGCTACATAGTTTTACTGCTGTCTTCCCTTATATCTAGTGTTTTGACATTGTTACATAGTTTTACTGCAGTCTTCCCTTATATCTAGTGTTTTGACATTGTTACATAGTTTTACTGCAGTCTTTCCTTATATCGAGTGTTTCACTATTGCTACATAGTTTTACTGCTGTCTTCTCTTATATCTAGTGTTTCGACATTGCTACATAGTTTTACTGCTGTCTTCCCTTATATCTAGTGTTTCAACATTGCTACATAGTTTTACTGCTGTCTTCCCTTATATCTAATGTTTCGACATTGCTACATAGTTTTACTGCAGTCTTCCCTTATATCTAGTGTTTCAACATTGCTACATAGTTTTACTGCTGTCTTCCCTTATATCTAGTGTTTCGACATTGCTACATAGTTTTACTGCTGTCTTCCCTTATATCTAGTGTTTCGACATTGCTACATAGTTTTACTGCTGTCTTCCCTTATATCTAGTGTTTCGACATTGCTACATAGTTTTACTGCAGTCTTCTCTTATATCTAGTGTTTCGACATTGCTACATAGTTTTACTGCTGTCTTCCCTTATATCTAGTGTTTCGACATTGCTACATAGTTTTACTGCTGTCTTCTCTTATATCGAGTGTTTCGACATTGCTACATAGTTTTACTGCTGTCTTCCCTTATATCTAGTGTTTCGACATTGCTACATAGTTTTACTGCTGTCTTCCCTTATGTCTAGTGTTTCGACATTGTTACATAGTTTTACTGCTGTCTTCTCTTATATCGAGTGTTTCAACATTGCTACATAGTTTTACTACAGTCTTCTCTATATCAGTGTTTCAACACTGCTACATAGTTTTACTGCTGTCTTCCCTTATATCTAATGTTTCGACATTGCTACATAGTTTTACTACAGTCTTCCCTTATATCTAGTGTTTCAACATTGCTACATAGTTTTACTGCTGTCTTCCCTTATATCTAGTGTTTCGACATTGCTACATAGTTTTACTGCTGTCTTCCCTTATATCTAGTGTTTCGACATTGCTACATAGTTTTACTGCTGTCTTCCCTTATATCTAGTGTTTCGACATTGCTACATAGTTTTACTGCAGTCTTCCCTTATATCTAATGTTTCGACATTGCTACATAGTTTTACTGCAGTCTTCCCTTATATCTAGTGTTTCAACATTGCTACATAGTTTTACTGCTGTCTTCCCTTATATCTAGTGTTTCAACATTGCTACATAGTTTTACTGCTGTCTTCCCTTATATCTAGTGTTTCGACACTGCTACATAGTTTTACTGCAGTCTTCCCTTATATCTAGTGTTTCGACATTGCTACATAGTTTTACTGCAGTCTTCCCTTATATCTAGTGTTTCAACATTGCTACATAGTTTTACTGCTGTCTTCCCTTATATCTAGTGTTTCAACATTGCTACATAGTTTTACTGCTGTCTTCCCTTATATCTAGTGTTTCGACATTGCTACATAGTTTTACTGCAGTCTTCCCTTATATCTAGTGTTTCGACATTGCTACATAGTTTTACTGCTGTCTTCCCTTATATCTAGTGTTTCGACATTGCTACATAGTTTTACTGCTGTCTTCCCTTATATCTAGTGTTTCGACATTGCTACATAGTTTTACTGCTGTCTTCTCTTATATCTAGTGTTTCGACATTGCTACATAGTTTTACTGCAGTCTTCCCTTATATCTAGTGTTTCGACATTGCTACATAGTTTTACTGCAATCTTCTCTTATATCTAGTGTTTCAACATTGCTACATAGTTTTACTGCTGTCTTCCCTTATATCTAGTGTTTCAACATTGCTACATAGTTTTACTGCTGTCTTCCCTTATATCTAGTGTTTCGACATTGCTACATAGTTTTACTGCTGTCTTCCCTTATATCGAAATAAATATTTAACAAGGTCGTGGAAAAGTATATATGTATTTTTGAAGAGATCTTTGTTAGCAAAATTGATAGCACGCTGCACTAGTGATCGCGTATCGTAACATTTCAGATCTTTGTTAGCAAAATTGATAGCACGCTGCACTAGTGATCGCGTATCGTAACATTTCAGGGGTTCGAGACAATTTTGGGTCAAACAATATCTGTATCAATGTAATCTGTATCTGTACCAAATCTGTATCTGTAACAAATCTGTATCTGTACCAAATCTGTATCTGTACCAAATCTGTATCTGTACCAAATCTGTATCTGTACCAAATCTGTATATGTAACAAATCTGTATCTGTACCAAATCTGTATCTGTAACAAATCTGTATCTGTACCAAATCTGTATCTGTACCAAATCTGTATCTGTACCAAATCTGTATATGTAACAAATCTGTATCTGTACCAAATCTGTATCTGTACCAAATCTGTATCTGTAACAAATCTGTATCTGTACCAAATCTGTATCTGTACCAAATCTGTATATGTAACAAATCTGTATCTGTACCAAATCTGTATCTGTACCAAATCTGTATCTGTACCAAATCTGTATCTGTACCAAATCTGTATATGTAACAAATCTGTATCTGTACCAAATCTGTATCTGTACCAAATCTGTATCTGTACCAAATCTGTATCTGTACCAAATCTGTATATGTAACAAATCTGTATCTGTACCAAATCTGTATCTGTACCAAATCTGTATCTGTACCAAATCTGTATCTGTACCAAATCTGTATCTGTACCAAATCTGTATCTGTACCAAATCTGTATCTGTACCAAATCTGTATATGTAACAAATCTGTATCTGTACCAAATCTGTATATGTAACAAATCTGTATCTGTACCAAATCTGTATCTGTACCAACTCCAGACATACACAAATAATTCTTTGTCTTCGAATGCTCCATAACGACCACTTGTTTACCACTCTTTGTAATTTGAATCTGATCCGAGCCTAAGAGCGATTGTACATTGTGAAATTTATGCGTCTACAAGTAATCTATTAGCTTTCAACGTTTCAACATGCACATCCGATTTCTGTTACATTTGATTTACTAGGGTAGCTTCCGAAGGTCCTTACCTCAGTCAGCTCTTACGACATGCTTTGTGGGACGCAGTGTTACTATTCTTTGCTCCCCTTTAGAGCCACGACAACATGGCGACAAAATTACTAATATTGCTAGCAGAATATAGACGCCTGATATGGGTCTGTAGAAATGCAGCGATATCCAAAATGAAAACCTACAATGCACTTTTATTCAAACAAACATTGTTTCGGAAATCCGTTATTATCAAGCTATAGTTGAGGTTTTTTTGTTGTGGGGTTGTTGATAAAGAAAGTATGTAAATATATTTGATAAAGAAAGTATGTAAATATATTTGATAAAGAAAGTATGTAAATATATTTCATAAAGAAAGTATGTAAATATATTTGATAAAGAAAGTTTGTAAATATATTTGATAAAGAAAGTATGTAAATATATTTGATAAAGAAAGTATGTAAATATATTTGATAAAGAAAGTATGTAAATATATTTGATAAAGAAAGTATGTAAATATATTTGATAAAGAAAGTATGTAAATATATTTGATAAAGAAAGTATGTAAATATATTTGATAAAGAAAGTATGTAAATATATTTGATAAAGAAAGTATGTAAATATATTTGATAGAGAAAGTATGTAAATATATTTGATAGAGAAAGTTTGTAAATATATTTGATAAAGAAAGTATGTAAATATATTTGATAGAGAAAGTATGTAAGTATATTTCATAAAGAAAGTATGTAAATATATTTGATAAAGAAAGTATGTAAATATATTTGATAGAGAAAGTATGTAAATATATTTGATAAAGAAAGTATGTAAATATATTTGATAAAGAAAGTATGTAAATATATTTGATAAAGAAAGTATGTAAATATATTTGATAAAGAAAGTTTGTAAATATATTTGATAAAGAAAGTATGTAAATATATTTGATAAAGAAAGTATGTAAATATATTTCATAAAGAAAGTATGTAAATATATTTGATAAAGAAAGTTTGTAAATATATTTGATAAAGAAAGTATGTAAATATATTTGATAAAGAAAGTATGTAAATATATTTCATAAAGAAAGTATGTAAATATATTTGATAAAGAAAGTTTGTAAATATATTTGATAAAGAAAGTATGTAAATATATTTCATAAAGAAAGTATGTAAATATATTTGATAAAGAAAGTTTGTAAATATATTTGATAAAGAAAGTATGTAAATATATTTGATAAAGAAAGTATGTAAATATATTTGATAAAGAATGTATGTAAATATATTTGATAAAGAAAGTATGTAAATATATTTGATAAAGAAAGTTTGTAAATATATTTGATAAAGAAAGTATGTAAATATATTTGATAAAGAAAGTATGTAAATATATTTGATAAAGAAAGTATGTAAATATATTTCATAAAGAAAGTATGTAAATATATTTGATAAAGAAAGTTTGTAAATATATTTGATAAAGAAAGTATGTAAATATATTTGATAAAGAAAGTATGTAAATATATTTGATAAAGAAAGTATGTAAATATATTTGATAAAGAAAGTATGTAAATATATTTCATAAAGAAAGTTTGTAAATATATTTGATAAAGAAAGTTTGTAAATATATTTGATAAAGAAAGTATGTAAATATATTTGATAAAGAAAGTATGTAAATATATTTGATAAAGAAAGTTTGTAAATATATTTGATAAAGAAAGTATGTAAATATATTTGATAAAGAAAGTTTGTAAATATATTTGATAAAGAAAGTTTGTAAATATATTTCATAAAGAAAGTTTGTAAATATATTTCATAAAGAAAGTTTGTAAATAACTAAGAATTGAAAGTAGAGCGAATAAAAGTTGAAATATGTCCATTTTCATAGTCATCATCAGGTGCCGTGCCGTCTGTCGTAGGCGATCATGGATCTCCACATTTCCCTGTCTCTGGTGTTCGCTATCATTTCAGATGTTGACGCTCTTCCGATCCATGAAGTCAGGCTATCCAAAATGTTCTCTTTCTGTCTTCCTCTGTCTCGTATCTCCTCCATTTTACCGGTTGTTATAATGTGTTCTAAACATCCCTTTCTCATTACATGCTCAAAAAATGATGATTTCCTATTTCTGATATTGATGATAAACTTTCTCTGTGATGATTTCCTATTTCTGATATTGATGATAAACTTTCTCTGTGATGATTTCCTATTTCTGATATTGATGATAAGCTTTCTCTGTGATGAATTCCTATTTCTGATATTGATGATAAACTTTCTCTGTGTCTTGATCTCATACTTGTACACTGTCTATTTTTTCATCATATTCATTGGCTCCGTGGCTCCCCTTTGGGTTATTCAAACTCCTTATTACCTTCTCAGCATATATATAAACAGTTATTTCTACAAACCTCTTCTTCTTCAAACGCTTCATATCGACCACTTGTTAACCACTGTTTGTGATTTGTGTGTGATCCGAGCCTAGGAGCGATTGTACGTTATGCCAGTTATACGCATACAAGTAGACCTGCACATCCGAATTCTGCGACGCTTTTTATTTATTAGGGTAGCTTTCCTATGCCCCTACCTCAGTCACCTCTTACGACATGCCTTGTAGGTTGCAGTGTTACTATTCTGTGCTCCCATTGATAGCCCCGGCAACACACAGTCGATCCGTGCAGAAACAACAGAATCCGTTTTCCCATCAAGCCAAGTCAGAAACAACAGAATCCGTTTTCCCATCAAACCAAATCAGAAACAACAGAATCCGTTTTCCCATCAAACCAAATCAGAAACAACAGAATCCGTTTTCCCATCAAACCAAATCAGAAACAACATAATCCGTTTTCCCATCAAACCAAATCAGAAACAACAGAATCCGTTTTCCCATCAAACCAAATCAGAAACAACAGAATCCGTTTTCCCATCAAACCAAATCAGAAACAACAGAATCCGTTTTCCCATCAAACCAAATCAGAAACAACAGAATCCGTTTTCCCATCAAACCAAATCAGAAACAACAGAATCCGTTTTCCCATCAAACCAAATCAGAAACAACAGAATCCGTTTTCCCATCAAACCAAATCAGAAATAACTTCCGGAAAGCAAGCAGTCAGTCGATGAGAAGTCAACCATGACAGAACTAAGTCTAATATTGAACCGCGACAAAACACGCTTAGACGAGACATCGTCTTCAGTGCTCACATACAATTGATTCCTCCGACATTTGCACGATACATGAAGACGTGCAAGTTATAATATCAAAATCAATAGTCAAGGAATTATCTTGGCATAGGTAGATGATACAGTCTACGTCTTGTTTTAGTAGTGATATCCCAGGTGTGGCTGTGTAGCTTAGTGTGTCGTATATTAATATGTCTTTATTTTCTACAGGTGTGCTATTGGATATATAGAGTCGACAGGTAAGTGTATAGACAGGTAGATATATGTCGAGATTTTGACAAAAGCGACAGGTATACAATCTTTGGCATGTATGCAGGTAGATTCAATAGGTAGACACAAGTAAGCATAAATTTGTTTTTTGAAAACGAACAAACTGCATAATTGGAGACCATCTTGAAGACAAAGATGGAGGTGGTCTGAGCATGTTTGTTGTATGCCAGTAGGGACAGTGGCTAGGACAGCTCTCCGATGGACAGCAGATGGGAAATGGAGGTCTAGGAGTCAAGTGAAACATGAAGAACAACTGTGGAGAGTTGAACAATTGTGACGTAGTCAACAATTAATAGACAAGTGGCAGAACGACAGCAATGTTTTGGAACTCGCAGGGAAAGAGGAGATTGGGAAGACCTAGATATACCTGGAAAAAATAGCTGGAGACTGATATGAAAAAGGTAAAACATGGAAAGAATTGGAATGGATGGTAGAAAAGAAGAAGAACTGAAAGAAGTTTGTTGAAGACATGTGCTCCGTTGGAGTTGAAAGATAAAAAGAAGGCAGAACGACAGCAATGGAAATCTATTCTGGAAGCATTATGTGTCAAACGCGACTGCATGGATAAAGATGGATATATAAAAATATGCATGTAGACGGATGGAGAGGCAGACAATGTATAAATAGATAAATAGATAAATAGATAGGTAGATGTGTAGGCAGAATTTAAGCTTAATCCCAGGTAAGTATTTATGTATATAGACAGGTGTTGATCTATACATGAGAAGAATAGACAATAGCAGCCAAAAACAACATTACACAAAGATGCAGAATCTTTTGAAACGAGACTTAGGGATAAACTTAAAGACAAGAGAGACAAGCACAAACTCAGAGGTTATCACAGTAAAACACTTGCCAAATGATTGTAAAGACGAAAAAATGGCATATACATATATATATAGAGAGAGAGAGACGTATACGTCGACAGGTAAATAGAACAGATAGCTACACACATTCAAACATGCATTGTTCTTCTAATACATCATTGTCTTTGCTTCAAGCATGCATGTGTTCTTCTGTATACACATGTCTTTGCTAAGCTGCATGTGTTCTTCTTGTATACATCATGTCTTGCTTCAGCATGCATGTGTTCTTCTGTATACATCATGTCTTTGCTTGCAAGAGCTTGTGTTTTCTGTATGCATCATGTCCCTTAGCTCAACATGCATGTGTTCTTCTGGAATACATCATGTCTTTAGCTAAGCATGCTTGTGTTCTTCCTGTATACATCATGTCTTACTTCAAGCATGCATGTGTTCTTCTGTATACATCAAGTCTTTGCTTCAAGCATACATGTGTTCTTCTGTATACATCATGTCTTTGCTTCAAACATGCATGTGTTCTTCTGTATACATCATGTCTTTGCTTCAAACATGCATGTGTTCTTCTGTATACATCATGTCTTTGCTTCAAACATGCATGTGTTCTTCTGTATACATCATGTCTTTGCTTCAACATGCTGTGTTCTTCTGTATACATCATGTCTTTGCTTCAAGCATGCATGTGTTCTTCTGTATACATCATTTCTTTGCTTCAGGCATGCTTGTGTTCTTCTGTATACATCATGTCTTTGCTTCAAGCATGCATGTGTTCTTCTGTATACATCATGTCTTTGCTTCAAGCATGCATGTGTTCTTCTGTATACATCATGTCTTTGCTTCAAGCATGCTTGTGTTCTTCTGTATACATCATGTCTTTGCTTCAAGCATGCTTGTGTTCTTCTGTATACATCATGTCTTTGCTTCAAGCATGCATGTGTTCTTCTGTATACATCATGTCTTTGCTTCAAGCATGCATGTGTTCTTCTGTATACATCAAGTCTTTGCTTCAAACATGCATGTGTTCTTCTGTATACATCATGCCTTTGCACAATAATAATAAAATAATAATTCCTATCGTAGCGATATAAGTTACATAGGGCCTGCAAGCAATTTCTCCACACCACTCTATCCTGAGAAACTCGCTCAATCTCCTCCATGGAACTGAGACTGATATTTCTTGCCTCTCTCAGCAAAGTTCGTTTCAGGCTCTCCTTAGGTCGTCTTCTCTTTATTGAACCCTCTGCATCCCACCTCAGTGCTTCCTTTGATATTTGTTGATCATTTCTTCTCAAGGTGTGCCCAACATATCTCCATCTTCTCTTTCCTATAAAAGTTGTCACTAGTGGTTGACCAGACATTTCTCTTGAATTCGTTCCATTTTATATTCATTATTTTTCGTAGACATTTATTTTAAAATGCATTCAACTTGTTTTCTATATCTTTAGTCATTTTCCAACTCTCGCTGGCATATGTTAGGATTGATACAACATTTGAATTGAAAATTCGTAATTTAGTTTTAATACTATATAATTTGCAGTTCCATATTTTATTTAGACTTTTAAAAGCTGATGTTGCTTTGACAATGCACAGCATAATTTCCTGTGCAATCAAAATTGTTTTCTAAATAGCTGAACTGCTCTTTGCAGAATGTCACTCTCATAAAAGCCCGTATGAAAAACTGAATATCTATCCGGTTCTCCCACCTCCTCCTGTGTCTTATTAAAGGTTTCCTTGTTGGCCTGCATACTCTGATAACCAAAAAAGGTTAGACTTAAAGAGATTCTAGTTCCCTACATAACAAAGAAACAAGCTGTTTATAATGTCACTAACAAATACATACAGTTAAACAAAATGGGTTCTTGAGCACAAATACAGCACAACTTCACTGAACAAGACCGACGCCGCTGATGAACAGCGCGTAACGTTTTGTAGATAAGCCGTATGCTATTGTTACGATAACTCTCTTTGTTTTATAGTTAGTTGTAGATAAGCCGTATGCTTTTGTTACGATAACTCTCTTTGTTTTATAGTTAGTTGTAGATAAGCCGTATGCTTTTGTTACGATAACTCTCTTTGTTTTATAGTTGTAGATAAGCCGTATGCTATTGTTACGATAACTCTCTTTGTTTTATAGTTAGTTGTAGATAAGTCGTATGCTATTGTTACGATAACTCTCTTTGTTTTATAGTTGTAGATAAGCCGTATGCTATTGTCACGATAACTCACTTTGTTTTATAGTTAGTGGTAGATAAGTCGTATGCTATTGTCATGATAACTATCTTTGTTTATAGTTAGTTGTAGATAAGCCGTATGCTATTGCAGATAACTCTCTTTGTTTTATAGTTAGTTGTAGATAAGCCGTATGCTATTGTCATGATAACTCTCTTTGTTTTATAGTTAGTTGTAGATAAGTCGTATGCTATTGTCACGATAACTCTCTTTGTTTTATAGTTAGTTGTAGATAAGCCGTATGCTATTGTTACGATAACTCTCTTTGTTTTATAGTTAGTTGTAGATAAGCCGTATGCTATTGTCATGATAACTCTCTTTGTTTTATAGTTAGTTGTAGATAAGTCGTATGCTATTGTCATGATAACTATCTTTGTTTTATAGTTAGTTGTAGATAAGCCGTATGCTATTGTTACGATAACTCTCTTTGTTTTATAGTTAGTTGTAGATAAGCCGTATGCTATTGTTACGATAACTCTCTTTGTTTTATAGTTAGTGGTAGATAAACCGTATGCTATTGTCACGATAACTCTCTTTGTTTTATAGTTAGTTGTAGATAAGCCGTATGCTATTGTTACGATAACTCTCTTTGTTTTATAGTTAGTTGTAGATAAGCCGTATGCTATTGTTACGATAACTCTCTTTGTTTTATAGTTAGTTGTAGATAAGCCGTATGCTATTGTTACAATAACTCTCTTTGTTTTATAGTTAGTTGTAGATAAGCCGTATGCTATTGTTACGATAACTCTCTTTGTTTTATAGTTAGTTGTAGATAAGCCGTATGCTATTGTTACGATAACTCTCTTTGTTTTATAGTTAGTTGTAGATAAGCCGTATGCTATTGTCACAATAACTCTCTTTGTTTTATAGTTAGTTGTAGATAAGCCGTATGCTATTGTCATGATAACTCTCTTTGTTTTATAGTTAGTTGTAGATAAACCGTATGCTATTGTCACGATAACTCTCTTTGTTTTATAGTTAGTTGTAGATAAGCCGTATGCTATTGTTACGATAACTCTCTTTGTTTTATAGTTAGTTGTAGATAAGCCGTATGCTATTGTCATGATAACTCTCTTTGTTTTATAGTTAGTTGTAGATAAGCCGTATGCTATTGTCACGATAACTCTCTTTGTTTTATAGTTAGTTGTAGATAAGCCGTATGCTATTGTCACGATAACTCTCTTTGTTTTATAGTTAGTTGTAGATAAGCCGTATGCTATTGTTACGATAACTCTCTTTGTTTTATAGTTAGTTGTAGATAAGCCGTATGCTATTGTTACGATAACTCTCTTTGTTTTATAGTTAGTTGTAGATAAGCCGTATGCTATTGTCATGATAACTATCTTTGTTTTATAGTTAGTTGTAGATAAGCCGTATGCTATTGTTACGATAACTCTCTTTGTTTTATAGTTAGTTGTAGATAAGCCGTATGCTATTGTTACGATAACTCTCTTTGTTTTATAGTTAGTTGTAGATAAGCCGTATGCTATTGTTACGATAACTCTCTTTGTTTTATAGTTAGTTGTAGATAAGCCGTATGCTATTGTCACGATAACGCTCTTTGTTTTATAGTTAGTTGTAGATAAGCCGTATGCTATTGTTACGATAACTCTCTTTGTTTTATAGTTAGTTGTAGATAAGCCGTATGCTATTGTCACGATAACTCTCTTTGTTTTATAGTTAGTTGTAGATAAGCCGTATGCTATTGTTACGATAACTCTCTTTGTTTTATAGTTAGTTGTAGATAAGCCGTATGCTATTGTTACATAACTCTCTTGTTTTATAGTTAGTTGTAGATAAGTCGTATGCTATTGTTACGATAACTCTCTTTGTTTTATAGTTAGTTGTAGATAAGCCGTATGCTATTGTCATGATAACTCTCTTTGTTTTATAGTTAGTTGTAGATAAGCCGTATGCTATTGTTACGATAACTCTCTTTGTTTTATAGTTAGTTGTAGATAAGCCGTATGCTATTGTCACGATAACTCTTTGTTTTATAGTTAGTTGTAGATAAGCCGTATGCTATTGTCATGATAACTTCTTTGTTTTATAGTTAGTTGTAGATAAGCCGTATGCTATTGGCATGATAACTTCTTTGTTTTATAGTTAGTTGTAGATAAGCCGTATGCTATTGGCATGATAACTCTCTTTGTTTTATAGTTAGTTGTAGATAAGTATGCTATTGGCAATAACTCTCTTGTTTATAGTTAGTTGTAGATAAGTCGTATGCTATTGTTACGATAACGCTCTTTGTTTTAAGTTAGTTGTAGATAAGCCGTATGCTATTGTACGATAACTCTCTTTGTTTTATAGTTAGTTGTAGATAGCCGTATGCTATTGTTACGATCTCTCTGTTTTATAGTTAGAAATTTTCTTTGAACCCTATATCGACCCTTGTTAAACGACTTTGTGTGATCTGTATGTGATCTGAGCCTAAAACGATTGTACGTTGTGCCAGTTATGTCCTACAAGTAGGCCAACACATCATATTTCTATGAAGCTTTGTAGTTACTAGGGTAGCTTGTTTAGGCCCCTATCACAGTGGTCTTATGCCTTGTAGGTCGTATTGTTACTATTCTTTGCTCCCTTACATACCCCGGTAACACACTGGCGAAATAAAGGATTGAAATCATCAGAACTGAATAAGGAGCTTAAACCCATTCGTTTTTCTAATCCGATATACTTACTCATTGTATTTTTGAAGACGTAGCAAAGCCAGTTGCCTGCCTTATTTTGTATACATTGAAATGTAAATGAGTCAAGGTGTAAAATCTAATTACTTAGTGAAAGAGTTAAGAACCCCAGGGAAACACCTGAGTCAATGAATATGATCAACAGAAAGACAATGAAAAGTATTAGGGCTTCCAAACACAATTACTCAACACATTATTCGAACTGAAAATCTTTATTTGTTATGACACCCATTACCTCTAGCTGAATGTGTTCTTAATTAAATAAGCTCGTCTGTATGGCTAAGCAATGAATGCGGTAAGTAATAAGCTTGTCTGTATGACTAAGCAATGAATGCGGTAAGTAATAAGCTCGTCTGTATAGCTAAGCAATGAATGCGGTAAGTAATAGCTCGTCGTATGACTAAGCAATGAATGCGGTAAGTAATAAGCTTGTCTGTATGGCTAAGCAATGAATGCGGTAATATAAGCTCGTCTGTATGACTAAGCAATGAATGCGGTAAGTAATAAGCTTGTCTGTATGACTAAGCAATGAATGCGGTAAGTAATAAGCTCGTCTGTATAGCTAATCAATGAATGCGGTAAGTAATAAGCTCGTCTGTATGACTAAGCAATGAATGAGGGTAAGTAATAAGCTTGTCTGCATGGCTAAGCAATGAATGCGGTAAGTAATAAGCTCGTCTGTATAGCTAATCAATGAATGCGGTAAGTAATAAGCTCGTCTGTATGACTAAGCAATGAATGAGGGTAAGTAATAAGCTCGTCTGTATGGCTAAGCAATGAATGCGGTAAGTAATAAGGTTTGTGGTTCCAATCCCGTGTTTGGTCATTTATTTTTTCCGGAAGGCCCAAAGACTTGATAGCTGTCTATTTATTGAAATTGTCAGGGGCGTATTTATATATTTGTATACTAACATTTGTGTTTGTTCATTTTTTAAGGGAATTTTATGTAAGTGAAATAACTACAACAGAAAAGAAGCACTTTCTTGTATGGACCTGACGCGAGTAAACCCCAATCTATGTAGGTTTGACAATAAATAGTTGGAACAGAATCAGCATGGTTCAAGTTGAGACTAGGGACAGACATCTTCATTCCAGTAAGTTTCTGTTGTCGTTCAATAAATTTGATAATTTCCCCTGTTTTACAGTTTTGAAAACAGTTGTTGAAGTAAATCATTAATTATTTTTCTTGTATCATAATCCCCATGTAGCATGTCCCCATGTAGCATGTCCCCATGAAGCATGTCCCCATGTAGCATGTCCCCATGTAGCATTTCCCCATGCAGCATGTTCCCACGTAGCATGTCCCCATGTAGCATGTCCCCATGTAGCAGAACGTCTCCCTCATTACAGCTTGCATGAAAAACTCTCTATAGTAAGTTCTTCTACCTCCTCCACCTTCACGCTCAATGCTTCTCTATAGCTCTTCTATCTATACCTCTTCTATCTCTTTCTTAAACAGGAAATTCTCAGCTGCAGAGCTCCGAAATACCGGCAGCGATCCCTATGTTATTTTGAAGATAGTTGAAACATCCCATTCCGTACTAACTTACGCAGGGTGCGACAAGATTGTCATATAAAACAGCCCAACTGACGCACACTACTACAAGTATTCTTTCATGTAAAATCAGTACTACATATCTACATTAACACATTATGATCAGATTTTCGGTTTGAATCGATATAAGGGAAGACTGTAGTGAAACTATGTAGCAATGGCGAAACATGTAAAAACAAAGTACTGTAGTTTTACAAAGTACAAAAACAATATACATCTGTCTATAGCATACTACGCAATCTTCAGCAAATACATATCTCTCTGTCATCCACTGACTACTACTCTGTGTCATCCACTGACCACACCCCTCTGTCATATACTGACCACACTTCTATGTCATCCACTGACAACACCTCTCTGTCATCCACTGACCACACCTCTATGTCATCTGTTGACCACACCTCTATGTCATCTGTTGACCACACTTCTATGTCACTGACCACATCTCTATGTCATAAACTGACCACACCTCTATTTCATCCACTGACCACATCTCAATGTCATCCCCCGACCACATCTTTATGTCATCCACTGACCACATCTTTATGTCATCCACTGACCACACCTCTTACTCACTAACCACAAATCTCTATCCTCCGCTGGCCACACCTCCCTCTCCTCAACTGGCAACATCCCTCACTCACTAACCACACCTCTGTGTCCACCGTTGACAACACACCTCTGTGTCCCCCATTGACCACACTTCTGTGGTCATGTATATTTATTTAACACCCATAAAACATTTCCATACAACAGGAATGAACGATCAATGGACTGGCCCCTCAACTATCTTACTTCCATTGACAAGAGCTTGCTACTTAGGATGCTCTCTAATCTCTAAACTCATGATGTTGCCCGTCCTGTTCTATTCAGTATGTCTGAAGTACATCTCCCATCTGATGTTGTCAGAGTCCCCAGGTATTTCAATATATGTTCTTGATATTTCATGTCATTTTGCTTTGTTGTTCATGATGAAAGAAACTGACCCCCCTACCTCCTGCACACTAGAATGTAGAAATATGAAGTGATAGACACTTCATATCTTAAGGTATGAAAAGGCTACTGGACATTCTCTAGAGTTTATTAGTAAACTCACTTCTTAGACGTGTGGTCCGGGTTCAATTCCATAGAAGGGCGTGCACCATTTTTCCGACTGCAACGGCTCTCAGGTTGACCCAGTCTCAATTGAGTACCAGAAAAAGCACTGGGAAGTAAGGGCGACCAGCGTGATGTTAACCACATCACCCATCGTGTGCCGATGGTCAATGAAAAATATTGGCCTAACATTGTATTACACAATATACTTCAAGGTACGAAAAAGGGTTTCGTTACTTTTTTTACTTTTACTTTAATGTTATCTAGAGAAACTCGCTCAATCTCCTCCATGAAACTGAGACCGATATTTCTTGTCTCTCTCGGTAAAGTTCGTTTAAGGGAGTCCTTATGTCGTCCTCTCTTTCTTGAACCCTTTGCATCCCACTTCAATGCTTGCTTTGATATTCTTTGATCATTTCTTCTCAAGGTATGTCCAACATATCTCCATCTTCTCTTTCTTATAACAGTTGTCACTAGTGGTTGACCAGACATTTCTCTGATTTCATCACTTCTCCTGAATTCGTTCCATTTTATATTCATTATTTTTGCAGACATCTATTTTCAAATGCATTCAACTTGCTTTCAATATCTTTAGCCACTTTCCAACTGTCGTTAAGATTGATACACCATTTGAATTGAAAAAATTCGTAATTTAGTTTTAATACTATATAAAATTTGAAAATAGATGTCTGCGAAAAAAATGAACTAATTATTACTTTTGCAATCATAACATGGCGCCTGTGCTTCCACAACCGCAGTCAAACTAGCCACAATATTTTTAAAAAGTTGGACAGCGCTACTCCACAGCATCGATTGAAAGTCAGACACAATAATAGCCCAAGTAAACCGAGTCCCAGAGTCATTTGATATCGGTAACGTCCTCAGCCTCCACCCTCATACTGAAGTAGTTTTCCGGTATATACGATTCTGCTCTAATAATAACCGTCCATCGCAAGCGATGATGACAACAGCCTCAGACGTATGCTGCTGCACCTCTCTGGTGTGTACGGAGGTGACTGTAGAGTCCACCCTAGAACACAATCCCCTTCTACAGGTGGGACATACATGATCAAGGTGATCAAGATGGTGGGACATACATGATCAAGGTGATCAAGATGGTGGGACATACATGATCAAGGTGATCAAGATGGTGGGACATACATGATCAAGGTGATCAAGATGGTGGGACATACATGATCAAGGTGATCAAGATGGTGGGGCATACATGATCAAGGATAGATATATGAGTGTTGTGTGTTCTATTTTTTCGCGCAGCTCGTTTTCTCTGTGCCTTAACGGCACGACGATTCTCAGCTATGCGGGTTCCTCTTGTGTTGTTACAGCGCCACATTTGGTGATCTTGCGCCAGGGATTCCCAGCATGTGATGTCTATATCGAAGCATTTCAGAGACACTTTACTAGCGTGCGTGCCAGCTATAAAATAAAAGTGTGGCTTCTCCCCACGACGCACAGACCCGTCCGTATATACAATAACATGACAAATATCTATCTGATAGAATCACAAATGCTCCATCAATGAACAGAAATAATATCGTTACTACGTCAAAAACGACTACGTAAACAAAAGACTTCATGAATGAAAATAGGGAGCTCTCTGTGGCTAAGTGGTTAAGTCGCAGTCGTGAACAAATATTAGGTCTTCGGAACAAACAAAATACCAAACACAGGTTCGAACCATAATCATCCATTGTCTAGCCCATAGATTCCCAAACTTTTTCCGCCCACCGCCCACTTTGCACAGCATAAACTTTGTAACGCCCCTCCACATTATAACAGTTTGCCAACGCCCCCTCCCCACATATATATATATACATGTTTTTTTTTCTTTTTGACACAGAAAATTGATATATATTTCTGTCATACATGATCAGTTTTCAAATGATTACATGCATAAAATAGAAAATTGATTAACAAATGGATCGTGAAAGACGAACATAAGATGAATTTAAATGCAGAATTTAAATTTTTAATGATTATTCAATCGCAAAATTACGATAAAAACTCCCCTACATGCTTCTGAACACACTATCGCCCCCTAGAACGTTTCAGCGCCCACTGGGGGGCGGTACCGCCCACTTTGGGAAACACTGGTCTAACCCTACAGACTAGCGTAGTTCGAATCCTGTGTTAGATAATTTGTTTGTTTTTTCAGGAGCTCCTAATATTTGTACACTGTCTATTTATTGTCCATAGTCATTGACTTCGGCGCTTTCCCTGGGGTTCTTATAACACCATATTCATTGGCTTCGGTGCTTTCCCTGGGGTTCTTATAACACCATATTCATTGACTTCGGTGCTTTCCTGGGGTCTTATAACATCATAGTCATTGGCTTCGGTGCTTTCCTGGGGTTCTTATAACATCATAGTCATTGGCTTGGTGCTTTCCTGGGTTCTTATAACACCATAGTCATTGGCTTCGGTGCTTTCCCTGGGGTTCTTATAACATCATAGTCATTGGCTTCGGTGCTTTCCTGGGTTCTTATAACACCATAGTCATTGGCTTCGGTGCTTTCCCTGGGGTTCTTATAACATCATAGTCATTGGCTTCGGTGCTTTCCCTGGGGTTCTTATAACACCATATTCATTGGCTTCGGTGCTTTCCTGGGGTTCTTATAACACCATAGTCATTGGCTTCGTGCTTTCCTGGGTTCTTATAACATCATAGTCATTGGCTTCGGTGCTTTCCCTGGGGTTCTTATAACACCATATTCATTGGCTTCGGTGCTTTCCCTGGGTTCTTATAACACCATAGTCATTGGCTTCGGTGCTTTCCCTGGGGTTCTTATAACATCATAGTCATTGGCTTCGGTGCTTTCCCTTGGGTTCTTATAACATCATAGTCATTGGCTTCGGTGCTTTCCCTGGGGTTCTTATAACATCATAGTCATTGGCTTCGGTGCTTTCCTGGGTTCTTACAAATTCTGATTCTCTTCTTAAGACGTTTTCTTGCGTTGCGAAGGTTGTGAGTTCGAACCCAGACCACGTCGTTCTATTTGTTCACGATTTTGATGAGATTTCTAGAACTGTTGATGGAGTTACAGGGTTCATGCTTTGTTCACGATTTTATATGAGATTTCTAGAACTGTTGATGGAGTTACAGGGTTCATGCTTTGTTCACGATTTTATATGAGATTTCTAGAACTGTTGATGGAGTTACAGGGTTCATGCTTTGTTCACGATTTTGATGAGATTTCTAGAACTGTTGATGGAGTTACAGGGTTCATGCTTTGGACAAAACTCTCGGAGGAGGCTTGTTATTTCCACCGAGATGGACCGAACTGAATGGGGTAAACACGGTGCAATGAGTCCATCCTTCGTCTGAAGCCTTTTTGTGAGGGAGATGAGGTTTTTCCTGACACGTCTATGCATACCAATTTTGACATAAGCCATCTCTGATGGTCTCCAATATGATCTATCAGAGATGACATCATGAATAAATGTAACCTAGTAGATGTGGTACCGTCTAATTGGATTATGTGTTTGCAAAATCTTACCTTGGAAAGGATTAACGTAATGGGTATACTTTTGACTATCTGCACAGACACAAAGAGGGTTGGGATTCAATCCTACACTCAACTTTCCACAACTTTCTTGAGGAAAGGAACTGGCCCTCCTACCTCCTGCACACTGGGATCTAGAAATGTGAAGGGACAGACACTTCATACCATGAGGTCTGAAAAGGTTACGGGACTTTCAAATCTTACCAGTAACTTATCTGTACAATATGTGAATCCTATTAGGCAATATGTAAGCATCATCTGTTGCTTGAACGAATACAGAATGACACTGACAACCTTTCTGGCGATTAACACTTTGTAAAGGTACAGTGACTCATGGCGTGATGAACATTTGGACACGTGTCACGATGGTAGTACAGTTTAGTATGACGAACAGAGAATCTAGTGACGGGGAATGTGCACAGTGAATTCTAAGTTGACTGCTGTCTAAAGACGAAAGACTGACTTCATTGCAACGAGATTTTATCCCATTGTGGTTCGGTCTCTCTGGTCAGAACTGGCACACTGCCTGCAGAGAGTATTGTGCAGAAACCCAACTCCGTAGCTCCGGCAACAATCCTAGTGATCATAAGAAAAATGTGCTCATGAACAGAACGGCGAGGTCCGGATTTGGACACATTACCTTAGGAACGGGAGGCAAACGGCTTAAGCGCTTAGCCACAAAATAAGGCTAAAGATAGGAAAACTTAGCATGAGTTTGGTGACTTCCTATGCTCCAATCGGAGTTAGAAAAGTGCAAGAAAGAGAGAGAGAGAGAAAGAAAGAGAGAGAGAGCTGGAGAGAGTTACTTGATTATAGATGACCAGAAAGAATGCTTGAAGATGATGGAAGAAAGGGAAATAATCAGGTAGAGATGGGCAGATAATCGACTGTTTTATTATTGTGTTTCAGATACACTTAATGGTGTAGTCGAATCGTCAGAGACAGATTCCACGGAGTCTACACAAACATCCCCATCTAAGACAAAAAGGATGAAAGTTGGTGCATCTACACCAACATCAACAGCATCAAGAGCCACATCATCGCTTGGGGGCAAAGAATTAATTAGCTATCAAATGACACCTAAACCTCCACCAGAACCGTTACCTTATCCTATCGCTTGTGTTGTTATGGTAAATATGTGTCTTCATATCTTCCTCATTTTCTTCTATATTTCAGACATTTGTTAATTTATATCAGGGTAGATAATCAAATTAAAGAGACTATCAGCATGATACAGAAGATCAAGACCTGTTATATACGAAGGCAGTGGAGGGAATTAATAGAATATAAAAAGCGACAATCCAGTCACTCAAATTCATCGTTGTCCCAGGTCATTCTGGTGTGAAGGGTAATGAGAGAGCGGATACACTTGCGAATAATGCTACGATCGAGAGTGGGTCTTCTATTGACAAAAGCGATATCATCAACACTCTAAGAGAAAACACACGCTCTGAAGATTTCAACGAAGAAGATAGAGGATAAAGGGTATTCTCTATCTCGGTTGCGCAAGTTATGCATACTAATAGGTGCGACGAGACGGAAAAACCACGAGAGAAACCCCAGTAGATACATCAACCAACATAGAACGGGAGTTGTTAGTCTAAACACACTGAGATACATGCTTGGGAGAAGATAGGAACAATTTTGGATATGTCCGATGAAGATGATCCTCAAATGAACAATCAAGATAGAAGAAAGGACTTCCATGATGGATGTGAGAGCCCATCTAATGCCTCTTTCCTGCATCAGTCTATGACAATGTTGAATAGTAGAACTGACATTACACATCCTTGTCGCAACGGTTTCAGTTCCAAAGGTCGCCCACGTTAACGATAGATCTCATAAATATTAGAAGCTGTCAGAAACACCATTTACGTGGCGCACACGAGAGTACTTGTTAAAACTCTGTGAATATCCTGAACGCAGAAAGACACAACAGAAATAGACAACAGACAGACAGATAGACAGATAGATAGATCGCCCGAGTGTTACCGGGGCCCAAATTTGGGGTGTAAAGAATAGAACCACTGTTACCTGCCATGCATGTCGTAAGAGGCGACTAAGGAGGTTTGGCTGAAGTCGGATGCATGTGTCCTAAGCGTGTAGAAGTCTATGCGTTTAGGGGCCTACCAAACCAATGTGCAACGTATACACGTTCTTGGCAAAGATCAAACATATCACAAAGAGTGATTAAAATTGATCGTAAAGAACGAACACAAAGAAGAAGGAGAAGAAGAAGATAGATAGATAATAGAAGCACTCACTTTATCAGATGTTCCTGCAATAGCGCTTGTTAGTGCATTATCCGTTGTTGTTGTTGTTGTTGTTGTTGTTGTTGCTGTTGTTGTCGTCGTCGTCGTGGTCAAATGATGATGTTTGTCTATTCACAGATATGTTGGGGAGGAAACATGAAATATGTTGTCTTTCCAACTTTGATGGCAGTTAGTCTTGGACTCTTTCTAGCCTTCAGTAAAGCCGTCTCGACAGCAACCATAAGTAGAGGTAAATCTTCATCACCATGTTTACTTTTTTTTCTTCCTATAGTTGATGCATAGAGCCTACTTGCATAAGCATGTGTTCTTTTACTATTTTTTATGTAGTATTTCATTCGATGTTGTAGTTTGCTAGCCAGTTAGATAAGAGGAGAAAATGGCGGTGGTTCGGTCACACTTTGCGGAAGACACAGCCGAGTGTCACTAGACAAACATTTGAGTGAAACCCGCAAGGAAAGTGATTAAATGGACATCTTAAACAGATCTAGAGACGGAGTCTTCTTGAGGAACTGAAGTGCTCTAGCATATCATGGGAAACCATAAGGAAACAGCCAGAGACCTGGGAAAGAAGTGACAAACTGTTGAGACCCTATGCTCCCCGAGGAGCGGAGAGGAATAAGTAGTTTGAATCTATCAGGTGGTTTCTGTGGCGTAGAGGTTAGATACTCGTCTCTCGTTCCTATGGTACTCGGTTTGCTCGCTCGCAGAACGATCGTGATATTTTATCAAAGACCTCCTGATCTACAGCCAACTTTAGATTGGACTCTAGATAAGTTAGCTCTGCCTGATCTCAGTGTAGGTAAGACCGAATTCCTAATACTATCGGAGATGGACGATAAAACGTAGGTCCCGTGTTCAACTTGAGCACGTAAAAGAACACTTTGCAGTTCAAAATCTAGAAGAGCAGGCTGGAAAGCCGCTGCCGGACAAAATGCATTAGAAATATTAAATAAATAAAAACGCCTATTAAAATATTTTCATCATTTTCTAAATTACATCAGGAACTTTTGCCGGTGCTTTGGAGTTCGCGTACTGCCGATGAGATATTCCTGTGCAAGAAAGAGATCGGAGCACATAATGTTACTCACCAAAGTGCAGTGATGATGGTCCACTCAATCAATAAATTAATAGATCGAAACATCTATTTAGACGCATCATCATTATCAGGTGCTGTGCCGGCTGGCGCAGGCGATCATGGATCTCTACAAAACTCTGTCTTTAGTGTAACCTATTATCTCAGATATTGACGCTCTTCCGTGATATGAAGTCAGACTTTCCAAAATGTTCTCTCTCTCTGACTTCCTCTGTCTCGTCTATCCTCCATTTTACTGGTTGTCACAACGTGTTCTAAACCTCCTGTTCTCATCAATTGTCAGAAAAATGATGACTGCCTCTTTCTTATATTGACAATAAGCTTTTTCTGTGTATTGACCTCATTCAACACCTCAACATTCATCATTTTAGCAGTCCATAGAATTGTCATCATTCTTATGTACAACCACTTCTCTGTGTCCTCCAGATATTTTTCGATCTGTTTGTTTATTGTCCATGACTCTCATCCGTATGTCAGTATTGACTCAATGTAGCACTGAATAACTCTCATTGTGGCCTCAAATGACAGCTCTTCCTCTCTGCTGCCATCCTTTCCAATTCTTTCCATGTTTTACTTATTTTTTTAATATAAATCTCCGCCCGAGTGGTTACCGGGGCCCAAATTTGGGGTGTAAAAATAGAATAACTGATACCTGCCACGCATGTCGTAAGAGGCGACTAAGGAGGTTTGGCTGAAATCGGATGCATGTGTCCTAAACGTGTAGAAGTCTATGTGTTTAGGGGCCTACAAACCAATGTGCAACGTATACACGTTCTTGACAAAGATCAAACATACCACAAAGAGTGATTAAAATTGGTCGTAGAGAGCGAACGTAAAGAAGAAGAATATAAATCTCCAGCTCTCTTCTCCGGGTATATCTCGCCTTCCCTACTCATCTTTCCCTGCTGGTTCCAAAACAGTGCCTGTCTCGCTATGCTTCCAGTCGGTCTCTTCCTTAGCTCTTTCTCCACTGGTATCTGCTTAGTTCTTTCTCTGAGTTCCTCGTTCGTAATCGTATCATACCATCTCAGTCTCTCTATTCTACGTGAACATCCATTTATGAAGGTCTGTAGTTTTCTTGTAGTTTTCTTTGTTGTCTTCCATGTTTCGAGCTATAGAACAGCACTGACTTCACATTTGATTGAAAGATTCTCAGCTTTGTGTTTGTTTTGATCTCCTTTGACTTTCATATCTTACTCAATGCAATAAAGTTTCCCTTGCTTTTTGTATTCTTATCTTGACATCTTTATTGGCTCTATGTAGTACTGTAATATCTTTCAATATAACCTCAATTGACAGTGACTTGTTGCATATAATGATTCACTGTATTTGTATAACACTGTCTTATATTGTGTTTTGATTTTGTTGGTTTCTGAAACAAGGATACAACCATTATCAAAACAGTAGACAACTTAGTGAAGATGATACCAACTATCTAGCACAGAATCATCTTTTGTTTGGTAACATGTTCAAAGACCACGCCGCTCTGTTTAATCCGAGATTAGCAGCACAGCAGCAGCAGCAGCAGCAAGAGCAGCAACATCATTTAGAAGCTGGAGATTATGGAGTAGCTTGTGATTGTTCTAGGTGTGATACTGACAGCAGCTTTTAGGGGTGAGTTATAGCAGGTGTGTGTGGTGTGTGTGGGGCGGGGTGAGTTACAGGTGTGTGTGTGGGGGAGATGAGTTACATGTGAGCATTTGTAGGGAGAGGAGAGTTACAGCAGGTGTGGGGGCGGGGGCGGAGGTAAGTTACAGCAGGTGTGTGTGGAGCGGGGTGAGTTACAGCAGGTGTGTGTGGGGAGGGTGAATTACAGGTTTCTGTGTGTGGGGGCGGAGGAGGAGTGAGTTACATATTAGTACGTGTAGGGGAGGAGTTACATGATTGTGTGTCAGGGGGAGAGTTACATGATTGTGTGTCTGGGGGTTACATGTGAACGTGTCTGAGGGCGGGAGTGATAGGTTGGGGGTGAGTTACATGTGAGCGTGTCAGGGGAAGGCGGAGTTACAAGATTTTGTGTGTGTGGGGGGGTGAGTTACATCATTTTGTGTTTGGGGAGTGAGTTACAGTGAACGTGTCTGGGGGAGGCGGGAGTTACAAGATTTTGTGGAGGATGAGTTACAGGTGGAGGGGTGAGTTACATGATTGTGTGTCTGGGGGAGTTACATGATTGTGTGTCTGGGGGAGTTAGCAGGTGTGTGTGGGGAGTGGTGAATTACAGGTTTCTGTGTGTGTGGGGAGGAGTTACATGATTGTGTGTCTAGGGGGAGTTACATGTGAACGTGTCTGAGGGCGGGAGTGATAGGTTGGGGGTAGTTACATGTGAGCGTGTCCAGGGGAAGGCGGGAGTTACAAGATTTTGTGTGTGTGGGGGGTGAATTACATCATTTTGTGTTTGGGGAGTGAGTTACATGTGAACGTGTCTGGGGAGGCGGAGTTACAAGATTTTGTGGAGGATGAGTTACAGGTGGAGGGGTGAGTTACATTGTTGTGTGTGGGGTCTGTTATATGACTTTGTGGGGGTGGGGATGGGTTATATGATTGTATGGGGGAAGTACATGATTGTGTGGGGTGAGGGGGAGTTAGTTATATGATTGTGTGTGGGCTGGTTGAGTTATATGATTATGTGTGGGCTGGCTGAGTTATATGATTGTGTGTGGGCTGGCTGAGTTATATGATTGTGTGTGGGCTGGCTGACTTACATGATTACGTACACGGTGAGTTATGGTGTAGTTAAACCTTCAGCTTGATATATCTTCTACACACTAGGATCTAGACATATAAAGTGACATACATTTGTTATATACCTTCTGTACACTAGGATCTAGACATATAAAGTGACATACATTTGTTATATACCTTCTGTACACTAGGATCTAGACATATAAAGTGACATACATTTGTTATATACCTTCTGTACACTAGGATCTAGACATATAAAGTGATAGACATTTCAAACACTAAGGTCTGAGAAGGTTACGGACAATTTTATGACATTTATATTATTAGCTCGTCACATTTACGCACTTTCTCTTGGTAATTTAATGTAACTTTCAAACGCATTAATTGTTTAATGTTGACTAAAATAGCCACTATACTGGTTTTGCGTCACCTTAACAAATACTGGGAGAAAATATATCGACTCAACCAGTCAACTCTAAATACTGGGCCTGATAACTGACTGGAAAACCCTGACCTAGTTTCCGTTGAGGGCTTGAATATATATATATATATATATATATATATATATATGTATATATATATGTATATATTGTTTGATAGAGCATTGCAAGCTTTTTTGCAAATTTACTCAATTCTGTGAGTCTATGGTTATTTATTGGTGAAAAATATTCATAATATTGATATTCCTTATTGTTAAACTTAGCTTGTTGCATAACATAACTTCGATTTAGCATTTTGTGTTGATTTTAAAATGAATTCGTGTATATACAGCAATACTGAAATGCTAAGTCACGTGGTGTAGTTGGGGTCTGATTTCCCATAATTCTTACCTGAGTCCGCAGGCCTATAAGGTTATAGCTGGCTCTGGCTCAGCAGTACTAATGGGTTAATATATTATTTGCATCCCCAGAACAATCCAAGCCAGTACAAAAGACTAGTCAAGCACAGCTTTCAACATTTTTATGGTCGACAAGATCTAGCCCTTCAGATTGAAGCATTTGTACCAGTAAAAGAAGCGATGGGATTTTAGCCCCGCCTTTTACGTCTCTGCAAGTCACGTGTGCGGCGAGGACCTTAATCCATTGGCTGTTGTGCTGGTCCACACCCATCACCGACATTTTATTGAAAGGAATGCTATTCGAGAAACTTGGGGAGGCGTGGCTAAAGGAAATACGTGGCCGCATAGACAGGTTACTATTATTATCAAAATTTGATTAATTTCTATCTTCTTATGAAATAGTCACCATCATCTAGTAGCCTGTCCTGAGCAGGACTTTGTCACTCTAATAGTACTTCAGAATGTATTTCTCTTTCATATGCCAGATTCCGGCCTCTGCAGCCGTCATGCTCAAACCATCAGTTATACCCTGAATCCATCTTCTCCGTGGTCTTCCTCTTCTCCCCTTTGCCGGGATGCATCCTTCCATAATGGTCTTCTGCAACCCTTCATGTCTCTTTATGTCCCAAATATTTCAATTTTCTTATTTGTAGCATCAATCAGTTTTTGTTAATTTTGAGTTCTTTCTGGCAAATATTATGCTTTCTAACTTGCATTTTTTGACAATGTTTCATTTTTTTAAATTAGCATATACATAACAAATAAATCAAGAGGCATGAAATTAATTAACATATACATAACAAATAAATCAAGAGGCATGAAATAAATTAGCATATACATAACAAATAAATAAAGAGGCATGAAATTTTGATAATTTGAACACAAGTGGTGGAAATTACAGGTTAACAGACACATGCTTAACCCAAACCCCAATGACAACATCAACCACCTTCTGTAGGAGATCTCTGTAGCGTACAGGTAAGGTGCTCGCCTTTTCATGTCAAAGGTAACCGAATCGCTCCCTCGTGAAGCCATCTGGATATTTGTCAGAGATCCCTGATGTCAATGTAGGTGAGCGAGAGTTCCAAGTCCTATCGGAGACGGACGATAAAACGTAGATGTTTAATTTGAGAACGTAAAAGAACCTTTGGCAGTTCAAAATCGAAAAGAGCAGGTTGGAAAATCGCTGCCCTACCAAAAATTCGTTAGAAAAAGATTTAAAATAAAATCCCTACAAAATATCGTCACCATCTTCAAAATTACACCAGGGACACTCGCCAGTTCAACGGAGCTTGTGCACTGCAGCTGAGATCTTTCTGTGTAATAAAGGAGCACACATTGTTGCTCACCCAAGTGCAATGATCATGGTCCTTTCAAACAACCAATCAACTACCTTACAAGGAAAGATCATAGCACCATTTTTTAGATCCTAACCCGATACAGTGAATACAAAGAAAAACACTGTCTACGCAAAAGGTGGACCTCATAGATAACAGAGGCGACGAACTGTTTATAACGCGCACAAAAAAGTCGGTTCCTAATCTCTTCTTATCCTGACGCTGTGAGGCAAAACAGGATTGGAGAAAAGAAATAAATGGTCGCTACTTGGATCATGCTCTGTCGTCTGCGCTTTCATATAAATAATTTTGCTGACGGGATCAAGTTTGATGCGTTCGCTATTAATTCTCTGACATTAATTCAAGCGACTTTTAATCTTTCAACCTTACAACATTTTAATCTTTCAACCTTTCAGGATTATAACCTTTATATACTCTAATATTCAATCTTTTTTGAACCTTTCATTAATCTTTCAATTTTAATACCTTTCAATTTTCAACCTTATCCTTAACTATTCGATATTGTAAACTTTCATTATATTAAGCTTCTAACGTGTTAATCTTGTTTTTTAAAAACAATTTCAACCTACCACTTTCTAACCGGACACATCTTAAGTCAGCAACATTGCATACCATTCTTCTCTGTTCTTAGCTGACCTCTGACCTCTGTATTGTGTCCCAGTTGGAATTCATTTCTTTCAGTTCATGTTCTGCTGTTCTCCTCCAGGTCGTTTTGAGTTTTCCACAATTTTTACCCTCTGGTATCCATCTAAGTGCTGTTTTTATGACAGAGCTAGTGTCTATCACTTTTATATGAAGAAGAAGATTGAGATATGTTGGACACACCTTGAGAAGAAATGTCTGGTCAACCACTAGTAACAACTATTATAAGAAGGAGAAGATGGAGATTGTTGGACACACCTTGAGAAGAAATGTCTGGTCAACCACTAGTAACAACTGTTATAAGAAGGAGAAGATGGAGATATGTTGGGCACCTTGAGAAGAAATGTCTGGTCAACCACTAGTAACAACTATTATAAGAAGGAGAAGATGGAGATTTGTTGGGCACACCTTGAGAAGAAATGTCTGGTCAACCACTAGTAACAACTTTATAAGAAGGAGAAGATGGAGATATGTTGGACCCACCTTGAGAAGAAATGTCTGGTCAACCACTAGTAACAACTATTATAAGAAGGAGAAGATGGAGATTTGTTGGGCACACCTTGAGAAGAAATGTCTGGTCAACCACTAGTAACAACTATTATAAGAAGGAGAAGATGGAGATTTGTTGGACACACCTTGAGAAGAAATGTCTGGTCAACCACTAGTAACAACTATTATAAGAAGGAGAAGATGGAGATTTGTTGGGCACACTTTGAGAAGACATGATCAACAAATATCAAATCAGGCGTTGAAGTTGGATGCAAAGAGTTCAAGAAAGAGAGGACGACCTAGGGAGACCTCGAAACGAAATTTGCTGAGAGAGGCAAGTAATATCGATCTCATTTCCATGGAGGAGATTGAGAGTGTTGTCCAGGATAGAGAGGTTTGGAGAAATTGCTTGCAGGCCCTATGTAACGTATAACGGTACGATAATAATAATTATTATTATTAGTCGCTATGCGTTTCAAATGTTCGATATATTTTCATCGTAAATTTCAGATGATGGTGGTCATAAGTTCTTGTTGACAATGTTATATTCAAACTATTAATCTCATAATCTTCTAGCACTTTAATTTGTCAATCTTTCATACTTCGAATTTCTGTCTACCTTTCTAACTTCTAATCTGTCAACATTTCTAGCTTTTTATCTGTCAACCTGAAAGCCGTCACGATCGGAAAAAAATCCGACTTCAACTTTGGAATGTGATCGTGAGACATCTCTATCTATACCTTCTTCATTTCCCGTTTGATCCACAAGGTTTTCTCTCTCCCAAAAGTAGCTTTACTTAGTCGTGTCCTTTGTGGTCTATCTGGTTGTGGTCTGAAAAACGCTGGTCTGCAAGGCTAGGCAGTGGGTGCTGTAATAACGCTGGTCTGCAAGGCTAGGGCAGTGGGTGATGTAATAACGCTGGTCTGCAAGGCTAGGGCAGTGGGTGATGTAATAACGCTGGTCTGCAAGGCTAGGGATGGTATTAATAAGCTGGTCTGCAAGGCTAGGGAGTGGGTGATGTAATAACGCTGGTCTGCAAGGCTAGGGAGTGGGTGATGTAATAACGCTGGTCTGCAAGGCTAGGCAGTGGGTGATGTAATAACGCTGGTCTGCAAGGCTAGGGAGTGGGTGATTTAATAACGCTGGTCTGCAAGGCTAGGCAGTGGGTGATGTAATAACGCTGGTCTGCAAGGCTAGGGCAGTGGGTGATGTAATAACGCTGGTCTGCAAGGCTAGGGAGTGGGTGATGTAATAACGCTGGTCTGCAAGGCTAGGGCAGTGGGTGATGTAATAACGCTGGTCTGCAAGGCTAGGGCAGTGGGTGATGTAATAACGCTGGTCTGCAAGGCTAGGCAGTGGGTGATGTAATAACGCTGGTCTGCAAGGCTAGGGCAGTGGGTGATGTAATAACGCTGGTCTGCAAGGCTAGGCAGTGGGTGATGTAATAACGCTGGTCTGCAAGGCTAGGCAGTGGGTGATGTAATAACGCTGGTCTGCAAGGCTAGGGCAGTGGGTGATGTAATAACGCTGGTCTGCAAGGCTAGGGCAGTGGGTGCTGTAATAAAAGTTTGTGGTTCGATTCATGTGTTTGGTAAATTGTTTCTTCAAAAAACTTTTCAACCTTTTAAGCATCCAACCTTTTGACCTTTCAATCTGTCAGCCTTCTAACCCTTTAACTTATGAATCTACGTACAAATCATTCTATTACATTCTTGTTTCTATCTCTCTCTCTCTCTCTGTGAAGGTTCCAGGTGAAGTTCGACTTATTTTTATACTGGAGGTCAGTGAGGATCCCATAGATAATGACCTGGCCACCAAGGAGTCTGAGAAACATGGGGATCTCATTCTAGTAGACATACAGGTAAGAGATCTTACCTGGGTATACAGCTAGAAATATATCAAATTTAATCTTACAGAAAAAAGTTTCTTTACAAAACTTGGATGTTATGCAAATTAACAAAATGTTAATAATTAAGGTAACAGAAATGTATATGCTTAAAAGACTAATTTTCGTTGGTAACACCACTTTTTTGCCCCCTTTGTTCTGTGTGTGAAGTGCCCTTCCCTCCACCCAACATTCTTCGGCCCAAAACACATATAGACCAATGAAATGGATTAAAACGTGGTGTTACGAATAACCACACAAGAAGAAGAGAAAGCGAAAGAAAAAGAAAAGGAGAAAGAGGAAGAAGCAGAAGAAGAAAAGAGGAAGAAGAAGAAGAGGAAGAAGAGTAGTAGAAGAGAAAGTAAAAGCCGAAGAAGAAGAGGGAGAAAAAGAGGAACAAGAAGAAAAAGAGGAAGAAGAGGTAACAGAAGAAGAAGAGGAAAAAACTGGAAGAAGAAGGAGAAGATGAAGAGAAAGAAAAAAAGGAAGAAGAAGAAGGGGAAGAAGAAGAAGAAACAGGAAGAAGAAGAAGAGTTAGGAAAAAAAATAGGAAGAAGAAAAGGATGATGAAAAGAAGAAGAAGAAGGAGAAGAAGAAGAAAACAAAGAAGATGGAGAAGAAGAAGAAGAATAGGAAGAAGAAACAGGATGAAGAAGAAGAAGGAGAGGAAGAAGAAAACAAAGAAGAAGGAGGAGGTGAGGAGAAGAAGAAGAAAAGAAAAGGAAGAAGACAGAGGAAGAAAAATTGGAAGAAGAAGAAAACAGAAGAAGAAGGAGGAGGAGAAAAGAAGAAGAAAAATAGAAGAAGAAGAAGAAAAAGGAAGAAGAAGAGAAAGAAGAGAAGGAAAGAATAAGAGGAAGGAGAAAAAGAGAAGAAGAAAGAGGAGAAGAAGAGAAGGAAGAAGAAAGAGGAAGAAGAGAAGAAGAGAGGAAGAGAAGGAGGAAGAAGAAGGAAGAGAGGAGGAGAGAAGAAGAAGAAGAAGGAGGAGGGAAAAGAGAAAGAGAAAAGAAGGAATACATTAATTAAACAAATTAATATCTCACCAAAATCATCATTGTAAAATGTCAACCTATCTAGTTCAGAAAACAATTTTTTATTTATTGTTTTATTGTTTTCCCTTGTCGGGAAACCCCGACATCCTTCAGTGTTAGTGTTTTAAATGGGCAAAACGCCCTTTTTCCCCTACAAATAAAGGAAATATTTTTATTAAGAAGGGAAACATTTAAATTTTTGGATTTTGAAAGCAGTTCACTTATTTTTCATGTTTGTTTCATTTGATAAACCAATATGGTTTGTCCAGGTTAAAAGGGTGTCCGTTTTAAATGTTTGGGATTCTCCAAAACAAAATTTTTTTGGGGTTTTTTTTTTTTCCCCCCCCTCTGAATAACCAAAATAAAGTTCGCCTAGGTTGAAAGAAGGTTCGAAAAGATGCTTTAATCCCCACAAGGTTGACCACGAGTCACCTTTTTTAATTTTTTTATTGGGCCTTATTTGAAGTCAAAAAAAGTCCCCATTAAAAAAGGTTTAAAAACCGGTGTCTTTTTTTCGATTGGGGCGTGATTTATTTTGGGGGTTTTATTGTCCTTTGGCGTTTATCGAAGCCCCTCCCTTGGCGCGATAAATGAGCCCCCCTCATTTAAAAAGGCAAGACTTGGCGGGGAGATTAGCCAAAAGGGCAGAGACTTACCAAAAGGGAACTTACCCATAAGGCAGAGACTTCCCATAAGGCAGAGATTTGCTATAACAGAACTTGCCATAAAAGAGACACCCATAAAGAGATTTAGCAAATGGGAATTGTAAAGGCAGAGACTTAGCCAAAGGCGAAGGGAGTCCCCTTTGGGATGTACAGACCCATCGAGCGCGACAGGCTGAGTTATTAGAACAACTTTTGATCAAACATGTTGAACAAACGATAAATATATTATTAATATTTCACAGGTGGGGAAGAACGTTTTGTTTGTTTTTCACTGCCCCCAAACCCAGGAGTTTTAAACATATATTTTCCAATTGTTTGGGATACTGTGAAAAGGGGGAGAAAGCGAAAAAAGTCTGATATCAAACAGACATATTTTCCTGATTTATCCCCTTATAAGGGGAAAGTACACTTATTTTTGGGATGTTGTTTTATTCTATGTTAGCAGAAAAGGTAAACGGAAGAAAAAGACCGAGACAGAAGTCTTTGAAGAACTGAAGAATGTGGACATCCTGGAAGTCAAAAGAAAACATCCGGGAACATGGACAAAGTGGCGTACAACGCGGACCTATGCTCAAAAGGAGCGGAGAGAAATAAGTAAGAAGGAGGCAAGTGGTAAACAAAAGGAAAATCAAATCATAGGAAAACATGGCATCTTTTTTGGGAATAAAAATGAAAACATGAGCATGAAAAGAAGCACAATTTTCTTCCAACATTATGTTATAGACCAATCCTGGACGCAGAATCAAACGATAGAAGTAAAAGTACGACAGAGAAAAGTCTAGCAGAAGCTGGAAAAAAGAAGAGGCCATTTATAAATGAAAACATCAGGAGAAAACTGGGGAAAATCGATACTGAATCATCAAGAAACAACAAATTAAATGGTTCGGCCGAAAATTACAAACAGACAGTGGATCAAAGAGAAAACTTGAAAAAGTAGATAAAAGAAGAGGTGTCCACGCAAAGGGGAATTTATAAATAACAGAGGCAGTAATAACTTATTTATAAAGCACAACAATAACCGTTATAGAAATTTCTTTCTTATTTGATGATGTTAGACAAAACAGACATAAGAAGAAAAAAGAAGAAGACCTTAGGACGACCAAACGTCTTTTTCAACAAAGAAAATCATGTTTTTGTTATATCAGGTCGTAAAGATAGCAAAGATAAAGAAACAAATGTACTTTTACGACGACTTCAGGGATTATCGAAAATACCAATTTAAACGGATAAGATATTATCATTCCCTATTATTGTTATTTGTTACTGAGCTACGTCACAGACTGTTGACCAATAGGTACTTAGCCCGAAAAGACGTCGAATCGTATGTACTGATGGTTCATGTAGCTTGCTGGTTAAACACACTCATCTCCCTGTCTCAAGCATCCAGCTCTACTTGTACAACAACTAATTCCAAACTCCTTAAATCGCTGGATTTATTCAATGTCAATTTTATATCCCATCCAACACTGGCGTCGGACTCCAGGGCAGGACTCGTTATTAACCTCGACGTTCTGAGTTCTGAATCACGCTGCGACATTTGCTTGCAAATTGTTTCCGTGGTTTTTAACAAAGGACGACGCGCCACCGCCCAGAAAGCTAAATGGCAAACTGTTGAACGTGAAGGGAGCAAAAAAATTTTCTACGACCTTTTACTGTATGATGGATACGTCCTTTAGGATATGCACATTTTCCCATTCATTTTCATAACACTAAGTCGTCAAAAAACCGAAAAATCCTATTATCCAATCCTAAACTCGCAACAATCGATGCAAGCTGCGTCCTCTTCGTGGCAGAACACCCATGTCAGGATAGTGATCCAAAAATCCTGGAAAGGTTTTTAAACCTCAACTGCATCCATTATACTATCATACCTGTCATTCTGATCTTCAAGCATCGACTTCCAGAAACCAAACGACCTCAGAAAACAGTCCCAAATAGAGCCAATGGAGGAAAAAGCAGTTAAGACTCTAAACCCTCATCCTCAAATAAATTAAATTATCCGAACTTGAAGTTCATAATGATGGTGCATGTATTTAGTTTGTTTACTGTGTATGATTAGCATGTTTTTTAGATGTGTACACATGTTATGATGTTGTTGTTTCTGTTCATACATACAAACAAATAAATGAGTCCCTTAGAAACACTGTTCAACAACGACCTGATTACCTGCGTTCAACAAAGAAACGTTCTGAACTTGACTCCTTAGTAAAGCTATTTTTTAATAACTAATGGTTTTTGTTTCAAGCCTCGATTGCAGGCCCTTGCAGTGTGTGCCAAGGAAAATATACTGGTTTGTTTCTTAAAGCTCTCGTATTGCAGCATGAGTGTGCTGTAAAATAATAGCTTTTTGTTTAAAGCTTAAATTAGGCTATAATGTGGTGAAAGAAATAATAGCGGTTTTTGTCAGCTGATTGAAAAAGGCTATGAAGTTGCTGAAGAAATATAGTGGTGTTTTTTAAAGCCGATTGCAAGGTTATGAGGGTGTGTAAGAAATAATAGCTGGTTTTTTTCTTAAAACTGCAATTTTCAAAGGCTATGCAGTGTGGCTGTAAAGAAATAATAGCTGGTTTTTTGTTCCGAAAGCTCTCATGTAAAGGTATGCAAGTCGTAACTTAAGAAATAATAGCTGGTTTTGTTCGATAGCTCTGTGTAAAGGCTATGGCAATGTGTGCAAGAAATACAGTTGGTTTGCTCAATAGCTCTAGTATTGCAATGCTATGAGTGTGTCGTAAGAAATAGTTGGTTTTGTTTTTAAAGTCTCGTATTGCAAGGCTATGAAGGTGTTTGAGAATAATAGCTGGTTTTTGTTCGTAATAGCTTGTATTGGCAAGGCTACGGTTGTGCTGAAATAATAGCTGGTTTTGTCTAATAGCTCTGTATTGCAAGGCATGCAATGTGTGCTGAAGAATATAGCTGGTTTTGTCTAAAGTCTCATTGAAGCTGCAATGTGTCTAAAAAATAGCTGGTTTTGTTCTAAAGCCTCGTATGCAAGGCAGGGTTTGGGTAAGGAAAAAATAGCTGGTTTTGTCAAAGCCCTCATTGCAAGGCCATACAGGTGGCAATGAAAAATAGTGGTTTGTTTTTAAGCCTCATTTGCAAGGCTATGCAATGTAAAGTAAGAAATAATATTTTTGTTCTTAAAGCTCCGTATTGAAGGCTTGCAATGTGTGCTGTAAGAAATAATAGTTGGTTTGTTCTGCCTGTATTGAAGGGCCCATGCAGTGTGTCCCAAGAAATAATGGTTGGTTTTGTCAAATAGCCTCGATTGCAAGGTCAGTGGGCAGAAGGGAAAAAAAGTTGGTTTTGTTCGAAATAGTCTCATGTTTTAAGGCATAAAAAGGCGTAAGAAATAATGGTTTTGTTTAATATTGTGTTTAGAATTGTTTTGTTTGGGAAGACATTGCCCTTAACTATCTATTTATTAATTTATTATACCGCAAATCTGACTTTTGTTATGGAATAGGAAATGTTTGCTCGCGACAGCTCTCAAACGGATGTTGGCAGAATATTTTCCTTATATCAGTGTCGAGGACGCATTTATCACGGGAATTTTAGCAAAGCCCTGATGCCAGACATATCAAATTCCGACCAGTTATACGACAGAAGACCTGACATAAACCAGAGCTGTGACTTGTTTTCAGGAGAAAGATGGCGGCAAGATGACTCAGCCCTTTGCCAACTCTGTGGAGGGGGATTGAAAAAGCAGAAATGTGTTTTGTTTCAGGGACAAGTTTAAATCACATTTTGAAAATATATTAAGTTCGCATGTTTTCCATCATCATCATCCTTTTTCCCAACAAAATATAGCTGCATCATTAAATAGTATGTCTTCAGCAGAACGTTGACATAACACTCCTTCGGAGCACAAGTCAAAGTTCAATGTGGCCCTCGAAAAAGAGGTTGAAAACACTATTGATGAAGGCAAAAATGCCTGTTCTAGAAATCTTTTTTATCCTGGGCGTGGGCAAACAGTATTAGAGAAAAGAAAAACATGTTTATAAATTTTCTATTTCACACCCCGTTATGTATATCCCATTTTAACGTTTTTTTTCCTTCATCTCTTGTGTACACCCCATTTTACAGTTTCATTTTTTTTTCATTCTGTTGTCATCCACATTTTACATTATTTTCTCATTCTTTTGTACATCCACATTTTACGTTTCATTTCTTTCCTTCATCTCTTGTTGTACATCCACATTTTCCCTCATTTCTTTTTCTCTTTGTACTCCATTTACACGCTATTTTTTTCCTTCACCTTTTTGTACACCCAAATTTTTGTTCATTTTTCTTCATCTCTTGTTGTACATCCACATTTTACACGCTTATTTCTTTCTCATCTTTGTTGACATCCACATTTTACACTTCATTTCTTTCTTCATAGTTAGTTCATGTCCACGTTTCCTCTTCATACATCAATAAATATTTTAACACTTGATACCCCTTATCTTGTGTGGTATTTGATGTTAATATACTTTTGATTTTTAAAGATGTTCTTGGACATTCCCATTCTTATAGAAGAACATGCTGCAGGGCATGCTTATAGGGTTGTGGAAGAGCGAAGTGAGGCGTACGGGACAACTACTTCTAGTATGAGGATGGAGGTTGAGGTAGTTACTGTTGCCTCCATTGATTTCGGGGACTTCATTTACTGGGAGTGTGATCTGACCTCAGTCGATGTTTACAAGATCCAGAAGGGCAGTTTCGATATGAGTGGATGTCGTCTAAAAAGTTCAAACCTCCAGCGGCTTACGTGATATACTGCCCCTGGCATGCGGGTGTTTACGGTAATGAGAGAGCGGACAGGCTTGCACCAACAGCATCGATTGTTGGAGAGTTGAAGATGGAAAAGGGGATATTCTTCGTTCTTTCGAGACCTCTGTTGGATGAGGACACTAATTCGATGTTGAATCGATCGCGATTTAAGCATTTGGAGTTACCGTTGTTCAAGTCGAACGGGATGTCTGAGAGGCAGAGGAGAGGTGTTTAATCAGCGAGCCACAGGAACCATCAGTATGCATACTTTGATATCTGTTGGGAGACTGAGCACCTATGGGTCGCCCGGGAGGCAATGACGTAAGTTTAGAGCCAATAACCAATGAAGAACATGCACACAATGATAGATATGAGACGACATTAAAACTATACTTAGGAAGGGAAGACATACAAGAAAGGAAGGAATCTACCAGAAACGAGAACACGTACTGGGGTGTCTTAAAAAACCAATGCGCTTGGGTCTGCCCACAGCCAACTTTAGATAACCAGGCCAGACAACTGATCGGGATTCCCGACCTAGATCAGAAAGGGCTGAAATTACGGGATGTTTGATAGAACACTGCACGCCTGCAATTTTACTAAATTCTGGAGTCTATGGTTATTTTTGGAAAAAATATTCATAATATTGATTTTCCCCTATTGCTAAACTTAACTTGTTGTTAATATAACTTGATTTAACATTTTGTGTTGATTTTAAAATGAATTCATCAATATAAAACAATCTGAAATGCGAGTCACGTTGTGTGGCCTGATTTCCCATATTACCTTTGAGTCCGAAGGCCCATAAGTTTATAGTTGACTCTGGTCTGCCCCAGAAAAAGAAGATGGGTATGATGCTGGTGGTTCCGTGGTCGCTAGTTAAAGACATTTTTCACCCCAAGTCCAGTTTCACTTAAAACGAGTGATTCCAAAATTTAAATCGTTAGATTCAACATCGCTTTGAGCGTTTTCATTCAACAGGAGGCCTTTGGGAGCAACAGAAGGATATATTACCCCACCCATCTTCAGCCTAGCAACAATTTATGTTGTTGATGCAAGCTCTGCCTCTCTCATTTTCTGAACATCAGAATAGTTTGAGCATTCTATAATAATTTTACAATTTCTGTAGATTTCTATTTACTTGATACTATGAACTATGCATACTTTTCATTTTATATATTAACTAAATTAAAAGTCCATAATTTGATCACATTTGGTTAATGTAATGAATTATTGTTCGTAAAATACATGGTTTTACTGAAGAATTTTGAAACCAAGAAAGAAGAAAAAAAACGATGGGTTTTACACCAAAGAAACCTTTTTAAAGATTAAGAATCAGGAAAACGAGATTTTCGTGTATATAATGCGAAGAGAAGGTTTAGAACATTTGGAAACAGGTAAAATAATTCGGGAAAAGAGATCTGGAAAGAAGGAGAAGATGGTGGATGATCTGACATCATGGTTCGAAAAAAGATTGATGTCAGAACTGATTAACGCACCGGGGAGAGATAAACATCCAACTGGTACGGTTAGTCTCTGTTAAAGATTTTTGGAAGGAGATCGAAGAACCTATGGACATGCCCGAGTGCAAGAAGAATATTCCTAGCAGAAACTGAAACCAGCGAGAGTTGTGGAGAGACAGGGACGTTTACGCCGACAGGCATGGCAGTGATTGATTCAACTGTTATATAATTAAACCATAATTCATGTTCGAGTATGTGATGTGAAACGGATGAGTAGCAGACATTATAACAACTGGTAAATATCATCTCTGAAGTAGAAGGGTTTGTCTGAACGATGAGATACACTGATGATAGGAAAGCAAGTTCACTCAAAAATAGGTCAGATCTATTTGATATCTTCTTTGTTTCTGATATACGGAGGACTCTTCTGTAACACTTATATTTAAAAGCAATTAAGTTTTCAACTGCCTGGTTAAATTTCCATGATTCAAACCAATACTGGAATATGCAGCTCTAGCAATTTGATCTTTGTTTTCATATCATTTCCCAAGGGACCATTCCAGACTGTTTTTAGTTTTATTTTTGTAAAACCATGTTTTTCTTCATTCAATTCCATCATCCTATTCTTGTTACAGGAAATCAAGATACTCAAAACTGTTCACGTTTTCATTTTTCCTTGTCATATTTTTCCCAAACATTGAGACATAGATTTTCATAGTGAGGACTATCCAGCTTTGGACCTTTTCCCCGTGTAACGTTACTAAACTGACGTCATTCACCTCGGACAGCCCCAAAGCTGCTCAGTTTTCCCAACAGATGTCAAGAGTATGCATACTGATGGTTCTGTGGTTTCGTTAACACTCTTACTCTCCTCGCGCATCAAGTTCTACTGACAACAGATGACTCTAAAAATCCCCGGGACGATTCAACATCTATTTTAGTGTCTTCATCCAACAGACAGTCCTGTTTATAAGATCCTCAAAATGGGAACAACAATCGGATCTTGTTTCGATTTTATTGCTCCATTTAATTTTAATATTTATAAATCATCAATCAAGCGCCATCCCTTTCCCCGAGGGGCGATCTCCTCTACAACTTTCACCCTTTGGGGCAGTTAATCGTTCTCCATCGATCTGTTGGTTCAACCATGATGTTATACCACCCAACATCTTCTCTCTCTGTCTTCCATGATCTCTTCTTCCATGAATTTTACCTGTTGTCACCAAATATTCTCAACTTTTCTTTGCATTATATGCCCGAAGAACCTTGATTGTCTGATTATTATTTATTTTCTTGGCATTCTCTTTAAAACCCTTCATTTGTTTTCTTAGCTGTCCAGGGAATTTGTCAGCATTTCTCTGTAAACACATCCTTGTGACTTCCAGTCATCTTAATGATTGCTTGTTCATTGTCCATGACGCGCCACACATAAGTATTGTTCAATATGGCAATGGAGTACTTGTTTCAGTGTCATTGATAGTAAAAGTGTTCCAACATTGCAGGTTTCTCCAATGTCCTCCCTATCGGCAGAGATGACATGCCATCGTCGAGAGTATTGCACAAAGCAAAGCTTCTGTTTCTGCAACAACTAGACCTCATGTAAAAATCAAAAGTTCTCTGTCCTGATTCAACCCACCTTTCATCAGACAGGCAAACGATTTAACCACTTCACCATTGAGACGGGGGTCTCTGTGACCAGGGTTACCCCCTTGCCTTGCGGGTCCGAAGGTTTTAGAGTCCATACCACCGTCTGTTCGACGAAATTTTTTCCAGAAACCCTAGGATTGTTGCCGAGCAACGGAGTTTGTGCTTGAGCAATATTCAGGCAGGTGCCAGGCCTTTCACGGAGGACCGAGCATAGTAGGTAAAACCAGTGAATAAATCAATCCTTGTTTTAAAAACCCTTTTGAAACCATTGAGACTATTATTGATAAGTGAATTCACACTACTGTTTGTCATAAAAGCTACTTTGACATATTTACTAACTTAAAAAACAGTTCATACTATTCAATAGATACTACACAACTTTATTTGAAAAAACACAATATATTCTAACACAATACTCATTTTTTGTTCTGAATGTCCACTACAACTATATATATAACAACAATAAAAAGAAAAAACATGAATGCCTGTACAAGAGTAGAATTTTAGAACAGCAGTTTCCAACCTTTTCAGTGTCACTCATTGAAAATGAGGCATGACCCCAAAACACCTCCCTTATTTTATTCATTCCTCAGATTAACTGTAATTTAAAAAATGAAAAACAAAAGAAAAAAATGCTTCACTCTGAGTTTTATAACAGTACGTCCCTTATATGGTCTTTTCGCTTTACAGACGGCCAATTGACAAGTGTTTTACTGTGAAAAATTCTGAGTTTGATTTCTTTCAGTTCATCCCAAGTCTCTTTTTCAAAAAGATTCTGCACATTTTGTGCAATGTTGATTTAAAGAACCCAGTCAGCAGCTAGTTTTTCCCATTTGTTTGGACCAATAGAAATGTTCTTCATTGAGGCCTTGCAGACATCCTTATATCTGAGCAGTGGTCCCCCTTTGAGCCTTTTCCCATAAAAGTTCACAAACACCTGTTTGGGCATGTGGCTGGTCTATTTTCTCCATGCCCAAGTCATCTTACCCTTTTCCTTAATAATAATAGCACCATCAGCTAAACGAAGAAACAGCCCAGAAGGTGTTGTTGCGTGTCTAGTGTGTGCAGAGGTGATTGTAGAGCCCAACCTGAAACACAATACCACAGTGGCACACATGATCAAGGTTCAACATGTGTGTGTTGTCTTTCGCAACCGCTTCCTCTTCACCTCACCTGCACGATTATTCTTAGTATACATTCATCTTGTGTTGTTACAGTACCAAAATTTGGTCTGCTAAACACAACAAATTAGAAGTAAAAATGTAATCTTTAAAAAACTACAATTTTTTTTTTATTTGAGAACAAACTTTCTTTCCTCCCAACTTGTTTCCCTCAAGCTTCAGGATAAGAAGAGATTTCTAGAATAGCTTTATGGGCTTATAAACAGTGTCTTCCGTCACCTCTTTTTTCCTGGGGTCAGATAACGCCAACAACCTGGGAGGGAAGGTTGTCTAGGAGCTACCTAAGAAATAGAGCCTGCTGCCTGTGGTCATGGGACAGCCCAAGGCTGACGGAGAGCGAACCTAGTGGCTGGCTAAAAACCGGGACATATCGCCGAATGATAAGACCAGACCCCAAATGGGGAAGATGTGACGAAACACACCCATGCAAAGGTGATGAATGGATTTCCCAGAATAAGAATTTATGGGAAACTGGTACATCAGTCTAAGCGGTTTTATGGAGAGATCTCTGAGGTCCACCGCTTCAGGCCATCCTTTGCTTTGTATGGGAGCAACATTGCATCATGGATGGTGGGACACCTGACTGATGGCTCGTATGTCCGGCATTGTGTGGATTGTAAAAATATAAAATTATCAAAAAGTTTTTCTATTTTCTCTTTTTCATATCAACAATTTGTTAAACCACTCTAAATTTGTTGCCACAAATAAGAAAGAGAAACTTGAGATTTTTTGAATATAAAGACATGAGGGCGGGAGAAGTCATCATGGAAGGAGGCAATGACAAAGAGAAAAGACCACGAGAAGATGAATTCAGGATTAACTGATGGTTTGAACATGAGGGTTGAGAGGCAGGACATCGCCTTATGAGAGAGAAAAATCGAGGACTTTTAAAAGGTGGAAAGTTCTGCTCAGGAGTATTTGATGATGAGAGCCATCTTTGTGATCTATATGTGATCCGAGCCAAGAGCGTTAGAAACATTGTGTCAGTTATGCCAAAAGGCATCCGGTTTCTGCAATATTTTATTTACTATTGTGGCTTCTAGGCTCCAACCTCAGGGGACTCTGCATGCCTTGAGGTCAAGTTTTATCTTTCACCTTTTGTGAGCTACAGCAATTAATTAAGATAAAGTAATTTTAAATTTTTTTTAAATAGTATCCTAACTGAAGCTTACTAAAAATATAAGTGTATTTCCCAAAAACCCAACCCAAAAAAACTAATGATAGGGTAATTTTTTTCTTTTAAACTCTGTTAGCTTAAAACCCGGGCAGATTAAATTTTCCCCAAAGAATGTAAAAAAGGGCATCAACAAATAGCAGCAAGTAGAAGCCAAATGTGCCAATGATATTAAGTGCAAAAGAATCACATAGAATTATGAATCAAACTTAAAATTGATAGCACACTAATTTAATAAAGCACAAATAAATACAAAAAATATTTTCAAACCATCAAATCATATAAAAATAAATCTATTGACTGAATGTGGTTTAGTGACAAGCTGACAGTTGAACATGACGGAAAATGTCAACAGAATTTTAAACACTGTAATCTAAAGGAGACAGTGGAGGGAATGGTGCCTGAAGAAGAATGAGAGGAGGACAGAAAGAAGGGCAGATGTCATTGGATCTGAGAAGGACTGCTGCTGATGCCAGTCAACCACAGAATAAGTTTTTCAAGACTGCTGGCATGGGTAATTTCCCAGAAGAATAGTTACTTGATGATGATGAAATCTAAAGGTGAAGGATTGACTTCAATGCACGGGTTTACCCAATGGTCCCCCTGTCGGCGGGAGATGACACCCATCTGCCAGAAGGTTTTCCCAAAGCATGAACTCTGAAGTCCAGCAACAACTTGAGATCTCATGAAAATTAACATGTGCCTCAACCGGATTGGGACACACAACCTTCGAATGACAAGCAAACGTTTTAACCCACTTGCCAAGAGATCCTGATATCTGTAATAAAACAGAAACTAACTAAATCCAAACAGATGCAAAAGTAAATAAATGATAGGACTCTTTTCTTCAATTTCCATATCGACCTTTTAAAACCACTCTTGTTATTTGTTCATGATCTGAGCTAGAGCGATTGTACAGGTGAGTCATGCGCCTACAAGTAGGCCCCACATCTGATTTATTCGACGCTTTTATTTACTGGGTTTAAACTAGGCCCATTCTCGTTGCCTTTATGACATGCCTTAGGTCGAGTGTTACTATTTTTTTGTCTTCAGAGCCCGCACCACTCAGGTCAGCTTTTAGATCCAGTGTTTGTTTTCCCGTCTACGCAGATTTTTTTATGAGGGGTTTGACTACATGATAAATAAACTGATGGACTGACATGCACTGCTCTCAGGGTTGCCTTTTAAGCCTATAGAAATTTAAACTGTAAAAATACGGGTTGCTACCTTGTAATACCATTATACAGGGTGTTCAAGATAAAAGAGCCCGTGAATGGAGCCAATCTGACATATATTTATGAAAATAGAAGGTTCATTAGAGGTAGTATAGGTCAATTGTGTGACAAGGATGTAATTGTAGTGCGGGAAGGGGCGAGGAACAAATGTGACGTAGGACGAGCAAGTCAGAACCGGTTTAAATAGTAAATAAACACCACTCCTGTTAAAGTGGCAACTTCTTGATTTGTCAATGGGGCTGCTTTAATCTTGAACACCCTGTATAGCGTGTAGGACGGGGAGCATGACCTGATAAAGGGAAAGGCCAAAGATACTGCAGCCACAGCAAAAAAAGTTCAGGTTAGGATTTTTTTTTATGCCCAAACAAAAAAAATCCATGACCATACTGGGGATTGAACACTGGTCTCCATGAATCGGAAAATGGAAAGTATTTATCTCAAAATAGTATAATAAACAGGAGACACAAAAATATTCATAGTTTGGGTCTAAGTTACTAAAGGTGGAAGACATATAATATCATAGAAATCACATGAATGTATCCATTTTCAGAACTGTTCTGGAACAACAAGAGATCCCTAAGACTTGATTTCTCCATCTCCAGCTGTGAGATCTGGTCTTTCTTCTGTCCAACTTCCTGTAGATTCGAACCAACAACCATTCATGTTAGCTCAAGATATGAATAAATCAGGAAATTGAAATAGTTATAGAATGTGTAGAAGTTTGTTCGAAACATGAAGATGTAACAATTGACATTGAAATATGAAAGCGCCTGACCCAATGGATTAGAGCATGGGTCCTATTCAATCCGGGGTTCTGCCGGGTAAAAGAAAACATCCTAACCTGAAAGTTTGCGCAACTGCACTAGCCATGTCCATTAAATTCCATAGCTCATGTCCTCCAGTCCTCAACCTAAAAGTGTATTACAGCTGCACCATAGTTAAAGACCACTAGAAAAGTGTTCAGTCTGACAGTTCGTCTTATTCTTTCTTGAATCCTGTGTGAGGCAGAAAGAACAACAGTGCTGCAGTGGGGATCTGTAGTTTAGGATAGGGGAACTTGATCAAACCAAAGAACCTGGTTCAAACTCCGGGGGAGGGGTTGAAGCAATTTGTTACATGGATTTTAGTGGACCACCGTCAGGAACTGGCAAACTACTGAACGTTTTATGATTTAGAAAATCAACAACCTGTTTAGGGTTATGATGTCCTGTAAAGGATATGCCACAATTTTTCAAAAACACAGTTTGAGAAATACAAGAGAAAGCGTACTGTCATTTCAAACACAGTATGAAACTTTTAACACCCAAACGACTACTTGTAAGCCACTTTTGCCACTGTATGTAGTCTGAGCCTAAGAGCGATTGAATTGTGCAGTTATATGCCTAGAAATAGGCCTGAAAATCTGATTTGTTGCTTTTTATTTACAGAGTAGCTTCCAGCACTGGTTAGTCGCACTACGTTATGCTTAGTTACAGTGTTAATATTCTTTTCTCCTTGGCCCCAAAAATTCTTTAATTAAGAAACCAAACATCTTAGTGCTAAGAAGTTTTGAGAAGAACAAGACATCTTAGTTCTTAGAAGTTTAAAAACAAGAATACTTAGTGTCATTAAGTTTAAAGACAAGACAAACTTTAGTGTCTATTAGAAGTTTTGAAAGAACAAGACAAATTTAGTGTCATTAGTTTTGAGAAGACAAGAAACTTTAGTGTCTTAAAGTTTGAAAGAACAAACAAACTTGTTTATAAGTTTGAGAAGAACAAGACAAACAAGTCAACAATATCCTACCCCAATAAGTTGTCTTTCTGTTTTTTGCTGTTGTTATATGAAATTTTCAGCTGATTTGGTTTTTCAGAGGAAGATACCAAAGATTCATGATTAAAACCTGAAAGTTGGAGAGGATGAGTGACCATTTAAAAGAAATGATGTTTCATTCTAAGCAGAACTATTTGGACATGCTCTTTAACTCTTTGTGGGCCAAACACTACACTTTTGTGGCTTTGTGATGGTTTTACAACAGGTACCACCATAGTTTTCTTTAAGAGTTAAACAGCTGTAGAAATTAATACTCCAGTCCACCTTAATAATTAACTTAAGGTAATTTGTCCCCTTTTTTCCCATGGGGCATGGTGTTTTAGTTTATTTTTGTAAATTGTGAAAAATCTGCAAAAATAAAATATATTTGTACATCAATTTCTACTTGAATTAATGGCTTCAACTTCCACATAACCTTTAAAAATATTTATTCATAAAAAATGATGAAACTTTCCCAGATTGTGTAGTTTGGATTTTGTATGAATAGGGAAACGTTTATGGCTTGGAAGGGTATGTTTAAATTGAGTGGTAAGTGACAATTTTGTTCTCATTTATTTTGTACATGTTTCTTACAAACAATAATTTGATTTGCTTTTCATGTTAGAAATATTTCACTAATGTAAATCGACAAAGCATTCAGTTCTAATCATTTTGATATATGGTACATGTTGAATATATAAATAATAATTTTTTAACAAAACTAAGAACATCTGCCTGTATAAAAATGTAAAGAAAACAAAAATAGCTTGTAAACATAGGTATTTGCCCTGGTCCACTAAGAGTTTAGTAAATTTTCAAGAACATAGTTTTTGTTTTTGTCTCACTCTCCAAATTGTTTCACCACTGTAGATTTGGGAAAATATTTACTTTTAATATCTCAATCTGTTATCCAAATACCTGCAGAAAGTACAGTCTGATTCTAATTTGTAACAGTCAAGGAATCTTGCAATTTGCAATAACCAGTAACGAGTTAAGACCATAAAACCTACACAGAACTTTTAGAGTGGGAAAAAAATATCTACAAAGTTAGAATAAACTGAAACTGTTTATTTCCTTTCAGAAATGTCCTGTAAGAAAGAGACGACAGAATAGTTACTACCAAAGTGCAATGATGATGGTTCTATAATCAATCAATCATTCCTTTCAGAAACTTTCATTCATTGATTGTGTGAGAGGTTGTGATTAATATTTTGTGAATTACTAATAATATTCCCTCCATTGCAAGTGATGACAATAGTCGATGTGATGTTGCACATCTTTTGGGAAAGGAGCTAACTGTAGAGTTAACTTTGAACACAATCCCTTTTCACAGGGGGGGCAGCCACATGGTCAAACCCATACTGCAGTGGTGCTGTGTGTTCTGTTTTGTGCAACCCGCTTTCTCACCACAACAATATTTTTAGCTATTTGTTCCTCTTGTGTTGTTAAGTGCCACATTTGACGATCTTGATATGGATTCCAGCATGTGGTGTCATATCAAGCACTTTAGAGACACTTTAAGAGTGTATTTTATAGTGCTTTTTCTGTCCTCAAAATGATTATCTGCACCTTTAAGCTAGCAAACAGCAACTGTTTTGGGATGTTTATAAGGCACCGGGAACATGACCTGTCCATCTCACTTGGGCCTTCTGCAACAGGGTGCTGACACTGAGGGGCTATGCCTTATGTGGGAAATTGGTTGAATTAGGGAAGAGTAACAACTTATTTCACTAATATAAAAATTCTCTCTAACTTATTTAAATAAAACAAGAAAATTTAGCCTTAGGTCTGGGAAATTTTTCTTTATTTGGGGGAAAAACAGGGCATAACTACGGCTTTCAAAATAAATCAAAATTATTTTGCATAAATGCTAAGATTTTACGCTGACAGAATTTATACGCTGTCGGACCCGACTCAGTTAGGTAAGTAGTATTTGTTATTATTAAACCAATCCACGCCCAACTGCAAGATTTGATTAAAGTGCAGAAAAGGGCAGATTTGGTTATAATAGGTTCATATAAGTAGGCTCATCAATCAAAATCAAACTGGTACGGTAGTTGCTGGGCATTGTTGTGTATTTCGAAGAGATGGAGCACCTATGGACATGTCGGAGTGAATGAAGATATGTTTGTGTCATTAGAGCACCAATATACAATAGTGAAAAAGAAACTTTTTTCAGACATGAGATATATTGAGAATACGTTATGAGGCACATATTTTTATTGACCATCATCAATGATGTGGATGTGTAAATCACAACGATCGCTTTACTTTCCAGATTTTTTAGTGCTTTAGTTGAGGCTTGTTGACCTGAAAACAGTTATGGTTAAAAACAATCCACTCCCCACCTGGAATTAACCGGACCACTAGCAGGCATTTTTTATTAACTATTTACAACTAACAATCATGACCATTCAAATTTTTTAATGTTTATGTTTGCTAAAGGATTAAAAGAAAGCAGTGACTTTTATTAAACTTATTCTTCATCAAACACTGTGGATTTATTCTCAATTCAATGAATGCTAAATGTTTCCCGATAGTTAACATGCATTATATTTTATATAGTAAATAATTTTTTGAAACTACATCCATTTGTATTCTATTGGATATATAAAAATCATATTGTAAAAACATATTTTGAAACAATATGTTAGTATTACAAACCAAGAGTACAATTTTTTTAACTAAACTAATTCGCGCAGAGGCAAAGCTATAGCAAATCTGTTAAGAAGGGATTTTTTGCCGCCTCAAATACAAATAATAAATAGAATACATGGACACACCTCTCTGGAACTGTCAAAAAGGTCCAAGATGTTACTTTTTAATGCATTTTGAAAGTTCATAAGTTTGATGTTTCTTTCAACAGAGTTGTCCTAAGAAAATAATAAAACATACTTACTAGGACGGACAATGAACTCTAATCTTCTTCAGTTAGATCAAACATATTTGAGCTGACGATCTACCCATCCCTTCTTCATTCCCTGCCAACTTTAGTTAGATCAAACATACTTGTGAGCTGGGCATACCGTCCCTTCTTCATTCCCTGCCCAACTTCAGTCAGATCAAACATACTTGTGAGCTGACACACCCCCCCCTTCCATTCCCTGCCAACTCCAGCAGATCAAAAAATACTTGTGAGCTGGACATCCACTATCCCTTCTTCATTCCCTGCCAACTCAGTCAGATCAACATACTTGTGAGCTGGACACTACCATTGCCCTTCTTCATTCCTGCCAACTACAGTCAGATCAAACATACTTGTGAGCTGGGGCATCTACCCATCCCCTTCTTCATTCCCACCCAAAAAGTCAGATCAAACATACTTGTGAACTGGACGATCTACCCATCCCTTCTTCATTCCCTGCCAACTAGTCAGATCAAACATACTTGGGGAGCTGGGCAAACTAACGCCTTCTTTATTCCCTCCAACTCAGTCAGATCAAAATATTGTGGATCTGGGCATCTACCGTCCCTTCTTCATTCCCTGCCAACACAGCGATCAAACATACTTGGAGCTGGACGATCTACCCCTCTCTTCATTCCCTGCCAACTCAGTCAGATCAAACATACTTTGAGCTGGACGATCTACCCGCCCCTTCTTTATTCCCCCACGTCAGATCAAACATCTTTAGAGCTGGACCATCTACCGTCCCTTCTTCATTCCCTGCCAACTTCAGTCAGATCAAACATACTTGAGCTGACGATCTACCCATCCCTTCTTCATTCCCGCCAACCTACAGTCAGATCAAACATACTTGTGAGCTGGACAACCACCCGGCCCTTCTTCATTCCCTGCCAACTTAGTCAGATAAACATACTTGGAGCTGGGCAAACTACCCGTCCCTTTTTCATTCCTGCCAACCACAGTCAGATCAAACATACGTGAGATGACGACTACCCGCCCTTCTTCATTCCCTGCCAACACAGTCAGATCAAACATCTGAGCTGGACATCTACCCTCCTTCTTCATTCCCTGCCAACTTAGTCAGATCAAACATACTTGTGAGATAGACATCTACCCTCCCTTCTTTTATTCCTGCCAACTTCAGTCAGATCAAACATACTTGTGAGCTGGACTATCACCCCGTCCCTTCTTCTTCCCTCCAACTTCAGTCAGATAAACATACTTGTGAGCTGGACAATTACCCATCCTTCTTATTCCCTGCCAACTAATCAGATCAAACATACCTTTAGCTGACACCCCGTCCCTTCTTCATTTCCTTCCAACCAGTAGATCAAACATACTTTAGCTGGAAATCTACTCCTTTCATTTTCCAAACTTCGATCGATCAAACATACTTGTGGAAGCTGACGATTTTACCGTCCCTTCAAATTTCCCTGCAACTTCAGTTAGATCAAACATACTTGTGAGCTGGACACTACCGGCCCTTTTCATTCCCTGCCAATTTCAGTCAGATCAAACATCTATGAGCTGACGATCTACCCATCCCTTTCATTCCTCCAACCACAGTCAGAAACAAACATACTTTGAGTTGACAATTCTACCCGCCCTTCTTCATTCCCTGCCAACTTCAGTCCAGGGTCAAACATTAGAGCTGGGCAATCTACCATCCTTTTCATTCCTGCAACTAAGCAGATCAAACATCTTGTGGATAGACGTCTACTGTCCCTTCTTCATTTCCTGCCAACCAGTCGATAAAAATCTTTTTGAGCCACTCACCGGTCCCTTCTTCATTCCCTCCAACTTAGTCGATCAAACATACTTGGAGTGGGCAAACTACCCGTCCTTCTTCATTCCGCAACTTCATAGATCAAACATACTTGTGAGATAGACGATCTACCCGTCCCTTTCTTCATTTTCCCCCCCAACTCAGTCAGATCAAACATACTGGAATAGCCTTTTTCTGCCCCTTCTACCTGCCCCCAGTCAGATTCAAACATACTGTAGAATGACATCTACCCATCCTTCTTCTTCCCTGCCAATTCAGTCAGATCAAAATTATTTGAGCTGGACGATCACCCGTCTTCTTTTATTTCTGCCCAAATTAGTCCCGATCAAACATAAATGTGAGCTGGACAACTACCCATCCTTCTTCATTCCCTGCCAATCCAGTCAGATCAAACATATTGTGAGCTGGACCATCTACCGTCCTTCTTCATTCCTGCCAACTTTAGTTAGATTCCATACTTGGAGCTGCAAACTCCCGCCTTCTTCTCCACAACTACAGTCAGATCAAACATACTGGAGATAGACCATTACCATCCTTCTTCATTCCCCCAATTCAGTCTGTCAAACATACCAGAGGGACAATTTTGTCCCTTCTCTCCCTGCCAACTTCAGTCGATCAAATATATTTTTGAATACCTCATCCTCGCCCTTTCCTAAACTCCAGATATAATTATACATTTAAAAATTTTATCTATGTTCTCATTAAAATACATTTGCCTACTCCACCAAACATACTCTTCTGTTCCTGCTTGAGAGGCATGAAATTTATGCTCAATTCTATAAAAAAAGATTGAAGAGTTGTCCAAGATAAAGATTATGTAGAGTTACTTGCAGGCAAGGTAATAATTACATAGCACTGAACAGGAGAAATATATAATAATAATAATAAAAACAAATTTTAAAAAAGTGTCTAAAGGGAAAAGATTGACTTCACTGCACAGAGTTTCACCATGGTCCGTTTCTTTGAAATGGCAAAGATCTGTGAGAATGTTGCACAAAGCTAGGTATTTTTTTAAATTAGAAGCGACTCTGTCAGATTTGAACCTACAACCTTCAGACCCCAGACAAAATGTCTTTAAAATTTAATAGAGACCTCTCTATGAAAATAGATAAAGAGAGAGAAAATTTATAACTACTATTTCATCCCGTTGAAATTTTAATGATATAAAAATTTTTTGTATACTTAATGCTTTTTATTAAATTTCCAAGCATTGCCTTTTGTCTGAGACTAAATAAGTTGGTTTTGTGACCAAAATTTGCAGATTCTACCATAGCAAGTCCTGAACGTGAACAGATTCTCTCCTCTAGTTGTTTCATCCGCTTCATCTGTAATATTAAAGTGATCATTGAAAATCTTCTGTTCAGATTCATAAAGAGGGTGAGTTACTAGTCTTTGATTGATTGATTGGATAACTATCGCACTTCATTTGATGATAACCATGTTGCCCGATTTCTTTCTTACACAGGAAAATCTCAACGGTAGTGATGAAATATGTAAGCACCAATGGAGGTCCCATGTAATTTAGAAGATTGAAAATATTTTGTAGAATTTTTATTCATTTACTAAAATTTTTGCATGGGAGCTTAGTTTGCTCTTCCCTTCTGAACGCCTAGATTCATTTCTGCTCACCTTAAAACAGGACCTATATTTTTTATCTTTTCAGATAAAAACCAGGAACTCAATCCACCTATACTGAGATCAAGATCTTTTGAAAATATCCCAATGGATTCATAAGGAACAAACAAGGTACTTTGGCACAATTAGAAATAATTTTAAAATAAAATTCTTAAAAATATTTCATCATCTTCTAAATTCATTTTGGGGGCCTTGCCAGTCTATGGAGTTTGTTAGCCGCTGAGATCTTCTGTTAAAATAGAGATCAGAGTACACTGGTTACCATGAACAAATACATATCATGCTTCAATAATCAACATTTAATATAAGACTTGCTACCAAAGTCAGAACTCTGTTATTCTCCTTCATCTTGGATCTACTAGTGTCAAAACTGTATCTTCTCCTGAATAAATCTACATGCTATCAGTAATTAGTGTCCTTGGCATGTGTCAGTGCATCACCCCACGGGCAACATTACAAAGATAAAATTTCCAATAGAAAGTCTATATATTTAAACAAACATAATTACCATTTCTGATCAATACCATTGGCCATGTGTGTCTTCTACCGGGGCCTAGGGTGCCTTCTGTTTTTGGTCCTGGTACAGGCTGCTTTGAGTCCCCTTCTGACTTCTTTGAAACTGTTAATATTGGGTAAGAATAAATCATACAAAAAGCAATTTGAACACCTTAGTTCTGACTTGACCAACACAAAAATGCATTTTTTAAAGTAGAGAATTACTTTCCAGCCCCAAGGCAACCCCTCACTAAGCTTAACAATGAGCTCCATTAGCTGAAAAAAATGACAGCTTCATTATTAAAAAATGACAGCCTTATTGGCTTATAAGAAATATTAGCCTCATTAGCTATAAACATCTACCCTTTCAAAAAGGGAATTTAAATAGAGGAATGTTTATTAACTCAGAATTCCCCATTACTGTCCTTTTGCTGAAATAGCATGAGACTGAACACCTATGGTCTGTCTGGAGTGCAATGATTGTTAGTAACTAACAACACATAAATTAGAGATATAAAAGTTTAACTGGAAAATGGAAGTAAAGTAACTAAACATCAAGTTATTGGACAGGTCAGCATAACATAGAGGAATAATTTTCTACCATATCTCATTATCCTTGTTAGAACGATATGGGTGAGACAATTTTTCTGGTCATACTTGTCAACGTTGTTTTATTGTCCAATCCTCTGCCAATTTTTCCAAGTCACCAAGTGCCCAGACTCTGATGCTACCCTTGGTGGACTGGTGAGATTTGATGAAGGAGGGTTAAAGCCCAGAAAAATGATTTTTTCATGGTGTAAAGTCATCTTTGGTCTGTCAGGTCTTGGAAAGTGCCACGGTCTTGTATTTTGGCCGGTTATTGTTGTTCCTGACGAAACATGCCCGCACTTGCTGGTGGGGATGATGGTTCAACAACACTAGGATAGGTTTCTTACTTCGGCTTATGACATACATTATGAAATGTTCAGCAAAGATCAGATTTTGAAGTCGCAATGGGGTGATTTGACTTATGATACTGAACATCAAAATGAGAATCCTTGATGGATGTTCTCTGGTTGATGTGTTACTATGAGAAGATATTTGGGCCTCTATTTCGGTGTTGATGCAAATTATCCAAACTTTTTCTACCAATATAAGTTTATCTCAGTAAAAATCATTTAAACCTTATTACTGTTTCCTTCTAGAATCTTTTTCATCTACTAAATTATACCCCGTAGAGGGTGCGATTCTTAGATGTGAAAGATCTTAGGGCTATGTCCGTTTTTTTGTTAAAAAAGCTTAATCCCAAAATCTTTCAAAAAACCCGAAACCATTAGGGGGTGTCACTTTCCCCAAACCATAATAACACCTGGGAATCCTTAACCCCATCATCACCCACTACTTTCAATTCCAAACGAATGAATCCCCTTCTGTTTACAAATATAAAAGATTCTGAAAAAGAATTGTTTTGGGAAATCCGTCAACCAAATTTTCACTGGGGAATTGAAGAATTTCCAACAAAAGTAGCACAAATTTTTTAAAACTACAAACTGATGTATTATTTAAAAAATAGAAAATTTTTTAAAGTTTTCATTAACGGCTTGTTTTAAATAAATTGGGGAAAACTCCCCTTTGGGGGTTAGATTTTCAATTTTACGAAACAAAAAAATTTTTTAAAAGCCAAAATAAAGGAAAAAAAACAAAAATTCATACTGAAAAACGTTAAAAGCAATGGTTGTTCCAAAAAATAATAGACGTCGTAAAAGACAGAAACAGCCCCAGATGGGGCCTGCATCCGGGGTGGATGGGGGGTGTAAAATTTTTTCTCAACTTTCAACAGGGATACACATCAAAGGGTTTGAAAGTGGGGGTTGTGTCCGCCCATTCGCTTTTTTACACCCAACGCGATTTTCCGCGGACCTCTTATGTTTTGCGCCCATATTTACGTTTTAAAGTGTCTTTTAATTTTTTTCCACCATGAACACGTCCCCCTTTTTCCGTCGATCAACGGACGTCGCCCCTTTCCCCTGTCGCATCAACTGTTTTTTGATCGTTTAAAGTGAACTGAACCCCCGTTCATATTTCTTTTTGAGATCCCGGAGGAAGGCGGGGGAACAGCAACGGAACCCTTTTTTGGGATGATTTGAAACTTATGAGACTGAGCACCCGGACTGAGGAAGAGTTTACAGGGTACTGGTTTTTAAACCCAAAAAGCACCCGGGTTTAAACCCAAAAGGCCCAAAAAGTTGAGTAAAAAAAAATTGGACCAAAATTTCTCTAAACCAAAAGGCACACCACTGTTTTTAACCCAAAATCTGAAAAAAGTCAAAAAGATTGGGTTTAACCTTTTTAAAATACAATATAATACTTAATAATTGAAAAACATCTTTTATAAATTGTTTTTTAAAATGCAACAGGAAAGATATTTTTATTTTTTGTTTCTGCCCCACTTTCACAAAAAAAAAATTGAGGAACTTTTTTTAAAAAAATCAATCACGACAAAAATAGAAAAAGATGATTTTGCCTTTCCTTTTGGAAACGCATGGCAAGGCACATTCCCATACATGCCCATAAGTAAAAAAGAGGAAATTTATTGGTTTTTGCCGGGCACTCCCGAGGGTTACGGGGCCCCGGGGTTTAAAAAAAGAACCCCACATCGTCAGGCGGGGGCCTGGAGCGGGGTGAAACGGGGTGCATTTCCAAAGGGTTTTATGTTTTGGCCAGTGCAACGTATAAAGTTCTGGCACCGGCGCACACACTATGGGCATCGACAGGTTTAAAAACCCTTCAAGCCCCCAAAATATAAAATCCCAACCTGGAGGCCCATTGTTCGTTTTTTGTCCACGGGAAAACACCCCATTCCCATATTTCAACCCCCTAGTCCCACACTACCATTCTGAAAAATAAAAACCAACTTTGTCTGTTTTTCTTCTTTGTTGTTTTCCCCAGGACACGCCCCCCCGATTTTCTCACTGTTCCCCATTTTTGACGGGCCAAACCCCAGTTTTTTTTCAAGAGAACAACCTCTTGCCCCACCCGACCCCTTGTCTTAGAACTGCTCCTTTCAACCCCCTTGTTCAAGACCAGTTCTTCAAAGAAGTTGCCATGGGTATAAATGGGGCCCAAGTTTTCTATTCATGGTCATTTTGAACCAGTATGGAACACCGGGGTGGCCTTCTTCCGTCCGGTCATAGATAATTATGATTGGGTTCCATAAAGCCGATTTTCACCCTTTTTCCTTTTACATGCCTTTAATCCTGCTATTCGGTTTACCTTCACACTTACCCCAAAACCAATTTTTTTGACATCACATCCCATCAGCCTTCACTATCATACATAGTACCCACAAGCCTACTGAAAAAGTTTTTTTTCCTCTTCTTCCCATCCCCAGGCTTGGTTTTACCCTTTTCCTTTTTCAACTTCCCCGCGCCCCGGGGGAGGATTTTTTTTTATAGAGCTCAGAGATGCTTGATTTTTTCCCCAGCCCCCATACCCGGGGGAATTCTTAATCTGCCAGCATCGGGGTTTAGCTAATTTCCCAGGGGGCCCTTTTCATACTTAGAACCCCATCCCCACGGGGTTAAAATCTTAACTTTCCCCCTCAAATTTCCCCGTAAAAAAAGGGCTTATTCCATCTCTCCTATTTTTCAGTCTGATCCGAGACACTTCATCTTCCACATCCTTTTTCGCAGACGGGGCAAAACCCCGAAAAAATTTTGGGGGACATCGCCTCAAACCCCCATCCAGAGTCCTTTCACCATCCAAGTGGCCGTTTGGGGCGTAATACAGGATAGAAAAGGGGCCCGTACGTCTCTTTCCGTTACCATACCTTTCAAAACGTTTCCGTGTGGTCCGCAATATCATCTATTACACCGCAAACGATGCCAAAAGGGCCCATTTGAAACCGGCAAAGGCCCAGTGACCGATTCGCCCAACACCCGATATTCGCAAGCCTCGACTCCTGAAAACCCTTTCAATGATACGGCCATTCGGGTTTACGATGTCCCGGTCCAGCCATCCGATCATGTTCCCCCATATCGCGTCATTCGCCCCCGGGAACCGTTTTTTTTCTTCTCACTTTTGATCTGGGCCCAACGCACATTCCGCTTTTTGTATGTCTTTTCTCGGCCTTTTTATCATATGTGTGTTTGCCCATATATGTGTCATTTTTCCACAATTTTTTATTGTTTTCCCCCTTTCATTTGGTTTTTTTCACTCATTTCGTTGTTGTTTTTCCCCATTTTTACGATGGTTTATGTTTCCCATGAATCGTCCATTTGAGTGTTCCTCGAAATTGCTTCTTGTTGTATTTTTTTGATAAAACCTTTGACGGGGAAGTTGCTGTTTATCGTCACTGTTTTGGTTTTTTAAAACTTTCTTTGACGTGTTTACCCCCATAAAAAATATGGAAGGATACGTTGTCTGGGGGATCATATTTTTTCCGAGACCAACCTTTGTGAGGTGAGATGGTTCCAGTCCCCTCGAGTCGGGAAAACGTAGGCTGCGTTTAGACGCGAAAAAAATCCTTGATATTCAAAAAGAAAAGGCAGGATGGAGCCCCGCCCCCAAATGCATTGAAATATTTTTTAAAAAATATAAATTCACAAAATGTTTACTATCTTCAAATTTTTGGATCTTTTTCCCGTCAGGGTCGGATTTTCCGAGTTCTTCTTGTATAAGAATGAGAAAGAACATTGTTTCTAACGAAGGCAACAAGAGCCAACAATCGAAGGATAGCAAAGAAATTTCATATACAAGATCAAGAAATCTATGAAAAAAAAGAAAAATTAAAAAATACTTTGGGAACAATGAATTATTGACCCATCCGACACCCTGGTCCGGAGTCCAGTCCCCAAAGGTTATTTGATTTGAATTTATGATTGATCTGACCAGATAGTACTCACGGCAGACACATTTGTGCTTTCTTTCTATAAAAGATGGTGTAGTGTATGCATGCCAGTCGTTCATGTTGCTCTCTGGTTAATTTAAATATTGCCATTTCATCTCACCCCTGACGGCATTGATCGTAATCTACCTTTCAAACATCATGTTGATCAAATGACGCAGTGTTGCAAGCGCGATCTTGCAGCTATAAAGATTATGGTAGCCGCACACCGTGCGCAAAGGCTAGTTGTCCGTATGTTTCATCAACTGGTTACAACAGTGGTAGATTACGGACTTACATCATCACGATCACAGTGTGAACGATTCGAACGTATTTGGAATTAAGGCACGCATATAGCCTTGAGTGCACTAGAGATACTCTCATTTGGGAAGTTGAGATATATGATTGGCATTCCGTCATGCTATCGCCCAAACCAACGCATGCAAGCGTGTTATTGTGGATCAGAGGCATATTATTGTGGACAGCATACGAATACTAATGATGTTAAAGGCACTAGAGTCAAGTATGGCGTATCGTTGATGGCCCACACTGAGGGAACAATTGTGACTCTAACGCAAGCGAAGAAATGGATCCCGATAGTTTGTACCACGGTCAACTACCGTTACGTTACATTACTCTTGGTAATGTAGAAATTGGGGTAACATGAAGACCGAACTCGCGTGGCTCTCTGTGACTCCACTTACTGGGGCCGCTGTTGTGCCCGACTCTCAGTGGATGCTTTGGAAGATCCAGAATGGCAAATTGCTGCATGAGTGGATGTCTCACGCGGATCTACTGTCCAGGACGCGCTTTTGTTCGCGGTAATAACAGAGCGGGCAGGCTTGCATCGATTGTCGGGCAGTTTAGGATGGATAAGAAGGATTATCTCTTGACGACCTACCGTTGGATAAGGATACTAAAACAATGACGTTGAATTAATCCAGCTATTTAAGGAGTTTAGTATTACATGATACGCAAACAGAACTGGGCGCATGAGGAGTGTATTTAACCATTGGAGTTAACTATTCTAATTGTGGTTCTAGATGTGATTTCTTTAGACTTCCACAGATTTCATAGTGTGATGAAAGCTTTTGGCACAGTGGCGGTACATTATTTTCTTTGCTGATATGTCTGTAGTAGACCAATTTTATACAACTCCGAGAAGCTCATAAACAATATCTTGTTCCGGGAACCGAAATATCGTGGTCAATTAAACATCACCTTTGTTTTGGAGAGAACAGTAATATAGGGCATGGTTCCTGGAAGACGATACAGGGGGACGATCAGGATGATGGTGGCAACAAGGCAATGAAGAAACTTTGAACATGTCTTTGGAGGATAGGCGGGAGAGTTAGCTAGAGATGGATAGTTTTCAGGCAGGGTGTGATGAGAGCAACGTTCTGCAAAGGACATGCTACACGATGATGATGATAGATGTAAGTATGACCAGCAACCGCAACGTTATCATTACTATGGGAAGAGAAAGTAGAGATTGCGGCAACATGAAGGTTGAACTTGCAATTAAACAGTTAATAGAAGATAATGTAAGTGATGATGATGATGTTTATACTGATAGGTTTGTGCATCGTGGTGTGGTCAGGCTGTGGTTTCTTGGCTAGCACGCATGGTTGGGTTGTTGCAGAGCAAAGTGCAGCAAACAGAGTAATTACTTCCAGTATGAGGATGAAATTTGAGACCATTACTGCTGCCTTCCATTGGCCCTCCCGGACTCCATTTACTGGGCCATTGTTTCTGACTCTCAGTCGATGACCTTGGAAGATTCAAAATGGCCGTTGCGGTATGAGTGAATGTCGCCTATTGAAAATTCTAACCTCTACAGGCTTACGTGGATCTACTGTCCTGGGCATCCGGATGTTTATGGTAATGGGAGAGCGAACAGATTTGCAACAACAACATTGATTGTCGGGGAGTTGAAGATGGATAAGGTTCTTCGGTCTCTTCATGATTTCGTGCTGGATGGAGACAATAAAATAGATGTTGAATCGATCCAGCGATTTAAGTAGTTTGGAGTTATATTTTGTACAAGTAGAACTAGATGTCTGAGGGGCAGAGTGAGAAGTGTGTTTAACCAGCAAGCCACAGGAACCATCATTACCCTGCGTACCCTTTGGTATCTGTTGACAGAGACTGAGCACCTATGGGTCTACCCGGAGTGCACTGACGTTCAGTGACCAATAACTGAACGAGAGTTGTTAGACTAAACAAACTGAAATACATGTATAGGAGATTGGAGCAATTAAGGACATGTGCAATAAAGATGCCAAACTTGGTCCCTGACAGCAACACATCACATAAAGCTCACCAGATGTGAAATGAAATGCTTGAGGAAGGCGGTGGGGGTCATCATGCAAGATAGACTACGAAACGAGGATACCAGAAGCAGAGTGGGCATAACTTCATATACTGAATATAAATGCAGTGGTTCTGACATTTAATGAGAATGGAATACAACCAATCACCAATAACAGCATACAACAAAAAGAGATCAGGTACTAGAGCCAAGGGAAGACAAAGAAAGAAAGACAATATCAATACCACGCTAAATGCACATGGATATAACACAACAAGGGCGACTCATCTGACACTGGAATGCAAATTAAGGATCCCACCCCTATGTGCAACGGCCAGTCGTTGACAACCAATTACATCATTCACCTGGGGAAAGACAATAGACAAATGAAGATAATGGTTAATTGAACAATAAGCAATTGTGTATTGCTGGGGATCAACAAATAGTAACAATGCAACCTACAAGGCGTAAGAGGCGACTGATGTAGCACCAGGGAAGCTACACTAGTAAATAAAAAGCATTGCAGAATCGGATGTGCTGGCCTACTTGTAGGCGCATAACTGGCACAACATACAATCGATCTTTGGCTCAGACTACATACAAATCACACAGATTGGTCATTTGATATGGAACGAAAAAGAAAGAAATGAACAATAGCTCTCACTAATTCATTTTGTCAAGATTATTAAAAAAGTCATAACAATTCATAGACGAATCAATTTTAATCAATATTTTAGAATCATTATACTTGACAATTTCTCTGGCTAACAGATTCCAAAAAAAAAATAACTATATCATTCATTTTCTTATCAAACAGCAATGGAACAGAAGTAGACAAAGTCAAGACAAGTGATTATACATTATCTAACAATAGAAATTTGTACATTCAATACAAACATATTTCACAATATCAATAAGCTCATATACAAGACATTTCACTGGTTAAAAAAATGTATATCTATTATTGGTTTTGCTTTGATTGGTTCTGAAGCCTTTCTGATTTGATTGGTTCTGGTTACATTCTCGTTTTATTGGTTCTTACTTTTTTCTCTTGTTTGATTGGTTCTTAGTTCCATTCTCATTTGATTGGTTCTTGCTACGTTTCTTGTTTGATTGGTTCTTGATTTGTTTCTCGTATGATTGGTTCTTACTTCCTTTTCGTTTGGTTCTAACTTTCTTTCTCGTTTGATTGGTTCTTGCATTCTTTCTCGTTTGATTGGTTCTTACTTATTTCTCTATTTTAATTGGTTATATGGGTCCTTATTGGCTCTATTATTTGAACATCAAGAAACATTGACACATAACAAAATCTTGTTTCAAAAAAAGGAGATATTTTGGTGATGCTGATGTGGTTTGGAGAGATCAATAATGGAGGGTGTGGTTCCTGGGAAATGAGGTGAGGAGGTGGGGGTGACCATGACGGCAAGAACTAGACATATTGCTCTCCGCTTTTCCTGGTCTCTGGCCATTTTCTTTATGGCTTTCCAGGATAGTCCAGCATCCTTCAGTTCCTCAAGAAGACTTCAGGTCTGTCCCTTTTCCGTTTTTGTAGGTTCCCAAAGATATTGCAGCAACAAAATATGAAAGAAACCTTGAAAACAATTATAAGAGAGAGAACTGACTAGGGATTGAGAATCTTTCTGGCATGCCATGATGAAAGTGATGTTTTGGAAAGGGCATACTACGAAGGCTCCTCTTCTAACCAGGGTTGCAGAATGTCATCCTGAGAGAACTCTATGATTATCCATTATTCTCGATATTATTTCTGTATTCATGTTTTGAAGCGAACCGTGAATGGTACTTTTTCTTATTTGTTTGATAGCTCTCTCCTTATAGAGAGTCTGATTGGTTGTTAATGGTTTCATGCAGGCCAATGTGATTGGGCCAAAGTTTCATGCAGACCATCTGATTGGTCCAATGTTTTATACAGGTCATCTGATTGGTTCATTGTTTCCTGCAGGCCGATCTGATTGGTCCATTGTTTCATGCAGTTCATCTGATTGGTCCAATGTTTCATGCAGATCATTTGACAGGTTCACTGTTTTGACCCTTACTTCCTTCGATGCAAAAAAAAGCAATCAGATCTAGTTAGAACCCCTCCTCCTTTTTCATAGCTGATTTTAATTGATTGATTGATTGATTGATCAAGTCTCAGATGTAGGTTTAAGATGATAACTGTTTGGAATCTAAATATTAATGACTTTCATCTAGACAGAGACTTTACTGCCTATTCTTATCGCCACTTTGGGCGGTCTCTCTCACATGGAGGTAAGGTGTTGTTTATCGCTTAAAAGGTACACCATTTGTTCCTTGTATGGAGTGATCGTTGATATTTTCCCAGAGATACCTGATCTCAATGTGAGATGGAAACATATTGGAGAAAGATGATGTTTGTTGTTTTGTGTTCATTACTGTCAACAAAGTTAACCACGCTTTGTGATCTGTGTGGTTTGTGTAGATAACGTGAGTACGTTCTCCCTAGCATAGTGGCTGCCACACATTTGACAGGAATTCTCGAGTCTGGTTTGTATTGTAGATTTACCACAATTACTTGAATCCTGTATACAGCCTCTCCCTTAGAGAATTTAAAATATCAGTCCGTTCCACTGCTCGCCCAATTTTTACAGCAGCCATACCTGCAAGCTTGTTGGCATTATCATTTCCCCGTACACTTGCATGCCCTGACACAAAAATTAAACTGATTTTTTTCAGCTTAAACCTCCTCGGCTACGCCATCCATTGTCTCTTAGCCCAGCCTCTTTCAATCTGCCTGAGCATACTCATTGAGTCACTGAGAAAACATGCATGGATAAAAGTCTATAATTCCAGTATCTATACGTTAGCATGGTATCAGATCTGATTGGTCGTAGGGAGGCAGTCAGTTCTGATTCATGCCAAGAGAATGACGATAAATAGATCCTGTTTTCAAGTTCAGCATGCAAAAGAACCATTGGCAGTTAAAAATAGATAAAAGTAGGTTGCAATAGCCACTGTCCGAGTCCAATACGATATTTTGTGTTCTTTTCTTTAATCATGTTTTGCCTCACAGCGTCAGGGTAAGAAGAGATTTATAGAATGGACTTTTGTGTGTGCTTCATAAACAGTGTTTTTCATTGCGCTCTTTATCTCTGAGGTCCACCTATTGCGTGGACAGCGTTTTGCTTTGTATCCACTGTATCGGAGTAACATTGCTCTTTGAGGTGCACTGTCAGTTAGTAATCTTCTTATGTGGTCAAACTATTTAATTTGTTGTTTCTTGATAAAGTTCAGTACTGATATTGTATCCACTTTTTCCTGATGTCTTCATTTCTAAACCGGTCTCTTCTTGGTACTCCCAGCATTCTGCATAGACACCATTTCTATCGTGACTAGTTTTTTTCTATAATTTGATGTCAGCGTCCTAGTTTGGTTCTGATAGCATAATGTTGGGAGAAATATTGTGTTCAAAAATGCTCTTTTAGTGTTCATGGTGACATTTTTGCATTTCAAAAATGGTGCCAATTGTTACAATTCATGATAAATATTTTTTAAAGTTGCCTTCAAAACGTTTTGCAATCTTCAAAATTATATCAGGAACCCTCGCCAGTGCCACAGAGTTTGTGTACTTCCTCTGTGCATTGACCTATTTATATTGATGCTGAACTTCATCTGTGTTGACTTTTATACACTACTAATGTGAGCTAATCAATTTTCTTAGAGTTGACATACTTATGTTGATAATGAGGGGTTATCTTTGATGATGTGGTTAACACATTAGCCTGTCGCTCTGAAGGTTATAAGTTCAAATCTGGACAGAGTAACAAGTGCAATTATTTTTATGAGATCCCTAGGATTGTTGTTGGAGCTACGGAGTTTGTGCTTTTGCAACACCCTTAGCAGATGGTATGTCATTTTTTCCCCGACAGGGACAGAGCCATATGGGGAAATCCGGTGCAATGCAATCAATCCATCTTCAGATGTTGACAATGAACTTCCTCTGTGTTGATCTACTTATGTTGACAATGAACTTTCTGTATGTTGATCTACTTATATTGATAAAGAATTTCCTCTGTGATATGACCTATTTATACATAAACTTAAAGAACTGTTGTTACCTTCTGTAATACTGCTTTTAGGCACTGTTGGACAGGGTTGACATGTGCCTCTGGAAATTAATGGCCACATAGCTAGTGCAGTTGCTGAGAAACTGTTTATGTTAGAATTTTCTTTATACACGCACAGAAAAAAACTTCTTGGCCGTACTCAGGATTGAACTCGGGTCTCCTGCATGGGAACCCGTGCTTCAATCCATTTGGCTAGACGCTCCACATGTATACATAAACACTGCCAAAAATATATCATTTAATGTCACACAAAAAATCATTTTTATAGTCGGTGGGTAGTAAACAACGTCATAAAAATAATGTGTGACAAATTTGTGACAGATTCTATGATGGATTTCAGCTTGTGGTCTGTGGTTTGGTGATGATACGATTGTCAAAATGAAGAGACATGGTGATTTTTATTAAACACAGGAGTCACTGTAAAAATTCAACTAAGTGAGATAGTACAACCGCCAGGGCGTTGCTAGAGTTCGCAAGGGGAGCAAAGATAGTAACACTGTTACCTACAAGGTATGTTGTAAGAGATGACTGAGGTAAGGGCCTAGGGAAGCTACCCTAGGAAATAAAAAGAGTTGCAGAAATCGGATGTACTTGTAGGCACATAACTGGCACAACATACAATCGCTCTTAGGCTCTGGTTTAACAAGTGATCGATATGGAGAGTTCGAAGACAAAAGTACAACAATTGGAACAATGGACATAGAGGAATTTAAATAGTGAAATGGAGTTAAAAGAAAGCGTAAAATCAGCTTGTCTGTGAAAGAAATCAGAATTAGTTCTACAGTGGATACCAGTACACTGTGGCATCCCAGGAAATGAAAAGGCTGACAAACTTGCAAGGACTGGGGGGAGCCCAACACAACCTCACCCAACACAAAGTTTTTGTAGAAGCACAGACTTTACTGAAACAGTCCAGAAAAATGGCATGGAGAAATACAAATGAGAGTATACAACCCAGAGCATGACAACATAAATACATTAAACAGAAAAGCATACACCAGTCTTCAGACTTAAAACAGGGCACTGTGGTCTCAGAGCACACCTCCATAAAATGGGTCTCAGGGACTCGGCTGCTTGCACATTCGAGCACCAAAGCAATCCTCAGAGGACAACCCTATAAAACAAACAATGGGGGAGGAGGAGGAAGAGAGAAACCAGTGAAGACCTCAAGCGCACCCCCCTGTTTATGCCACATACCGGAATAGTTGCATAGCAGAAGTTGATCGTAGAAGAAGAGATGCAAAGGTGCATGAAATTAAGGTGACAAGCCAGGGTCAGTGAGCTGGCATTGAGCAAGACCATATCCCCGTCTTCCCACAGTGCCTGGAAACAGACTGGTGGAGTGGGTAGGGATCGAGGGGGATGCCATTCACATGATGTGATGGTAGCGTATGTATTGCTGTGCATAATAAGAGAATTGACGTACATCAGACGATCAATATCTTTGAGTGGTAACGTCAAATCCCTTGGCCAAAAAGTTTTGTAGAAATGGCAGGTTGTCACTACAGATTGGTTGATATAACCAGAGTTCATCAGTGTGTTGTTGGGTTTCGTTTTGGGGCTGGCTACCCCATATGGTAAATAACAAGCAACAAAGACTAACTAACCTTGAACTAGCATGAGGTGGTTGAGGGTCTATGCCCCATCTGGATCCTGAAAGGCCGCCCGAGTGGTTACCGGGCCCAAATTTGGGGTGTAAAGAATAGAACCACTGTTACCTGTCACGCATGTCGTAAGAGGCGACAAAGGAGGTATGGTTGAAATCGGATGCATGTGTCCGCTAGGGAATGCTTACCCGAAACAAATGCTTGCAGAAAATGGATGCACCAGGCCGTAAGGCGCATAACATGGTGCAATGACCCCTCACAATGAGGAATGGGATTACGAATTCTACGGTCGCCAATCTGCCTAGGAGATTTAGCCACGCAGTAAGAATGTCAGACCTACCATCACAAGGGTGGCCAAAACTTACTGTGGGAAGAGGTCGGCACAAATGGGGAAGCAGAAATCATAGGAATTATATCCTACAGAACTGTCACCAGTATGCAGACTTGAGAAAAAAGAGGTGGTCCACTTACACTTGCGTCCAAGACAAACTGTATGGGGTAGCTGATAATCTGAGGCAGACGGCTGCCTTTATTAGAGAATCCGAGGTCCCAATCTAGTGAGAATGCAGAAGAAGAAGATCCTGAAAGGCAAGAGAGAAATCGCGAAACAATTCTATTGAGGCTCTAATATTCTACTGAAGCTCTATCTTCTTCATCTTTGAATACTCCATAGCGACCACTTGTTAACCACTCTTTGTGATTTGTATATAATCTGAGCCTAAGAGTGATTGTACGCTGTGCAAGTTATGCGCCTACAAGTAGGTCAGCACATCTAATTTCTGCAATGCTTTTTATTTACTAGGATCGCCCGCATGGTTACCGGGGCCCAAATTGGGTGTAAAGAATAAAACCACTGTTACCTGCCACGCATGTTGTAAGAGGCGACTAAGGAGGTTTGACGTGGGGCTAGCTACCCCACATCGTAAAAACACTAGATGGCTACAGAACGGAGAGCGAACCGAGTAAACGCTGGCTGAAACCGGACACATCGCCGAAGGATAAGCACCAGAGCTTCAAATGATGCTGAAGATGTGACGTAAAACACACCAATGCTAAGGCTGCATGAATCAGATTTCAACATGAATAGAATTTATGGGGAGATCTGGTACATCGGTCTAGGCGGTGATCATGAGAGATTTACTAGGGTAGCTTCCCTAGGCCCTTACCACTTTCACCTCTTATGACATGCCTTGTAGGTCGCAGTGTTACTATTCTTTGCTCTCCCCGTGGGCCCCAGCAACACACAAGCAACTGAGGCTCTATAACCTAGTACTGAAGACTTCATGACTACTTCAGGTATGATGAAAGCAACTCACATAGCCAGCTCCGAACAAACAAAATACCCTTACAACATACAACGCTTGTGGACAACACATGTTTTTTTTTAAACTGGCCCAGAAAACAACAAAACAAATTAAATACACAAAAGTATATAGTAAGATTTCAATACACAATTAATTTAACCAAAATGAACTTTAAAAGATGATTAAACTCAAAACCAAAAATTACAATTTGTGAAATAAAATTCAAACAAATAAGAAAAAAATATAATAAGCAACAGAGAAAACATTGAAAATAAAAATCATGCCATATCCTATACAGGACTTTGCCATCAACACCCACACACCGTCGTTACTGCCTGTAGTACTGATTTTTATGGCAGTGCAGGACAGGTGAGATGAGAGCCTCAAGAATTTAATGGCAGCATGGCTAGTGCAGTCACAGCGAAGCTGTTCAGGTTAGGATTTTTCATCTATGCCCACAACAGAAAAAAATTCCATTGCCTTACCGTGAATTGAACACAGGTCTGGGAGCGCATTCTAATCCAATTGGCCATACAACCACAATAAATGAGTTGTCAATTTTCGAGGCACCACTTACACATTCAGTAGTTTGCCATTGCTTTCTGAACAGTGAGGTCTAATTTTTTACCATTTGCATAAAATCCATGGGAATCCATTAGTAACTCTAAAATGAAAAACTAATATAACTGTTAGTGATAAGTTGGGGCTCATTGTTCAATTGAAAATGGAAAGGTATAGAAAGGTTACCAGTTATGCAAATGAACAATTCTCCAAACTCTTTGTATTATTAACATTAGATGAGTCACATATCGATTGATTCATTGATTGGACTATCATCATTGCACTTTGGTGAACAACTATATGTGGTTCTTCACATTTCAACTCCCAACGAAGCACATGTCTTCAATAAACTTCTTCCAACTCTTTCTCTCTCCTGATAATTCTTCCATGTTTTATACCATATGTGCTATGAACAGTAAAAATACATGGGAACAAATTTGCTTCCAAACTGTCCGCCGCACAGTTTGAACCAGGTACTTGTGGGCAGTGATTGGGCTCACTACCGATAAGCCACAGAGAAAAAAATTACAGCTTTTTTTTAAAAACAAAAAGGAAAAATAATTTGACAACAAATTTATGCCAAAAAAATGTCTGGGCATTAAAAAATAAGTTATATGAATGGTTGACCCATATAGAATTGAATGGCTTAACTCTTTCCACCCCATTTATTTTCTCAATTTTTAAGCAGTTAATTCAAGGGAAGTAAAAAAATTTTTTTTTAAATTACGATCCCAACTACTCATCAATAAATAAACATATATATCTTATTATATACTAAATTAAAGAAAACTGGACAACCCAATAGAATAGCAAGGTTGAAAAGTAGTATAAGTTAAACAGTAGAAGTAAAACTAGAAAGACTTCTTATAAGGAAGCAACTCTATGGCGCAGTGTGCGGCTTAAAGCGTGCAACGGATTTCCGCTGTGGCGCAGTGTGCGGCTTAAAGCGTGGAAAGAGTTAATGAAAAAAGGTATATCTCACATTTTTAAAGTTTTGAGAAAACAGCATTCAAAAAAAAGTTTTTTGTCTTCATCTTCATCTTGATCTTCAAAAATAGAAATAAAAATGTTGGGCCTTATCCCCCAACAAAGAACTTTTGAGAGTGCATACTACGCGGTTCCAGCTATCGTACTATGAAAAAAAAAACTAATTCTAATGGAAGAGTGGGATATGCCCTTTTTCCACTCAGCCCTTCAATTATGAGGAAAATTTAAGAACAAAAAAATTGCAAATATGAAATAATGTTAAAAGAGATGAAACGCAAATATTAGGAAACGTTTAAAGAAAAGACATGAAAATACGATAGTACATTTTAATACAATAAAGATAAATTAAACAGTTAAATTCTCAACATAAGTGATAAATATTCTCGATTGAACATAGGTAATGGTAACAACATAGTATGTCAATTGTTATAGAGATGTGATGCGTTTGAAGCCTCACAGTACTAGGGCTTTAGTACTTGAAGGTGAAATGACAGGTTTCCATCATGAAAAAACTGTTGTCACTTCCTGTAATACCGCATTTTATGTGTAGGACAGGGGACTGTGCCCGTGGAGTTTAATGGCCACTGAATGGCTAGTGCAGTCGCTGTGAAACTGTTCAGGTTAGGATATTTCTTGATGTCCCCTGACAGAAGAAACTCCTTGGCCTTACTAGGGGTTGAACCCAGGTCTCCCGCATGGTAGCCTCTGCTGCTCTAATCCATTCAGCTAAGACCATGGTAACAAAATAGTACGTCAGATGTTATAGGGGTGTGATGCGTTTGAAGCCTCTGAATACTAGAACTTTAGTATTTGAAGTTGAAATGGCCAGTTCTTGTCATGACTATGCTTCAAAGGATGAAGTCTAACAGTCTAAAGATGAAGAATTGACTGCATTGCACTGGGTTTTACCCTATATAGCTAGGTCTCTCTCTCCACAGAAACGGCACGCCACTTGGCGAGAGTACTGCACAAAGCACAAACTTTGTATCTCCTACAACAGTTCTATGGGTCTCTTGAAAAAATGCACTTGTGAACAGAACGTCATGGTCTGAGTTCGAACCCCTAACCTTCAGAACGCAAGGCAAGGGTATAACCACTTAGCCACAGAAACCCCCATTCTTGAGTCTTGAAGTCTGAACGTGGAATGGGTGGACAGCATTCGGCGATCACATCTCAGATTCTGTCTTGGATGTAGACACCTGGACATGCTGGAGCGCTACTGGGCATGCTGGTAATCAAAAAGAAGATCTACAATGATTACCAGAACACAGCATAAGAAGACAATATTTAAACTTCCCTACATAAGTAAATTTTGCATTCTTGGCAGACGGGAAGTGAATCAAAACTGGTGAGAGTAATGTCCCCATGTTTGATAAATAATGAAAATAGTCAGCATGAAGAAACTATGGCAGGACACAAGCAAAAGAACAAAGTTTAGACTTTGGAGAGCATGCGTCTTTCAAGACCAAGACAAAGATGGCAGCAGGACGTAAAAGAAACCTTGAACATGATGTTTGATGAAGAGGGAGAAGACAAAGGTGGCAACAGGACATCAAAGTAACCTGGAACATGACATTACAAGAGGCGGGAGAAGACCAAGAAGAAGTGACACCAGGACATCAAAGAAACTTTGAACATGACGTTAGAAGAGGTGAAAGAACTTGCTAGAGGGAGAGAGTTATTCAGGCAGGATGTAATGAACGCTTTTGTTCTGCAAGGAACATGCTACTGGATGATGCTACCATTTTGCAGGTAAGATAAGTTGGATTTGTCAGTAGAAGTCAAATATGTTTTTTATATCTTTGTTGGCGAATATCCTTCGATATGTCTACAAAATATTCTTAACCCTTCGCGCTCTGAGCCGATATAGAGGCTTGCAGTATTTTTTAATATGTCACAAAGCCAGTATACTGGCTAACTTAGTATACATTGCAAACGTAAGAATGTCCGGAGGTTAAAAAAAATTATGGAGTGAAAGGGTTGAGTTGAATGGACTCTGCCAAAGCTTATAGAGACTTTATTCCCTAATGTTGCAGCTAACAAAGGCTTTATATTCTAATAAACAAACAAACATTGCGGTAGTCACACATTCTTATTTAGGGTATGCTCTTCTTTGTCCGATCTTCAAACCTGGTCCAGCACCAGATGAGACTTGACCTTTGCCTGCTGAACCACTTCTCAGATTCGAGGGATTAAACAGGACAGGCATGGCGTGAGCTGTTGAAGCTGGGGCAGTGGTGTTCGGATTGTCAGTGATTGGCTGCAATTAAACAAAAATATATATCATGAAACAAGTGTTAAATTCAACAGAATATTTGTTGATATCATGAAGAAAAGAAATGGTGAATAAATTCAAAGGAAGTACACTAACTAAAATGATGCTGTAACTCATCATCATCATCAGGTGCAGTGCCAGCTTGCATAGGTGATCATGGATCCCCACAAATCTCTGTCCCTGGTATTTGCTTTCATTTCAGATGTTGATGCTCTTCTCGTTCGTGTGTTGTTGAGGCTCGCAAGTGGAGCAAAGAATAGTAACACTGCAAACTATAGGCATGTTATAAGATATGCCTAAGGTAGGAGCCAAGGGAAGCTACCATTGTAAATTAAAAGCATTGCAGAAATCGGATGTGCTGGCCTACTTGTAGGTGCATAACTGGCAGTGTATAATTGCTCTTAGGCTCCGATCACATATAAATCACAAAGAGTGGTTTCACAAGTGGTCAATATGGAGCGTTCAAAGAAGATGCCCTTCTGTGCCATGAAGTCAGACTGTCTAAAATATTCTCTATCTCTTCCTCTGTCTCGCCTCCCTTGATTTAACCGGTTGTCACAATGTGTTCTAACCCTCCTTCTCATCACATGTCCACAAAATGATGACTGCCTCTTTCTTATATTGACAATAAGTTTTCTCTGTGTCTTGGCTACAACCCATCACATGTATAAAAAACATTCTAACAAAACACTAGCAGTTTTTTAACTATACAAAGGTCACTTTAAACAAATTTATCAATATTTTATTGCCTGGAAAATGTGAAACACGTTTACTCAATGTAATTCAAGCAAGGTTCTGTCCTAACTTTTCTGTGTCATAAAAAAATCGGAGCACACATAGTTATTAACTGAAGTGCAATGATGATGATTCAATTAATCAATTAAAGTTGAGTCATCATCTAATAGTTTGTCTGGAGCAGAACTTTGCCACTCTAACAGTTCTGAATTTCTTTCTTTCATAGGCCAGATGTCCCTCTTCCGCAGCCATCATAATCAAATCATCAGTTATATCTTAAATTCATCTTTGCAGGGATGCCTCCTTCCATAATGCTCTTCTCCAACACTTCATGTCTTTTTATATTTCCATGAATAAGCATTGGATGATTTCATAATGACAAAACACTTAAATGACACAATCAAATAACCCATTGTATGATTCAATAATGACAAACTGCTTAAAGGGCACAATCAAATAACCAGATATTTAACTATGGACATCACCGCTGCCTCCAGAGCTCTCTTATGGGTGGCTGAGCAACATGCCCCCCCTCCCCATACAATTATCATATCAGACTCTATGAATTTGCTTCAAAGGATTGAATCTGGAAGTCTGCATGTGGACAGCATTCGGAGATCACATCTCAAGACACTGACTTGACTGTACACACCTGGACATGAAGGAGTGCAGGGCAACGATCATGCTGACCTTCTTGCAAAAATTGCTCATACTCAAGCGGGAAAAAGTACGGACTGAGCCGATATCATCAATGTGGTATGTTCTCATTTATGTGGTATGGGTGAGTCTCAGACACTGTAACGAGTTTGAGTATTCGGAGTTAAGTTTGGACATGCCAAACTGTGTCGTCTTCGTGGTAGAGAGAGAAGATATACTAATCAACTTCTCATGGGTACGGTGAGGAAGTGGACTTTGGGATGGCTGCTGCAGCAGAGTATGGAACCCACATGGGAATACCCAATGTGCCATGAGGTTGCTTGCATAACATAACTAATCAACTTCTCATGGGTACTGTGAGCAGGTGGACTTTGGGATGGCTGCTGCAGCAGAGGACAGAGCATGTATGGGAATGCCCAATGGGTCATGATGTCAATCGATTAACATAAAATAACCAGATATTGAACACTAATATGATTTTCAACAGCTAGAATAACTTATGTGTCTAAACAAAGTTAAAAATCTAAGTTAGTAACGATGCAAGGAAAAATTAAAGTTAAAAAAGTGCAGACTGAACACAAATAAAGATTAGTTTCACTAATAGTGGTTAGTTTTGTAATATCATATCTGGTATTTCTTCTTCTTTGAACGCTCCATATCGACCACTTGTTAAACCACTCTTAATGATTTGTATGTGATCTGAGCCTAAGAGGGATTATACGTTGTGCCAGTTATGCGCCTACAAATAGGCCAGCACATCCGATTTCTGTGACGCTTTTTATTTACAAGGGTAGCTTCCCTAGGCCCCTATCTCAGTTGTCTCTTACGACATACCTTGTAGGTCACAGTAGTACTATTCTTTGCTCCCCTTGTGAGTCCTGGAAACACACATGCCGCTCCCAAGGTACAAATTCCATACAGACCACAAATAGTCGTTCAACAAGTGGTTGATGTAGAGTGTACAAAAGAAGAAGAGATGCGCATTGTTCCTTTATGGTTGTGGCAAAATCTTCTCAAGAATAGAAAGTTACCAAGTTTGTGGTATCGCACCAACCGCATCTTTCAATCAAACAATCATTAGTCAAAAACAGGAATGGTGAGATAAAAATGGGTGGAGGTACTGGTACAGACAGGGATCAAAGAAATCATCTTTGTTCCTGAGCACACAGGAGTTTACTCAATAGTCCTCACAATGAATGAGCTGATAGATTGGCTAGCATGGCTACGATATCAGAGCAAGCTGCAATGAGCAGAAATGATATTTTTAACGCAATGAGAGTCTTTCCAAACTGAGGAGTTTCAGGGTTGTGAATCCCAGTTGCTGACCAAACCGAGGAGTTTCAGGGTTGTGAATCCCAGTCGCTGACCAAACCGAGGAGTTTCAGGGTTGTGAATCCCAGTTGCTGACCAAACCGGGGAGTTTCAGGGTTTGTGAATCCCAGTGTCACAAACCAGTGGTTATATGGTATAGCCCGAAAATAACATACCATACATGCAAAAAGATTGATTAATCAACATGAAACTGGTGTGTTGGGCTGCTGGATGCTGCTGGGTTTGTTGAGGCAGAGATCGTAGCACCTATGGACATGTCCTGAGTGCTGTGATGACAGTCCTCACATAACTGATAACCATTAGGGATTTTAAACAGAAATGCTGAACAGTCAAACAAGTCATGACCAGAAGGGGGCAGGTAAATAGAAAAGATGGTAACAATGTTGTGATATGGTCATGTGTGGTGGAAATTGCACTGGATTCTATACCAGATTGGTCCAGACATTTTTGTTGTGCACACAGTAAGTGGTTGAACTACAGGAAACTCTGATCTTTTAATTAGGGATCAAAATTACAAGTATTTCTGAAGTCGAAGTAAGGCTTGCCTGGATGGTCAGGAACACTGGTGATAATGAAAGAAAGCTTCATGCAAAAATCGGTCAGAGGTGCCACATTAGGTGTCATGACTACGTCTGAATTATCATAAACAAACTGGAACGGTTAGTCGCTGGACAATGTTGGAGATATTGCGAAGGAGATTAGAGTACATATGGACATGTCTGGAGTGAAATCAAGATACTCCTTACAGAAACTAAATTCTTAGTGGGTGAATGGAAGTGGGAATAATTACCAGAAGAAAAATCTAAAAGGAGTCAAAAGAATAAGTTCTATTATAATGGCATAAGGAGAAAAGAGTGCAACCTCACATCCCCTTGAGGTTTAAAACAAACAACAACAAAAAAACAATTAACAAAGAACTACTAAAGTGAACAAGAAAATGTAATGTTATAAGCAGAGAAATATTATATAGTCACAAAGCTACGTCAGTCAACCGTATACATGTGTGTCACCTGCACCATGAAATGCTGAACTTCCTGAGACAGCGAGCTTTGTGAGCTTGACCGAGACAACTGCAACAGCAACCACACATTTCACCATGAACACCAATAATCTCCAAACAATCTTCTGTAACTACAAACGTTTCTGTCTGCTATTCCAAACTTCAAAAAAGGAAGTAGTAGTATGTCCCTTGCATAATGTCGCTTTCATCATAGCCCACCTGGAAAACTATTGACCTTGCAAGTTCTCCCGCCTCCTCCAGCTGCCACAGTTCAAGGTTTCTTTGATGTCCTGCTGCAACCTACGTCTTGGTCGTCTCCTGCCTTGTACTCCATGAACCATGCCTTCCATTACCGCGCTCTCCAAACCAATGTGACGTTTTAACGTGGCCAAAATGTTTCATCTTCCTGGACATGATATTATTTTTGAGCCAATGCTCCTCGATATGCAGGTCCGAGATGTGGTCCAGATTTAAACCCATAACCTTCAGATCGCAAGGCAAGGGGTTAACCACATAGACCCCTGGAGTAAAAGTATGTATACATAAAAGTAACGAAACATATTGCTGAAATTATTTCTTGCACTTTGTCAGTCTTTCATTGCAGTTTCTGTAGCAAAGTCAATTTTATCAATTTGTGTTGATAGCATTAACTCTCTGTTATCAATGTCAAACATGGTCCCTAACTAATTCCCAAGAGAGAAGGATCACAACATGTGAAATGAACTGTTTAAGGGGGGACTCTGGTCTTGAAACTATTTTCTTTGCTTTGGTATTAATGTAGAATTTGTATAACAATTTTGAAAGATTATGACTTAGAATAGTAGAAAAAAATTAGAAAAAAAAAAAAGTCAACGCGTTGCCATGGAAACAATACAAAATGGCAGCTAAGCTACAAAATTTCAAATTCCTAAGGCTCTGAAGTTAATGAATATAAATGAATTCTGTTTTCACTCTAAGGTGCGCAATTGTAATATCTACAAAATTACTGATCCTTTTAGGATATATTAAATATTACATTTTTATGAATTTTTGTGTAAACACACCTCAAAAACAGCTTTTTTGACCACATTTTGAGGAATTTTTACCAAAAATTAATAAAAATTAAATATTTAATATATCCTAAAAATCATGTGTAATATTTTAGATATTACAATTGCAGACCTTAGAGTGAAAACAGAATTCATTTACATTCATTAGATTCAGAGCCTTAGGATTTGAAATTTTGTTTTTGGCCGCCATTTTGTATTGTTTCCATGGCAACACTTTGACATTTTTTTTTTTACTAATTTTTTCTACTATTCTAAGTCATACTCTTTCAAAATGCTTATACAAATTTTATATTAATATGAAAGCAACGAAAATAGATTCTTGATTTTCAAGACCGAATCCCCCTTAAGAAAAGCTTTCAATGTTGCAAGACGGGATAGATTGTGAAACGAGAACATTAGAAATGTCGTTGGAATCACATATTAGAAGACAACATATAAAATGGTTCGGTCACCTAATTAAAATGTAACCAAATCTACTACCATCTCGCATCTTTATTAATAATCGGCAACCTGGATGCTATAACAACGGTAACCGGATGCAGAGCATGAGGAAGACCAAGAACCCGATGAATAGATAATATCACAGATATCCTGTCACATCAAAGACTAACAACTACAGAGGCAACACACCTGGCACAGGATAGAAACTCCCCACGCTGCTTCACGGCACATGTGGATATGACAAGATAAGCACTAACTCAACTACTGCTAAAATGGAGAAAAATTGTCCACCACAATATAAGAGGGTGAAATGAAAAGAATTGCCACCACTGTTATATTTCTAGTAACATCTGACAAATATGGATAAAACCGATTCTCTTTTCTCATGACACCTCCCATCCACCATGATTGATCTTAAATACAAAGAGGCTAACATTTTCCCACACAGAGCACAGGAAGTATTTACACTTGCAGTTCAAACAACACACTGTTATTGAAATCTTAACTGTGGAAGACGTTCCTACAATTGAAACTCACAGACATATGCAAGACGTTAATGGTGATAAGTGTGTTGATGTGAGTACATTAACAGGCTGGGTAAAGTGTTTCAAAGATGGAGAATACCGGAATACTGCCATAAGCAATCACCTCAGCCAAACAAATTTTGACAAATTCAGACTTAGTATGAGGAAAGTCACAGTTTTTAAAAAAATTCTCAATGTGTTGTTCTTGCCAACTAAAAATAAAAATATGTTCTGAACGTTTTTTAATGGAATAAAAACGTAGTTGGAAAAAAAACATGTATTATAGAGAAATTATTTTACAACAAGGAGCATCTGGCCAAATGGATTAGAGCGTGGGCTCCCATTCAGGAGACCAAGGTTCAGTCGCAGGGAAGCGAGTTTTTATCTGGTGGGGGCATAAAGAAAATATCAGAATCTATACAGTTTCACTGCGACTGCACTAACCATGTAGCCATTAAATTACTTAGGCTCATGTCCCCCCAACCCGTGTCATGCACTGCCATAAAACACAGTATTACAGGCAGTAAAGACATTTTTACAAAATTATTATTTAAAAACAGGATGAAAATTTACTTGTTAAAATATACCTTTTAAGTTACAAAATGAAATGCAATAAAAGTTGAACTAAAATAAACAAAGCTTCAAAATTGGATCAAATTAGGATAAAAACAATAAATGGGTCCAAAGACATAATGCCACAAAAACAGAAAATGATCAATAATAGTTGAAACATACATGCAGTGGTCTCCTAAATTGTATGTGATTGATTACATATGCCAATATCAGTCAAAACAAAAAAATATATATCCCTCAGCATATACCACATACCTCCATCAACATAGACATTTGTAAATGATACAAAAGCAAATGCTGTAACCTACCAGCTAGCCCCATTGTTAAGGCATCCAAACATCTCACAGACAGCTAAACAACAAATGATCAGCAGGATTTTCATTTCTACTCTGTTTTACCAGAGCCAAACATGGACAATGAACAAAGCACAGTTGCAAAGAATAACTACATGTGAAATGCAATGCTTACGAAAAGTTACCAACAACACCAGAAAAGACAGTCATCAGCATAAGAAAGAAAGTTAGGACAGAACCTTGCTTGAATTACATTAAGAGAAAAATAAATGAAGTGGTTCTGCCACGTAATAAGAATACAACCAAACTCCACTGTATACAGTTTACAGTATACGGTCCCAACAAATTGGAAAAACTACCTGAAGACTGAGCTATAAGGAAAACAACATAACACAAAGTGCAGAATCTGTTGAAAAGAAACTTAGGGGTGAGCTGAAAAGACAAGATAAACAAGTGCAAACTCATAAGTCGTCACAGGTGCACACCTGCCAAATGACCATCTGTAAAAAAAGAAAAAGGGTCATATATATGAGAACCATCGGCATGCATATCCTTCACCATATACAGAAAGAGACAGAGCACTTAAAAGGGCATGACCTGAATGTAGTTTACAGCTGTTGTGATAATTAAAATGGGTCCCAAAATGAAGGAAATTAGTATATATTATGAGAATCATACACGAGCAGAGACCAAGAGGGTGTTCCGGAAGAGCTAACAATCATGCAAGACATCCAAGTTCAATGGGTGTAATATATTCCTCATGCTCTGCAACTTCGCTGCATGACAACAGATACAGTTCATGCTAAAGTTAGTTGTTGAATGCAACAAATAAACAACTTCATGAAATAATAATATTAAATAAATCTCATTCATACAGTTGTTAACAATCACACATGATTGATTGATTGGACCATCATCATTGCACTTCCGGAGTAATCATGTACACTCCAATCTCTTTTTTACACAAGAAGATCTCAGCTGCAGTGCATGAACTTCATAGCACCGCAGGGTCCCGATGTAATTTTGAAGACATTTTAGTAGGTGAAGATATTTTTGTAGGCATTTTATTTTTAATATTTTCTAATGAATTTTGCCAGGAAGGTGAATAATAATATCAACATTTTTCAACCATCATCCTCATCATTATCTATTCTCAGGTGTCTCTTTGGCATAGAGGTTATGTGCATGCCTCTTGTTCCAAAGGTACTCGGCTCCCTCATGGTGCCATCAGAATATTTTTCCAGATATCACTGATCTCAGTGTAGGTGAGATCAAGTTCCTAGTCCTATCAGAGATGGAAGATAAACTGTAGGCCCTGTGTTCAAGTTGAGCACGTAAAAGAAACTTTGGCTGTTCAAAATCGAGAATAGCAGGCTGGAAAGCCACAGCCCAGAAAAAATTCATTAGAAAGATTAATAAAATAAAATTCTGACCAAATATTTTCACCATCTTCTAAATTACATCAGGGACCCTTGCTGGTGCTACAGAGTTCATGCACTGCAGCTAAGATCTTGCTGTGTAAGAAAGAGATCAGAGTACACATGGTTACTCACCAAAGTGCAATGATGATGGTCCATTCAATCAATCATTAATCAACCTATCCTCATCCGTCAATCATCACCATCAAATCATACATTCTCCTTTTCATTATCGTCTAACATCCTGATCATCGTCCAACATCCTCATCATTTGTGCCATGCCATTAGTGTTGACGATCATAGATTCCACCAACTCTCTGCCCCCAGCACGATTGAACAACTTAATTGTTGCCATTCCTCCATGTCAAGATGTTAGACTGTTCAATCTCTCTCTCTATCAACCTCTAGATCTCTTCCAATCAATTTCTCCCATTGTCACAATGTGTTCTTAAACAGATCTACGAATTATTAATTTTTCCATAAAGACCTTAGGGTATGAAGTCACTTCACATGTTAGGCCTTAGTGTGAAGGATGTAGAGAACAATTCCTTTCCTCACATGTGGAACATCAAGTGTGGGATTGAACCACAACGCTCTTGTGTCGCAGTAGATAGGCGAATGCTATGCATTACGCTAATCTGCCCACATCATGCATTGAAAAAATCATATTCTTTACAGGATTTAGCCATCAACCACAGTTAACAAGTCATCAATTCTAGCCGCCCACACACACACACACCTATACATTCAGTAGTTTGCCATTGCTTTCTGAATGGTGAGGTCTATTTTTACCGTCCATAAAATTCCACGAGTATGAATTTGGTTCCAAACTGCCTGTTGCAGAGTTTGAATACTCTAATTAGTTGAGTTATTTCAACAATTCACTTGCTTAACTATTGATATAAGGGAATACTGCAGTAAAACTATGTAGCAATGGCAAAACACGTAAAAACACAGTACTGTAGTTTTAAAGTTAATTGCATATCCTTTACAGGACTTTGCGAATCAACACCAGCTTTTTAACGCTGTTTGTGATTTTTCTAGACATTATTACGTCCAGTAGTTTGCCATTGCTTTCTGAACGGTGGTGCCATCGCCTTTGTAAAAATCCATCGAAACAATTTGCAACAAAACTGTCCACAGCATAATTCGAACTCAGAACGTTGGAGTATAGACCAAGTCACTATCCCTAGGCCACAGATCCACCACTGTAGTTTTACAAGTACAAAAACAATACACAACAACGTTTGACAAAAGGTCTTTATCAAGCAAAGGAATATAAAAGGAACAATAAATCCCTAACAGCCTTAAAATTAGGGATTTATAGTATAATTGCACATGGTATATCTGCCGTATAAAAAGTGAATTTTTTTTCCCTTCTGGTGAATCCTTCGCTTGATAAAGGCCTTTTGTTTGAAACGTGCTGGTATTGTTATTGTACCTGGTAAAACTACATTACTTTGTTTTTTACATTTTCCACCTTTCTTAACTGAGAACTCTAGAATTAGTTCATTTAGATATACCTATATATGCAAACTTATTTGAACATGGCACAAGTCCTGACACACGTCAACTCCCCAAGCTTACCTTGTCTGTAGAGTCTGGTACTGATAGTAAACTGCTGTTTGTGTTACTGTTGTTGACATCAGGAATTTTAGCATGTGTAGTCTGACCTAAAGATACAAAATGTTAGAACGTTTAGCACAAGTAGTCTGACTTGGACCTTAACACAAACATTAAAGGACAAAATTGAAACTTTTAAAACAAGGTATTACAGAATAGTTCTTAGAACATCCCGGACAGAGAAGACAAAAAAACAAAGACCTGCATATCGAGGAGCATTGGCTTATAAATAATATCATGTCCCAGAAGATGAAATATTTTGCCACGTTAAAAGTCAGTGGTTTTGTCAGAACGGTAAGGGAAGGCAAGGTTCCTGGAGTACGAGGCAGAAGGCTACCAAGATAAAGGTGGCAGCAGGACATCAAGAGACCTTCCCATGACGCGGAGGATGCAGGAGAACTTGCTAAAGACAGGGTTTTTCAGGCAGGCTGTGACGAAAGTGACATTCCACAAGGGACATCTTAATACTTGAGTAGTTTGACTTTTAGATGCAAAATGTTCAAAACCAAGTCTGGAAACTCAAATGAAAAAATCTTAAAATAAAATTTAAAATATATAGATGCAGTGTCCTAAGAGTATTATCAGTGAGTGTTGGGAAATGACCCATAAGATCATATACAAGCTGGAGACATTCCAAAATAAATATTTTAGGAGAATCCTGCAAATTTTCTGTAAAAATATGATGGCAAATGAAAAGTCTTTGAAACAAACAAACCGTGTATCCATTATTAAAAGATGAAGGTGGATTGGGCATTATGTCGTATGACAGTAGGGGCATCGTCAGAACAGCTCTTCGATGAACAGCGGATGGGAAATGAAGACCTGTACGTCATTCAAAGGAAACATGAAGAAGAACTGTGGAAAGAAAGCTGAAAATTGTGGCGTGATCTGGGAAACAATTAGTAGAAAGGTGGCAGAACAGCAACAAAGAAAATCTCTTGTGGAAGAGTTTTGTGTCAAACGGGACACGAAGAGGATATAGATAAAGTCTGATCTTTTAATTACAAAATGTCAAAATTGTTTACTTCTTCTTCACCTTTTAACCCCCAATGGAGCACAGGTCTTCAACAAACTTCTTCTTGCCAACCCTTCCAATTCTCTCCATGTTTTACCTATCCTTTTAATATTAACCTCCAGCTCTCTTTTCCAGGCATGTCTAGGCCTTTCCCTTCTCTTTCCATGTGGTTTCCAAAACAGTACCTGTCTTGCAACGCTTCTGATCGGACATCTCAATGTATGAGAACTATCCATCACCAGCGTCTATTCCTTAGGTCTTTCTCCACTGGTATCTGCTTACTTTTCTCTAAGTTCCTTGTTTGTAATCTTATACCATATCAGTCCCTCATTCTATATAAACATTCATTTACAAGGTTTGTAGTATTCTGGTGGTTTCGTTGTTGTCCTCATGTTTCCGAGGCAGAGAACAGCACTGACTTCACATTTGATTGAAAGATTCTCAGCTTTGTGTTTGTTTTGATTTCCTTTGACTTCCATATCATACTCAATACAATAAAGTTTCCCCTTGCTTTTCAAATTTGTTACTTAGTGATCTTCATTTGAAGGAGAAATACTTACATTCAAACTACATATCAACACTTAACAGAAAAGGATTATGAAATGTTTACCTGGCATAAACATTTTAGGGCAAATTAGAATTTGTACTTGCAACTGTTGGGGCTCCTGGCATAGTGTTAAACAAGTCTTGTGGTATAGACACAGATTTTGGGTTGGTTACGTCCACATACTGGTTTCGTGCGCCTGGATGGGAAAGAATTAATTCAAAAAATTATTATAGTCTGTCCATTAATTCGTGAGCACGTTTGAAATTGATTTTCTCGAAAACTACCTGTTGGATCTCAGTGATTTTTGCAAGCAGCCTTAGAATATCCATGACGCTAGAGAAATATTTTTTCCAAGAAAATTTGATGTAGTTTGAAATATTTCTTCTTCAGGTTATATTAAAATCAACCTCACCGGATTGTACACAATAGTAACAGATCTACGGTACACAGACGCGTTGTTCTAAAAATACATTATGGTAACATAGAAATATCGTGAGTAAACAACAATTTCACGGAATTCGCGACCTAACCCAATCAACTTTGAAAGCGGAAAGCATATGGACGTTATAATTGGGATACCGTTGTATAGTTATAGGCGTTATCTCGCTATTTGTATGAAGCTATTGTATCATATTTGTAGGCTTATCAAAACTGACATTGATATCACATTCATAATGAGTCTGAAGTGCACATTTATAACAATGCAGAAGGTTACAGTTTTACTATACCAACACTTCAGTAGGGAATCTAAGAGAGGTCGCTATAGTTGCATATTCATAACCTGAGAAACGAACGCAACTGGCGCTTGGTCTGAATAGAGAATCTTTTCGATGGATTAAACAGGACACAAAGTCACTAATGTCAAGCAAGGAAGGAAAAGAACAATTGACGACTTTGACATAGATGTCATAAGACGGAGCTCTTGAAAATGTTTGCGACAAATCAACTTGTTACTTCTCAGGAAACTGAAATTAAAACTGCAATCAGATTGCAGCATAGACATTTCTAAAAGTACTCTATGGAAAATTGTAAGAGCCACCGGCTTCACCTTCAGAAAACTATAGGCGGCAGGAATATTATTTGTGAAAAGCCACATTTAATTGCTGCCCAAGTAAATACCTGAGGCAGATCCGTGAGCGGCGGAGGCAAGGCTATGATATGTATATTTGGACGAATCCTGGGTCAATGCTCACCACACCAATGCTAAAGAATGGCAATCAGTAGACGGTGAACAGAAAGAAAAATACCAAGCAGCAAAGGCCAGCGTATTATACTAACACATGCAAGAAGCAGTGAAGAAGGTCTTGTCCATGACGCTGGACTTATTTTCCAATCAAAAGTACCGACGGTAGGGACTACCACACAGAAATGAATGGACATATTTTCAGGCACTGGATGGGAAAGATCTACTTCCAATCCTAAACAGACCATCATGCTTGGTAATGGATAATGCATCCTATCACAACGCAGTATCAGCGGAAGACAAAGTACCAACTGCATCAAATACAAAAGATCAAATTAGGACTTGGCTTATTAAGGAAAATGTCAGCTTCGATGATACATATTTGAAACCGAGTTGTTGCACCTGGTGAGGATGACAAATAAGACAAAGGTGTTTCATATTGACAAAATCATTGCGAATACGCCACACGTCTTGCGACACCTCCATATCATGTTCACCTCAATCCGATAGAGCTTGTCTGGGCTAAAGTAAAAGGGCAAGTTGCGAACAGAACAGGACGTTTAAAATGTGTGATGTTGAAGTTCTGACACGTGAGTCCTTCTCAATGATAGACATGCAGTTCTGGAAGAAGTGTGTCAACATGTGCTCCGAGAGGAAGACGAGTACTGCATCCGAGATGGATTACAATTTGTCCAGCCAGTAAAATTATCAACCTCATGGAATCGCAGATTCGGATGATACAAATCATATTTTGATTACAGACTGAGAATACAGACGTATACATTTCCATATCCAAATGCGTCTACCATCATACAATTTGTGGTGAAGTTAAGACACCCTGTGGTCTAATGGTGACCGAAGAGGAGGACTAACTGTTGCATATTGTATCCAAGTTCACGATTGCACATAAGGGCAACACACTTAATTACTTGACCTATCAAGTTAATATGGAGATACACCTATGAATAGAATTGACATGGACAAATTCTAGGGATACTGTAAAATCTAAAATTTGAGCCCCCCCGTATTTGCAATTGTCATAAAAGATCAAAGGAATTGCCGATGTGCAAAATCCGTAGCATCTATGGACTACTGGTTAGCTTTATTTTAGCTTCATGTATATTCTAAGGCTGCATGCAAAAAATCACTGAGATCCAACAGGTAGTTTTCAGAAAATCAATTTCAAACGTGCTCACGAATTAATGGACAGACTATAAAAATAATATAGATGATTGTTAGTTAACATAACTAATGTACTACTTTGGTGGTCTCTGTGGTTGTCTTTGCCTTGGGTTCTGAAGGTTGTTGGTTTGAATCCAGATCACGAATTCTGTTTTGAGTGCATTTTTTTCCAGAAACCTCTAGGTAGGATTGTTGATGGAGCTATGGAGTTCGAGCTTTGTACAATACCTTAGCAGGAGGAGCGCCATTTCATGGAGCGGGACCACGCCATACGGGGTAAGCTTGGTGCAATGAAGTCAACCCCATCCGGCAATCTTGTGTAACATATTCCCAGCATGTGATGTCTATGTCAAAGCATTTTAGAGATGCTTTAAGAGGTATTTTGAAGTGTTTTTTTCTGTTCATCAAACGAAAGTTTGCATTAAGAATTGATTAATTTCACAGTGCTTCCCTACATGACTCGGTTACACTCCACACATATGCCACGTCACATGCCAACAGTATTGCACAAAATTCCAGATACTGAAGTCCTCATAAGAGTAAAGATCCAAATCATCAACAACCTGTTGCAGAAGGCCCAAGTGAGATGGGCCAGTCACGTTACAGATAAATGCATCACAAAGCAGTTGATGTATGGTGAGCTTAAAGGGGGCAGACAATCAGTTGGTGGACACAAAAAAATGCTTCAAAGACACTCTTAAAGTGTCTCTGAAATGCTTCGAACAGACACCTAAGCGCTGGGAATCCCTTGCCCAAGATCACCAAATTTGGCACTGTAACAACACAAGAGTTATTCGCATAGCTAGAATCGTAGTGCCGTTTAGGCACAGAGAAAATGAGCTTGCTAAAGACAGAACACACAACACCCACAGTGTAACCTTGATCATGTATGCCTCATCTGTGGTAGGGATTGTGTTCCAGGATTGACTCTACAGTCACCTCCGTACACACCAGAGAGGTGCAGCAGCACACGCCTGAGGCTGTATCATTGCTTCGATGGACAACTATTATATTACATTACATGATCATCATCATCAGGTGCCGTGCAGGCTGGTATCTCCACCAATCATGGATCTTCACAAATCTCTGGTGTTTGCTATCATCTTAGATGTTGATGCTCTTCCCTGCCATGAAGTCAGAATATCAAAAATTATCTCTATCTTCCTCTGTCCCGTCTCCCCTCAGTTTTACCAGTTGTTACAATGTGTTCTAAACCTCCCTTTCTCATCACATGCCCGAAAATGATGAGTGCCTCTTTCTTATATTGATGATAAGCTTTCTCTGCGTTTTGACCTCATTCCACACCTCCACATTCGTCATTTTAGCAGTCCGTTGGATTCTCATCATTCTTCTGTAAAACCACATCTCTGTGGCCCTCAGAGATTTTCTATTTGTTTGTTTATTGTCCCATTAAATTGCACAAAGCACAAACTCCGCGGCTCCAGCAACAATCCTAACACTCTCTGAAAAAAATACTCTCTTGAAATGGACGCCATGTGGTTCAAACCAATTCCAAACCAGTCTGGAATATCTTCATTGTACTCGGACATATTCATAGGTGCTCTGATCTCCTACTGCAATATCTCCAACAGCATCCAGCAACTAACCATACCAGTTCAATGTTGATTGATGAGAATACTCATATACTTGTTGTGATCTTCATTGCACTTTTCATTTTTTTTTACCGATCCAGAAGCACTTGAGCTTTCAGCTCTTCGGCTTGATGCCGTGGACATCGCAGCCCTTCAGTTTGGTGCAACGAACACTGTGAATCTGGTGAACCTGTGGCTTTTCTGCCAGCCTGCGGAATTGAACTCGCACTCACAGGGTGCTTACACTTTTCATTAAAGATGGCCTTGCCGTGTCTGCACTTTTACTATACACGAGTCTGTTCTGCAATTTAATTGTAAAGCACAAACTACATAATCCTACCTTTAGCTTTTAATGAGAACCTGTTCCCAGCAGAGAAGTTTGATGGTGGAGGAAGTCCAGCTGATGTGGGAGTAATCCCAGGTTTACCTGAAGAGAGACAAGAAATCAAATTATACCAGCTTTAGTCCTAAAGCTTATATCCTCAATATCTATGAATAAATATATTCCTCTCGTACTGTCGTATGTTTCATAGGGCCTGCAAGTAATTTCTCCATAGAGCTCTGTCCTGGGCTCATCTCTTCCATGGAACTGAGTCCGATATTCTTTGCCTATCTCAGCAAAGTTCGTTTCAGGGTTTCCTAGTGCCCTCTCTTTCTTGAACCCTTTGCCTCCCACTTACCAGAGGGTAAATGAAAACGTGGAAGACCCCAGAAGACCTGGAGGAGAACAGTAGAACAGAAAGAAATGAATCACAACTGGAACACAATACAGACAAAAACAGAGAAGAATCATGTGCATTTATTGCTGCCTAAGCACCCAGGAGTCACAGAATTGAGAGAATGACGAAGGGTTGACTTCTCCTTATATAGCCTAGTCCCTATCTGAAGAAAAGAATCATCTGCCAGAGATATTGCACAATGCACAAACTCTGTAGCTCTGAAACATCATAGGAATCTCTGAAAAATACTCATAAAAGAACGATACGGTTGATTCAATCCACCTTCGGAATGCAAGGCAACAGCATAACCACTTAGCCACACCATATCCCCCAAATAAACAAAAGTGTCAATTAGAAGTAAAGAAGACAGTGTTATCTAAATATTAAAAGCCTACCTATCAAATCAGTGTCTTTTGGTGGTGGGGCTGCCGGTGTCTCTTCTTCATAGGAACCATCAGCACTTGTCCACCTTTTTTCACTGGATCCCACTGATCTGAAAAGAGGAAATGCTTTACATGTACTAACAGTGTCATATAATTAACATATTTATATGTGGGCATCTGTAGCTTAAGTGGTAGTGATCTCGATCACAACTTGTGTACCTGCTCAAACTCTGCGAGCAGTTTGGAAGCAAATTTGTTCCTGTGGATTTTTACGAAAGATAAAAATAGACCTCACCGTTCAGACAGCAATGACAAACTACTGAATCTATATGTGTGTCTAGAAAATCAACGACTTGTTTACTGTGGTTGATGGCAACAACATGTATGATGGCAACCATGATTTTCATTTCATACCAATATTCTGCTGCCAATGTCAAATATGGAGACTATAGAAGGTACGAGAGAGGAAGAAGATAACACTGTGTGAGATGAGATAGAAAAAGAATAGTAATGGGGATTAACTTGTCCATAAAACAAACCCTGCACAAAAGTCTGTGTTTATGAGTGTGCTGGCAGAAGGCTGAAATCTCCTAAGAATAGGACAACTCCAGACAAACCAGGGAAGACAGATCTCATTAGCAGGGGACCGCAACTGTCTAGAAAGAAAACTGAAAAAGATGTTCTTTAAACAGAATGTCAGCCATTATTAGCAGGAAGAAATCGACACAAAGGATAACTGATAGTCATAGTTGTCTCCATACATGACATTGTAGAGTTCTCTACATCAGTTCACAGATTCTCTCCCTAAAACCAGACCCTCAATGTTCAGTACATCAGACCTCAAATGTTCGCTACATCAGACTATAATTCGACTAACAAAAATAATTTACATTTTCCAATTTACTACTAAAAGCAGCACACAAAAAAAACCATATTAAAGAAATAATAAAATCAACAAAACTCACAGATGGATTTTTGTCATCTGGCAAAATCATCTCGTTTCTGCTCTTTAACCTTGAACATGTTAAAGAGTCCTCCAAACAAACTACTTCCTCCATTGTTTTGCTGGAAAGAATTTTAAATCTTAATATAAAAAGAAAATTAAATAAAATGGAGTCACCTTATTACTATATACTATATATGAAGACACCTATGGCAAGTAATGCAGATATCACATGGAATCTAAAATGATAAAAATAACAGTGCAGTTCACTATTTGGGTAGCAATTTTGATTGCACAGGAAATGTTAAAAAGAAAGAATGATACTAATTGCAAAGCAACATCAGCTTTTAAAAGTCTAAATAAAATATGGAACTGCAAGTTATATAGTATTAAAACTAAATTACGAATTTCAATTCAAATGTTGTATCAATCCTAACATATGCCAGCGAGAGTTGGAAAATGACTAAAGATATAGAAAGCAAGTTGAATGCATTTGAAAAAAGATGTCTGCGAAACATGAATATAAAATGGAACGAATTCAGGAGAAGTGATGAAATCAGAGACATGTCTGTCAACCACTAGTGACAACTGTTATAAGAAAGAGAAGATGGAGATATGTTGGGCACACTTGAGGAGAAATGATCAACGAATATCAAAGCAGGCATTGAAGTTGGATGTAAGGGTTCAAGAAAGAGAGGTCAACCTAGGAGACCCTGAAGGCTAACTTTGCTGAGAGAGGCAGGAAATATCGGTCTCAGTTCCATGGAGGAGATTGAGCGAGTTGCCCAGGATAGAGCGGTATGGAGAAATACTTGCAGGCCCTATGTAACGTATAACGTACGAGAGGAATTATTATTATTATTATTATTATTACTATATACTTTAGATTTTTTTCCCGATCCAGAAGCACTTGAGCTTTTCAGCTCTTCGGCTCGGTGCCATGGACATCGTAATCTCTCGGGTTTGGTGCCACTTAACACCGCAAATCTAGGAATCTGTGGCTTTTTCTGCCATCCTGCGGAATTGAACCCGCACACACAGAGGGATAGTCACTCGTAGTCCAACGCGCTACGAACACGCTGGGCAGACAGGCATATATACTTTAGATTAAAAACTAACATAAACAATTGCATTTCAAATAGTCCATAATTATTTTACCACCAGTAAATCAGACTAACGTATCTTAGACAGCTCAGACTATCTTACCTAGGACAGTTGTCTACTTTATCTCAAACTCTCATACCCCAGGTAGTTCAGAATACCTTCACCTCAGAGTTGAAATTATTTAAATATTGACTGGTCCAATCAGTCAAATGTACTTCAAATACCACAGTTTGAGACTGAGACTGGTGGAAATATTGTCTGAGTCTTTCCCAGAAATTGGGAGTTTTCATACTGTCTAGTTTGAGACACGAAAACATCAGTTATTGATAGAATTTGTCAAGTCCAGAAAATTCTCTTCGGACCACCCAGCAGTGTGACTTTTCCGCACTTTCTTTTCTGCCCACTTGTTGAGACCAGTGTATTTGACACTATTGCACAGCAGTCGGATCGAGTGTGTCTAGGTAGACTTCTGTGGCTAAGTGGTTATGCCCTTGTCTTGCATTCAGGCTGTGAGTTCAAACACAGACAGCACTGTTCTGTTCACAAGTGCATTTTTGTTCCAGAAACCACTAGGATTATTGCCGGAGCTAAAGAGTTTATGCAATATTAGAATAGGTGAGAGAACTTAGAGAGTTTTTTAGGCAGGCTGTGATTTTTTTTTTGATTTTGATTTTTCAGATCCAGAAGCACTTGAGCTTATTAGCTCTTCGGCTCGGTGCCATGGACATTGTAACCCTTCGGTTGGTGCCACGAACACCGTAAATCTGGGGAATCTGTGGCTTTTTCTGCCATCCGGCGGAATTGAACCCGCACACACAGAGGATAGTCACCTGTAGTCCAACGCGCTACGAACACGCTGGGCAGACGGGCACAGGCTGTGATTAAAGCAACATGCTACAAGTGACATGCTACTTGGTGTTGTCCCTTGTATAAATGTTACAGTCTTTTGTTGTAGCTCACAAAGATCTGTTCAGGACTGACACTGCTGTATCACCTGATTTTACTGTGCATATGTCCCCGGTTTCATACAGCAAGCATACACTTTGACGTCTGCTGGAAGAGACTGTGCACATACGGATCTGCTCAGAGTCCTCTAAGGCCAGTTAAAACTGCAGCTAGTGGAGTATCAAAACATGAATGTCGCTACCATAAAAGGTTAATCAATAACAAACATATGCCAGAGAGAGTTGGAAAATGACTAAAGATATAGAAAGTAAGTTGAATGATTTGAAAATAGATGTCTTGAAAATAATGAACATAAAATGGAGTGAATTCAGAAGAAGTGATGAAATCATAGAAATATCTGGTCAACCACTAGTAACAACTGTTATAAGAAGGAGATGGAGATATGTTGGACACACATTGAGAAGAAATGATCAAAGAATATCAAAGCGGACATTGAAGTGGGATGCAAAGGGTTCAAGAAAGAGAAGACGCCCTAGGGAAACCCTGAAACGAACTTTGCAGAGAGAGGCAAAAAATACCTGTCTCAATTCCATGGAAGAGATTGAACAAATTGCCTAGGACAGAACGGTATGGAGAAATTACTTGCGGGCCCTATGTAACGTATAACAGTACGAGAGGAATATTAATAACAAACATAGAGACTCACTTTACTAACATCTAGTGGTTTCTGCTGTGAAGGTGGTGGTGGTTTAAATGGTGCTGCTTTGACACTACCAGTACTACTAACAGATGCTGTTCTCCTCCTGGTACTACCAGTTGAACTGCCAGACATGTGGCGATACCTATGAGGTGGTGCTACCACTTTCTGTGAAGATAAAAAAATAACAGAGACAGTGAAAGACACTGTTTACTTAAATGACAAACTAGAAATCTGTGTTACAACATCCCAAAAGTAGCCTCTGCGGCATAGAGGTGCTCGCCTCTCGTTCTAAATGTTCTTTAGCTCTATTGGAGACAGATGATAAAATGGAAGTTGGGTGTTCAAGTTGAGCAAGTATTAAAAAATCCCTTGGTAGTTGAAATTCGATAAGAGTTGGCTCAAAGCCGCAGTCCAGGCAAATAAAATTTATTTAAAAAAATTAAAAATTCCTACAAAAGTTTTATCTTCAAAATTTTACTGTGGACTCTCTGCAGTGCTAAACAGTTTGTGAACTATTGCTGAGATCTTCCTGTGTAAACAAGAGATCGGAGCCCAGATGATTTTTCACCAAATTGCAATATGGTCAATGAACCAATCAAACTCTTACCTGTGTTCCAACATCTCAAAAGATGTTAGGATTAGAATACAAAAAGCAAGAGCAACATTTGCGATTCAGTAGAACATTTGGAGCTCATGAATTAGACTAAGACAATGATATTTAACTCAAATGTCAAGGCTGTCCTTCTCTATGGATTGGAGACATAAAACAACTAAGAGGAACACCAAAAGTTGCATTCATCAATAGATGTCTCGAGGATACTTCACCTACGATGGTATGACAAGATCACAAACAGGGAAAAGAGTGGGGCAACAGCAAGTGGAACGATAAATAAAGGGCAGAAGTTGGCAATGGATAGGACACACACTGAGGAAACCCCCTAACAGCATCATGAGACAGCCCCTTCAATTGGAACCCACAGGATAATAGAAGTAAGGAAAGACCCAGGAAAGCCTGGAGATTGGAGACGGAATGCAAGAAAATGGGAGAGAGTAGAGAGATCTGGAAAAGATGGTCTTGGATAGGAGGACTTGGCTGCGAACCTATGCTTCACTAGGGGTGAACAATGAAAGAAAGTAGCCTCCTACCTGTACTCCGGCATCAACAAAGTAGTCAAAACCAGTCGAAGGACTATCAACTACATCTTCATCATTGTCATCTTCATCATCATCTCCTCCGTCTCGTTTGGTGCTGAAGCTGGCCCTGTGAGGCTGCTGCCCTGTCTCAAAGTTTCTATATTGCTGAGAGTGAAGTTGTGAAGCCAGATGAGTGGATGATGATGAGGAGTCTAGCTGCAGACCTGTTCAGAATACAAGAGATTGGAAAGATGGACCTCCTCTGGTGAATTAATGAAATACATAAAAACAAAATAATATAGTTTTACAAAGCACAGAAACAAGATACACACGTTTCAAACAAAGCATACAAAGAAGCATTAAATTCAGACTTCCTATACGACAGACATAATATACAGTCAGACAATACTCTTTGACCCTCTATAATGACCACCTGTTAACCACTCTTTGTGATTTGTATGTGATCTGAGACTAAGAGCGATTATATTGTGCCTATTATGTGCCTACAAGTAGCCAGCACATTCAATTTCTGCGATTGCTTTTATTTACTAGGTAGCTACTCTAGGTTCTACATCAGTCGCCTCTTACAACATGCCTTGTAGGTCACAGTGTTACTATTCTTTGCTTCCCTTACGGGCCCCGGCAACACATGGGCGAGTCAGATGAGAAATCCCCAACGGTGTTAAAATGATTAGGGATTTATTGTGAACCGGCATAAAGGATTAAGGTAGAATAGTCCAAGTTCAACGCAACCACTGTCTAAGCACAGCTGCCAGCCACCATCTTGAAACCGTATGTCTTACTAGTCTAACTGTAAAATGTAAAACAAATATAACAGAAAGTCAATATGTAAAGTATAACACAATCATGTGGTGAGAAGTCAGGCTAGGGTTTCTTGGCTAGCTCACATGGTAAAGTTGTTGCAGAGCAAAGTGGAACATACAGGACAACTACTTCCAGTATGATGATGGAGATTGAGGCCATTACTGCTGCCCTCCATTGGTTCTCTAGAACTCCGTTTACTGGGGCTGTTGTTTTTGACTCTCAGTTGATGCTTCGGAAGATCCAGAATGGCAGGTTGCGGTATGAATGGTTGTTTATAGAGATTTCTAACCTCCAGAGAGTTATGTGGATCTACTGTCCTGGTCATGCGGGTGTTCGCGGCAACAAGAGCGGACATATTGCATTGATTGTTGGGAAGTTTAGGATGGATAAGGGGTTGTTCTTTGGTCTCTTGTTGATCTAATGTTGGACGAGGACACTAAAATTGACATTTAGTTAATCCAGCGATTTTGGAATTACTCGTTGTACAAGTAGAGCTGGATGCTTGAGGGCAGAGAGAAATGTGTTCAATTAGCTGGCCTCAGGAACCATCAGTATGCATACCCTTCAACATCTGTTGGGGGAGAGTGAACACCTATGGGTTTGCCCGGAGTGTTGTGACTCAGTTCAGTAACCAATAACAAACCAGTCTAGGTGTATGATATAGTACAACACTATTTGCAAAGTTAATGATGAAAAAGGAGAAAAGTTTAGCAAACAAAAAATTCTGAAATAATAAAACTAAAACACATTTTTTTAAAAACAAAATAAATTATCATAAAATATGTGCGGAGATAAGCTATAAATATTGTTTATTTGTTATGTACGGGATTCAAGCCTCTTTAAGCCGAGGCATGTCTCTTTCAACCCAAGGATGAACCTTGTTTTGGTTATATCAGAGTGTGTAGGCCAACATACATGAAAACTAAGAATTAACTCTTTTAGAAGAATCCACTATTTTAAAATATTTTTTTATTTGGCCCTACCCGGAAGTGCAACAGATTGACCCAGTACAAGTGAACGTGTAAACTCTGAGCATCATCAATATTTGCAATTAGAGCCCTCAGAGTTTGTTGGTTATTGGTTTTATTGTTCCATTTGGAATTTAACGAAGGCATCAAACCTTTGGCTGTGATCAAGTGGGTATCACACTTGATCTTAGCTAAAAGGTCGATAAAATTAACTCTTATCGGAGAATTAGCTTGTTTTGTTTGTTATGTAGGGGGTTAAAACCTACTTAAGCAGAGGCATGTACCTTTCAACCTAAGGACAAAACTTGTTTTGGTTATATCAGAGCTTGTAGGCCAACAAACACGAAAAATAAGAATTAGCTCCTTCCGTAGAATCCAATAGTTTAATAACTATAAATAACCTACCACTAGGATGAGAAGTACTTCCAGCGTGAGTAGGAAAACCAGGTTTATAACTATCGACAGTAGCTTCTACTACGTTTGCAGCAGTGCCCGGTTGAGCTGCCAAAGTTTCCTGATGATGTAGGTTCGGTTGTTGTTGTTGTGTGTACTGTTGATGGTTGTTGGTTTGTTCAGCATCTTGATGCTGCTGTTGCTCCTCATAGTTAGGATATTGGTAACCTACACCACAACAAATAATAATATATTAGGAACAAGGTCCAATGCAAAAAAATAATGAAAAAATCAATAGTAATTTGTCTTGATATTAAAGAGAGTTGGTTATTAAAGAACATAAAAACAAGGAAAGTTAAATATTTCAGACAAATCAAACAACATGAGTGCCTGGAGAAGATAATTTTGGAGGAAATTGTGCCTCTAAGAAGAATGAACAGAAGACCTAGAAGATGGGTGCAAGATGTCATTTACGATCTAAGAATGACTGCTGCTGATGTCGGTCAACTTGCACAGAACAGCGAGTTTTTCAGGTCTTCTGTCACAGTAGCCAAGTTCTGGAAGGGACAAGCTACTTGATGATGATGAATTTATCTTGTTTTACCATGCTAAGCGTCGAGAGCATTGGCTCATAAATAACATCATGTTCCGGAAGATTACATATTTAGCCACGTTAAACGTCAAAGTGGTTTGGAGAGACGGTAATGGAAGGCATGGTTCCTGGAGTACGAAGCAAGGGATACCAAGACGAAAGTGACAGCAGGACATCACAGAAACCTTAAATATGACGCTTGAGGAGGTGGGAGAACTTGCTAGAGACAGAGAGTATTTCAGACAGATTGTGATGAAAGCGACGTTCTGCAAGTGACATGCTACTACTTGAACTAGAAACATCTAAGGAGTGCTATTATATGGGTGGGGTCTATATGCTGAAGAGGTTAAGATGTTTGCTTATCGTTTTGAAGGTTCTGGGTTCAAATCCAGACTGAGTTACATGTGTAGTTTTTTCATGAAATCCCTAGGATTCTTGATGGAGCTATGGAGTGTGTGCTTTGTGCAACACTCTCAAAAGATGATGTGCCATTTCTGCAGACAGGGACAGAGCCATATGGGGAAAACCCAGTGCAATCTTCTTCTTCTTCTTTGCGTTCGTTCTTTACGACCAACTTTAATCACTTTTGTGATATGTTTGATCAAGAACGTGTATAAATTGCACATTGGTTTGGTAGGCCCCTAAACGCATAGATTTCTACACGTTTAGAACATGCGCATCCGATTTCAGCCAAACCTCCTAGTCGCCTCTTACGACATGCGTGGCAGGTAACAGTGGTTCTATTCTTTACACCCCAAATTTGGGCCCGGTAACCACTCGAGCGAGTAACTGTTTGATTCTGGACACAACTTTGCTAGCGCATTTCCACCATGTTTGGTCGGGTATTTTCTGGTTTCGTTTGCCGAGCTACTGAGTTAGTGCTTGAGCAATGCTGTGAGCTATGAATGTTACATGGAATGTTTTTGCTGTGTCAACCGTGCGTTTGTTGTGGGTATTCAGAAAATGGTGGACAGCGGTTATGACGAACCGACTCAATCTGCCGCATGCAGTGATATTGCGTGTGCAGAAAGCTGGATTTTGTCGTGATTGATGTTCCCTTCGACATAAATTGCAATTCAAGTGATGAACAGTTTTGTGTTGGCACTTTAGTGATGGCCATATGCATTTATGCGGTGCAGGTTGCTTTTTGTGACGGTACGTCTGTTTCATTCTGATATTAGTTCGCACAGGCGATAGTTGTTAGCATTTCGTGTGATTTTCGTTGGCAGAGGAACGGAGCAATTATGGGGTGACCCGTTGCAGTGAAGTTGGAACCGTACATATCAACTATGAACTTCACACAACTGTGGAGTTTGCTATGGAGTTTACCAAAACCTTTAGACAATATTTCCACTTACCATACTGCTGCTGTTGCCATTGACTATAATTATTTTGTTGAGTGTAGTCCTGTTGTTGCGTGTAGTCCTGTTGTTGCGTGTAGTCTTGCTGTTGCGTGTAGTCTTGCTGTTGTGTGTAATCCTGCTGCTGATGTTGTTGATCAGCGGTTGCAACATTCATATTCTGCACACCTTCTGTGATGGAACCAATATCCTGCCCAACACTGTAGTCAGCACCATCCACCTGTGACTCTTGTTGCTGAAAAAACATGTGTAACTTACAATAGCATCCTTCTCCCATTAATTCTTCGTATATATCAATAAAGCAATAAATGCAATAAATGCAATAAAGCAAATCAAATAATAAGATAAATGCCACCAATTTTGAAACTCAAGCTTGTCACCATGAACACTTAAAAAGCCTTATAGAATACAATCTATCTACCAGCATTATGCTATCAGAGCCAAACCTGGATGTTGACAACAAACGATAGAAGAAAACTAGTCATGACAGAGATGAAATATCTACGCAGAATGCTGAGAGTCTCAAGAAGAGACTGGTTTAGAAATGAAGACATCCGGGGAAAAAGTGGGTACATCAGTACTGAACGTCATCAAGAAACAACAAATTAAATGGTTCAGTCACATAAACCGATTACCAATGCCTCAAAGAGCAATGCTACTCCTATACAGTGGCTACAAAGAAAAAGTCTGTCCACGCTTAAGTTGAACCTCAGAGATAACAGAGGCTGTGAAAAAAAACTATTTATGAAGTTCACACAAAAATCTGTTCTAAAAGTCTCTTTTTATCCTGATGCTGTGAGGCAAAACAGGATTAGAGAAAATAAAGAAGATCATTATTTAATCACTTCAACAGAAACATTTTAAGATTCTTCTTCGTCTTCTTCTTCTCTTCCTCCATTGCACCTCAGTGAATTTGATTGCATTTCTTCTTCTTGAACGCTCTGTATCGACCACCTGTTAACCACTCTGTGTGATTTGTATGTGATCTCAGCCTAAGAGTGATTGTACGTTGTGCCAGTTATGCACCTACAAGTAGGTCAGCACATCCAATTTCTGCGATACTTTTTTTTTTACTAGGGTAGCTTCCCTAGGTACTATATCAGTTGCCTCTTACGTCATGCATTGTAAGTTGTAGGTGTACTATTCTTTGCTTCCCTTGCGGGCCCCGGCACCACATGGGCGGATTGCATTTCAAATTAGAAATTCATTAGAAAGCTTAATAAATAGAATATTTAATAAATATTTTCATTAACTTCTAAATTACGTCGGGACCTCGCGGTGCTACAGTGTTTGTGCAATGCGCTGAGATCTTCCTGTGTAAGAAAGAGATCAGAGCACACATGGTTATTCCCCAAAGTATAATGATAACGGTCCTATAAATCAATCAATTTACTTAATTACTTATTTCTTCCCGCTCCTCGTTGAGCATAGGGACTCAATAATTGTTTGACACCTTTCTCTGTCTCTGACTGTTTTCTTTATGGCCTCCCAGGATAGTCGTGAAACCTTAAATTCCTCAAGAAGACTTCGCCTCCAGGTCTGTTTAGGATGTCCTCTCTTTCGTTTTCTTTGCGGGTTCCACTCAAGTGCTTGACTGGTGACACTCGACTGTGTCTTCTGTAGGGTATACCCGACCCACCGCCATCTTCTCCTCTTAACCTGGGTCATCATAGGTTCTTGTCCTATTCTTATCCACAGGTCTGTGTTTGCAGCTCTGTCATACCATCTCAGTCTGAGAATACGCAGAAGACACCCATTGACAAAGGTCTGAATCTTATTTCTCAAACTTCTTCGAATGCACTACATCAACCACTTCTTAACCACTCTTTGTGATTTGTATGTGATCCGAGCCTACGAGAGATTTACATTGTGCCAGTTATGCGCCTACAAGTAGACCAGCACATCCGATTTCTGTGATGCTTTTTATTTACTAGGGTAGTTTCCCAAGGCCCCTACCACAGTAGCTTCTTAGGACATGACTTGTAGGTCGCATTGTTACTATTATTTGATCCCCTTGAAAGCCCCAGCAACACACAGCAATTTCTCAATCAATTTAACAAGTCTAAATTACTTTTTTTTTACAAAGTTCAATCAGCTTACCTGTTGTCCGTATGTGCCCATAACAGGCACACTAGAAGTGTTTGTTGTTGCTGTCGTGTCACCGGTATAACCATAACCATATGAGCTGTAATCACCACTCTCGCTGCTGGTTGTAGTGCCAGGGAAACCGGCTGGCGTAACAGTGCCAGAGAACGGTTGAATGGAACCGTCCTGGATAAATAAAAATAACATTTTATCACCATTCTCTAGTTTGCCACTTTTGAAACATGACTCACATGACTACAGCTCTAAGTTTGGAGTCTCATGGCTAAATAGTTAACATAAAATGGGAAGTATTCAGAAATGATGAAATCAGAGAAATGTCTGGTCAACCAATAGTAACAACTGTTATGAGAAGGAGAAGATGGAGATATGTTGGACACACCTTAAGAAGAAATGATCAAAAAATCATAAAGCAGGCATTGAAGTGGGAGGCAAAGGGTTCAAAAAGATAGGACGTCCTAGGGTAACCCTGAAATGAACTTTACTGAGAGAGGCACAAAATATTGGTCTTAATTCCATGGAAGAGATTGAATGAGTTGCCCATGACAAATCGGTATGGAGAAATTACTTGCAGGCCCTATGTAACGTAGAACAATACGAGAGGAATATATATAGGCTAAGGGGTTAAGTCACTGCATTGAGTTCGAAAGTCATGGGTTCAAACCGGACGTACTGTTCTGTTCACGAGTACATTTTTTTCAGAGATTGCTAAGATCGTTGCCGGAGCTACAGGTGCGTACCTTGTGCAATACTTTCGGTAGGTGATGTGCCACTTCAGCGGAGAGAGACCAAGCCATATGGGAAAATCCAATGCAATGAAGTCCACCCTTCGTCTTTAGACCCTTAAGATTTAAATGTCTTCCTGTCCTGCAAAACATGCTCACTAAGCCAACAGCCAGTTTAAGACTGTTGATATTGCCATAGAACCTGTCCTGGAAGTTGGAAACCTCTATAGTGATATCCACTCATACTGCAACCTGCCATTCAGATCTTCCGAGCATCGACTGAGAGTCAGAAACAACATCGGCCCCAGTAAACGGTGTCCCAGGGATCCAACGATGGGCAGCAGCAATGATCTCAACCTCCATTCTCCTACTGGAAGTAATTGCCCTGTATGCTCCATTTAACTCTGCAAACAACCCTACCATGCATGCTAGTGAAAAAGCCCTAGCCTGACTTCTTACCATGATGCACAGACCCATCAATATAAACAAAAACATCATGATGACTTGCATTTTCTATCAGCTGTTTGATTGTTTAGTTCAGCCTTCATATTGCCCCAATTTCTACAGTCTCTTCCAAGAGTAATGATAACGTTATAGTAGTTGGCCATGCTAATATCTGTCTGTTCTGAGGTTTCATGAATATTTGTATTTCATCCTTCATATGTTTGAGATTTTTACAACACACGCTCACTAAGCCAACATTCTGTGCTAGTGATCATGTATTGTGGAAATTCTAATGTCCTTAATTTAGTTACGCAAGATGGTTTTGAGCCCGGAACTTTCACAGCATATGGTCACATCCAAAGTGTGTTATCAACTTAACTGTCTGTGACCCCAGTAGGTGCCTATGAGCCAAGGGCGCAGCGTATTCATGTTCTCGGTGCAAACAACACAGACCACAAAGAATAGTTATTTTGGTTGATAAGAACAAACGCAAAGAAGAAGATAACATTACATCCACACACATACAAACTTACATCATATGATGCACATATTTTCTCAAGCTGCTGAAGCCATGCAGGGTCTTCTTCCTCCTGATTTGAGAAATGTCGCTGGGGGTCTGAAAACTTTAACCTGCTGGACAACTGCAAAAGAAACAATAATATGAATCAAACAAGTATGAGTTTCAAATTAAATTTTATTTTTATTTATTTTTTAAATTAATTAATTAAATTTATGTTATATAACCTAATTTATGACCTGCATTGAGATCCCTAGTGATGTTAGATGACCTGCATCATGTTAGATGACCTTACGTGTGACCTGCATCATGTTAAATGACCTTACTTATGACCTGCATTGAGATCCCTAGTGATGTTAGATGACCTTACTTATGACCTGCATCATGTTAGATGACCCTACTTATAACCTGCATCCTGTTAGATGACCGTACTTTTGACCTACATTAAGACCACTGGATCATGCAAGCTGAAATCTTATATAGCACCAGTAAAGTATATCAGTTATCAGTTATCTGAGGACTATCATCATAGCACTCCATACATAGGTGCTCCGATCTCCGCCTCAACAAATCTAGCAGCCCAACATGGCAGTTCGATGTTGATTAATCAAACTTTTGCATATTTGGTATGTCGTTCTTTTCAGACTGTACCAATATCGACACCCATCCCTCTAAATCTGGTTAGCGAGGGAGTTTTAAACCATGAAACTCCTCTATTTGGAAAGACTTTCACAATCTGGTCAACAACTGGGATTCACAACCCTGAAACTTCTCTGTTCGGAAAGATTCTCTCAATGCGTTAAGTCAAGTATATATCTTCTTGTTATCCACAGTCATACATACTCACTTGGTAAACCAGCTTGACAAAGGGTGATTGAAACCATGTTGGATACTGGTGAATGTTGTAAGCGATCACCTCGCAGTACTGGAAGGCCTGATGATATCATATAGATAAATATTATTCTTCACATCATTACATGGAGATGTATCATTTGTTACATTACATTGTCATGTATCATTTGTTACATTACATGGACATGTATCATTTGTTACAACATTACATCGATAGGTACTAGACAGCATGGGCGCCCATTACTACATTCCATTGACACCTGTCAATTGCAGAAATCGGATGTGCTGGCCTACTTGTAGGTGCATAACTGGCACAATGTACAATCGCTCTTAGGTTCAGATCAGATACAAATCACACAGTGGTTGACAAGTAGTCAATATGGAGCGTTCGAAGAAGACTAATAAACTCTGCAAAGAATCACAAACACAATCAATGATAGTAAAGAGTCAAAAGTAGAGACTGAGAACTTGAAGACTTTAGACAATATATATATGTCCCTCTCGTACAATTATACGTTACATAGGACATGCAAGTAATTTCTACATACTGTTTGGTCCTGGGCAAATCGCTCAATCTTTTTCACTTTCAATTCCTTCACTCCTAGTGTATTTGTTGCTTGATAAAGGCCTTTTGGTCGAATCGTTGCTGTGTATTGTTATTGTTTTTGTACTTTGCAAAACTACAGTACTTTGTTTTTACGTGTTTCGTCTTTGCTAAATAGTGTTACTGCAGTCTTCCCTTATATCGGTAATACTCAATCTGTTTCATGGATTTGAGTCTGATATTTCTTGCCTCTATCAGCAAAGTTCGATTCAGGGTTTCCCTGGGGTGTCCTCTCTTTCTTGAACCCTTTGCCTCCCACTTCAATGCATGCTTTGGTATTCATTGATCATTTCTTCTCAAGGTATGTCCAACATATCTCCATCTTCTCTTTCTTATAACAGTTATTACTAGCAGTTGACCATACACTTCTCTAATTTCATCACTTCTCCTGAATTCCTCCATTTTATATTCATTATTTTTCGCAGACATCTATTTTCAAATGCATTTAACTTGCTTTCTATATCTTTAGTCATTTTTAAACTCTCGCTGGCAAATGTTAGAATTGATACAACATTGGAATTAAAAATTCGTAATTTAGTTTTAAAACTATATAAGTTGGAGTTCCATATTTTATTTAGACTTTTAAAAGCTGATGCTGCTTTGACAATTCATAGCATAATTTCTTTTTTGGTTGAGACAATACAGGGTAGATAACTAAATCAAACAGGGACCATAACTCCAAATAAAAATGGACAATTCAGTCTTACCTCAGATGCCATTCCATAGTCTGCCAGTCGACATGCATACAGATACTTGAAAATCTGAACAAGACATGAAAGAGATTGTGAAAATTTAACCAAAAACATAAAATTTATTGTGAGCAAAATATGAAAAAGTATTTGAAAATCTGAACAAAATATGAAAAGCTACTTTTAAAACTTTCCTGGCGTATGAGATGGAGAAATTCTAAAGGACAGTTAGGGTGACAAAGTTCTACTCAGAACAAGCTACTTGATGATGATACATTTTTCAAATTAGGAAACAAATCTACAAAAAAAGGGTATAAAGCCGAAGGATTGACTTCATTGCATCGAGAGTTACCCCATATCGATCGGTCGCTCGCCGCAGAAATAGCGCGTTATTTGCCGAGAGTATTCCATAAAGCAGGAACTCCATAACTCTGGCAAGAATGAAAAGAGTTCTCTGGAAAAAAGCACTTGTGAACAGAATGACATGGCTTGGTCGGATTCGATCCACGACCTTCGAATACAAGACAAAGGCTTAACCACAGAGTCCCCCTTAGTAAAAGACAATGAAAAGAAATAAGAAAACAAACTAACCTGGAAATGAGGTAGGCAAAATGCAGGATTCCCCAATGACTGTGCGTATTCGTAGACCTCCGTACACTGTATGGCATCATTCACAGCAAACTCTTGTAAAGGTGAGCTAAAAGAGCAACAGGTAGTTAGGTAAAGGTGTGTCAGATGTATTCTTGGAAATGCAAGGTCAAGGTAATTTTATAGATACAGTAGTGTATTGGGTAGCGGGTTAGAGGTAAACCTCTATCAAAGGAGATGTAAGGCACCTCCTTCCCTCCGCTAGTCTACATGACAGCCATGGGCAAGGTGTAGTACTCGTTTAGCTCCCCCTTTCCAACTGCCTAAATCTCCCCCCTCATTTTCTCCTGTACTTTACTACTACTTTTTCTTCTCGCTTTCCCTGCTTTGAATTCATGCGGAGTCTGGGCACCTGGTATGGCCTTTCTGACTGATTTTTGCGTGAAGGCGTGCTTTTCTTATTATCGGGCCATAGTCATACCTCACTACTACATCATCTCAGAACTCGTCAGTGTGTTGCCGGGGCGCACAAGGGGAGCAAAAAATAGTAACACTGCAAACTACAAGGCCTGTATAAGAGGCGACTGAGGTAGAGACCTAAGGAAGCTACTCTAGTAAATAAAAAGCGTTGAAGAAAACCGATGTGCTGGACTACTTGTAGGGGCATAACTGGCACAGCATACGATCGCTCTTAGGCTCAGATCACATATAAATCAAAAAGAGTCATTTGATAAGTTGGTATGGAGCGCTCAAAGAAGATCTCAGAACTTCACAAACTGTCTAAATCTTCCTCCTCATTTTCTTCTCTAATTCAATACCAGAAAAAAACAACAATAGGTTTCAGATATCTTCATTGCACTCCAGACATGTCCACAGATGATGCAATCTGCTTCACACTATCTCAAACAGCGTCCAGCGACTAACCGTACCAGTTCGATGTTGATTGATGAGTCTACTCATATACCTGTTGTGCTGTTCTTTTCTGGCCACTCCAATTTTCAATTCCAGCTCTTGCAATCTAGCAGTTAATGTGGATTGGTTTAAATTAAACTCCTCTTTATGGCCACTCTATGAGGGCGTTCAGAATGTCAGCTCTATCCATTGGCTGATCCACCAATATGGTGGCAGAGCCAGCTCTATCATTTCCATCGACACCCATGTGCTCCAGAATGAAGATGAGTGTAATTTTGCACATTTTTTACACTTGTAGTGATTCAGTCCATTGCATGTGCACCGAACCAGCCTCCACCTTTCAATCATACTCAAATGAATCACTCAGAATGCATGCAAGAATGTAGTTTTGTGCTCCAGTCAGAGTTGTACCTTAGTTGCTGCTAGTGCTTTCATTGTCAATAATAGGTGGTAGTAGTAGTTGCATGTCCATTTCGGTACATCATTTTCATCACAGTCGGTCGGAAAAGCTCGCTGTCTCCAGCAAGTTCCCCGCCTCTTTCAACGTCATGTTCAATATTTCTTTGATGCCTGCTATCACCTTTATCTTGGTTGTCCCCTGCCTCAAACTCCAGGAACCATGCCTTCGGAGTACCGTTCTTACCAAACTACTGTGACGTTTAACGTGGCCAAAATATTTGATCTTCCGGGACATGATGTTATTTATGAGTTAATGTTCCTAAATCTAAATTATGAACAAAGACAATAAATGTGTACAAACTTGTGACTGGAACCAATCAGGACAAGCTTTGAAGTTTTCCGAATGTAGCTTCCAAAGTTGACCTGTGCCATCAAGTAACAGAAGTGGCTTGCATGGAGGTAGCCCTTAGCAGCTGTTACAGAAATAAAAACATTTCATGTTAGACAAGAAACTGAGAGTATTAATCTTTCTTCTTTTATCATCACACTGTTACGGGTTGTTGTCCCGTGTCATGGTTTCTGTTTTTGCCATGCGCTGCTGTAGTGGCTTGGGTGATAGTTATTTGACAGGATTATACTATGTCTTGTTTTGCGTACTGCTGAGTTCTCCTGTTTTGTTACTACTTCTGTCCGCTTTGTCATAGTGTGTTTGTTTTCGGTGGCCGGTGTCATATGCTTTTTCTGTAGGTTTCCCCATAATTCCTGAGCAATGAGGTTTGTACAAATGAAATCTTCTTCTTCTCTTTCACCATTTACTTATTTATAGAAGTGTTGGGAGGGAAGGGTGGGACGGGAGAGGAGAAATGTAGTCATATTGTGTGTGCTTGTTTTAAGGCACCTTGCAAGGACTTATCTCATATGGCTTAGTACCTCTCCACAGAAATGGCCCACCACATGCCGACAGTATTGCACAAAGTACGAACTCTGTAGCTCTGATAACAATCCTAGGGTTCTCTGGAAAAAATACGCTCGTGAAGAAAACGGCGAGGTTTTGAACCCGCAACCATCTGAAAGCAAGACAAGGGTTTAACCACAGAGATGGTATTTGATCTATGTTTGCGCTGCAGAAATATTACATAAAAAGGGTCTATATGTGAAGGATTGATTTCACTGTGCCGGGTTTCCCCATATGGCTCCACATCCGTCAGCAGAAATGGCATGCCAAATAGTAATATTATATTATTCCAGAAAGTGGCAATGGATAGGACACACACTGAGGAGACACCCTGGCAGCATCACAAGAAAGACCTTTCGATGGAACCCCAGGGTAGAGACCAAATGCAATAAAATGGAGAGAAATTGGTGAAAATGGTCTTGGAAGACCGAATGGGATTCACAACACTGAAACTCCTCCATTCAGAAAAACTCAATGTGTTGATGATGTCATTTCAAAGGGAGGGTCCATTGCAGCTCCCTTTCATATCGTAGCCATGCTGTTGCAGACCTATGCTTTCCTAGGGGTGAAAGGTGAAGATATTAATACTCACCTAACGTATCACCCAAAGTGGTTATACTCTTGCGATCAATATCTGGTCGTGATGTCTGGTTGGAAAGAATCATAGCAAGGTGAGGGCGCCAGTCTCCCCATCGTTCATCTACGACACACTAGAATTATAAAATAAATTAAGCGCGTCAAATTGTGAGATAATAGACATCTTAAAGTCTATAAAATGAGAAGTTACAAAGTGTAAGGGTCAATCTGAGGAAAGAGAAGAGAGATTGTTGATGGTCTAAAAGCCGTCAATCGCAATCGATGATGACAACAGCCTCAAATGTGTGCTGCTGCACCTCTCTGGTGTGTGCGTAAGTGAATGTAGAGTCCAATCCTAGAACACAATCCCCTACCACAGGTCGGGCATACATGATCAAGGTTAGACATGTTGGTGTTGTGTGTTCTGTTTTTCCGTGCAGCTCGTTTGCTCTGTGCATCAACGGCATGACGATTCTCAGCTATACGAGCTCCTCTTGTGTTGTTACAGCGCCACATTTGGTGATCTTGCGCCAGGGATTCCCATCATGTCGTGTCAATATTGAAGCATTTCAGACACTTAACAAGTGTCTTTAAATCATTTTTTCTGCCCACCAACTGATCGTCTACCCCCATCATGCTCACCATACATCAACTGTCGATGGTCTACATCAGTGCTGTCCAACATTTATATATAATGGGGCGCATATGACTAATGGTTGTGTGTGGAGGTGCAAGCGCTATGTGATGATGGCAGTGTAGTACTAATACCACCAATAATAACAATAGTAAAATTAATATAGTGGAGATGCCAACGGAAAAGAAAAAAGTGGGGGTGTGTTTAGAATGTGTTTTTTATATATTGGCCTATTTTTTACAGGGTGTAGCCATCAACCACAGTAAACGAGTCGTTGATTTTCTAGGCAACACATATATGTTCAATAGCTTACCATTGCTTTCTGAATGGTGGGGTCCATTTTTACCATTCGGAAAAATCCCAGCTGACAAATTTGCTTCCCAAAACTATGCTTGGGTTGTGATCGAGCTCACTACCGCGTATGAAATGGTTACAATATAAAAAAAAGACTGCAACAGCGGGAAGGTAGCATTCATAGCGAAGTATTACGCCAAAAAAAAACCTGAAAAATAGTTAGTTTTTACAAATCTGATAAACTTTAAGGATGACAGAGCAAAACAGGGCGACATGAATGGATGACAAAAGAGCCCACGGGCACCGCATTAGTCTACTACATCGATTCCCAACCGGTAGTATGCATACCCTCTGAGGTGCGTGCTGGGCTGTTATGCGGTACAAGAAAAATTAATCTTACTTCTCTTTCTTTCTTTATCCCCAATCCTGTTGTGCTACAGCGGAAGGATAAGAAGATATTTCTAGAACATGCTTTTGTGTACACTTCATCAACTGCTTTTCACCCACTCTGTTATTGCGTGGACGGCCTTTCGCTTTGCATCTTCTGGATCAGAGTAGTATTGTGCTCTGCAGTCTGACGTGTCTGTACATGTGGCTGCGGAGTCGATTGTGTCCTGTTTTGAGGCCCAGAATGACAACTTGTTCTAATCTAACATTTTATGGCAGTCATCTTGTGTTGGTATTGGTGGCTTTCTGATTTAAGCACCCTTTTCAGCAAGAGTTGGAAAATGACTAAAGATATAGAAAGCAAGTTGAATGAATTTGAAAATAGGTGTCTGTGAAAAATAATGAACTTAAATGGGATGAATTCAGAAGTGATGAAATCAGAGCAAGGTATTTGAGAAGAAAAAATCAAAGAATATCAAAGCAGACATTGAAGTTGGAGACAAAGGGTTCAAGAGAGAACTCCTTAGGGAAACCCTGAAATGAGCTTTCCTGAAAGAGACAAGAAATGCGGAACTCGATTCAATGAAAGAGGTTGAGCGAGTTGCCCAGGACAGAGCGGTATAAAGAAATTACTTGCAGGCCCTATATAATGTATAACAGTACAAGAGGATTATATATAAACCCTTTACTGCTCACCGTGACTGCTGCTGGTTGCCGGCCAGACATGAGTTGGTACAGCGTCTGAAGCGGATCATTCATTTGGATTGCACCATTAGCAAATCTGAGAGAGATACATAACAAAATATCAGGATAATAAATTTGTGAATATTTAACTTACTTACTTATTCCTCTCTGCTCCATGTGGAGCATAGGGCCTCAATAGTTGTTCGCCATTTTCCCCGGTTTCTAACTATTTTCTTTATGGCATAAAAGGACAATTCAGCATCCCTCAGTTTCTCAAAACGACTCCATCACCAGTTCTATTTAGGATGTTCCATTTTCCTTGCGGGTTCCACTCATGCGCTTGTTTAGTGACACTCAATTGTGTCTTTTGTAGAGTATCCATCACGAGTTTTTCCTCTTAACCTAGGTCATCTTGTGTTTCTGTCCTGTTCTTATCCACAGGTCTGTGTTTGCAATAACTCTGTCATACCATCTCAGTCTGAGAATATGCTGAAGACATCCGTTGACAAAGGTCAGAATCTTATTTGTATTTAACAGGGTGAATCACCACGTTTCCGAGCCATACAGCAACACAGATTTCATATTTGAGCTGAATATCCTGAATTTTGTTTTAGTGCAGATGGCAATGGTTTTCCACACTGTGTGCAGAAGAGCAAAATCTTGTTGTAATGTCCTCATCTGTAACTCCTGATCTTGCTTCCAAGATAGACAAATTCACCAACATCTATATTTAAACTGTACAGTTAAACAAGCTATTACATGAGGTCAGCTTTCTATTCTATACACCAGATCCATTCGCCTCGACTTGTCTTGCCCTTGGATGCAGATAATCCTGGACGAGAAAGTGAGGTTGACAAATAGCACAAATTTTCCTCACTTAAATCCAGATATAGCCCATGGAAATTCATTTGAAGGATTAACAAAATAAAACTACAAAATAATTATCATCATCCTCCAAATTAAATCGGGGACCCCCTGATGCTATGAAGTTTGTGGACTGCCGCTGAGATTGTCTGATGCAAAAAAAGAGATCGGAGCACACATGGTTACTCACAAAAGTGTCATGACGATAGTCAATCAGTTAGATACACCCCAAACTACAGTTTCTGATAACTACAAATCACACAATAAGACATCGCGGATGGAGTTGGCACGTCGGGGTCCGCCATGTTACTGAGGCGCGGGGACGACGAGCTGAGCGAGGGAACAGAACACACCACGTGTTCAACCCTGATTGGTGATACTTGTCCTATCCTTCCTTTCGTTCGCTAGAAATATTGTCTATATTTTCAACGTTGGCGCTTGTATAAACTTCACACCTTTTTTTTTTTTTTTTTTTTCGTCGCTTTCAACTCAGACGAAGTTTCATCTCTGAAACTGATTTTTGCGTGAAAATCTGTTTTTCCAATTTCTTACAATGGCAGCAGCGTGCACATTGTAAATTACTTACACTGGCAGCCGTGTGCTCAATGTACTCGTAATTAGTATTCCCTCGCCATACAGGCAGATTTTCTCCGACTTCAGAGGTACTCATGTTATCGTCCTGAGTAAGACCAGGGGACTCGAACAAATGCCGGACAGTAGGTTCGAACCCGAGCTATGAGGGCGTCTCACAGCTAGCAGGCCGAGCTACTATCAACTACTCTAGGCAGTCCCCCAACTTCACACCTGTTGTGGGGTATTGTTTCAGGATTGGACTCTACAGTCACCTCCACACACACCTGAGAGATGCAACAATACACGTCAGGCTGTTATTATCGCTTGCAAAATTAAGCATTTCGGCATTAAAAACTGTTGAATATCTGCTGTTTAGCTGTCAGTGAGATGTTTGAGTTCCTTGATACATCATCAGTAACAAATTACATAATCACTTCTTCTTCAAACGCTTCATATCGACCACTTGTTAAGCCATTCTTTGTGATTTGTATTTGATCTGAGCATAAGAGCGTTAGCATGCTATGTGCCTACAAATTCTTTTTATTTACTAGGATAACTTCCTAGACCCTACCTTAGTCGCCTCTCAGTGTTACTATTCTTTGCTCCCTTGCGAGCCCCGGAACACACAGCCAACATAATCACTAAATACAAGACCACATGATGGCAGCAACAATCGTATTAAATTACAGGAGAACTAACATACACATGTACATACCTAGTCATGACATTTGCATGTGTCCTTGAGTCCATCTTGCTAGCCAGAAACAAGGCATGACCCCACAAATTATTTTTCATAGCACACTCCAGAGCATCCTGAAAACAAATGCACAAAACTTCCAAACATAAGTCTTCAGTCTCCTCTAGCATGTGATGTACAGAAACCTACAAATCTGAGGTGGTCAGACAGGATCAGATCTGGAGAAACCCATGGGGAGGCTGCGGTACTACTTAGCAAATGGACGTAAAGGGCATAAGCATGTATATACATTATTACATATGTTAGGAAAAAGAAATCATTAAATAAGCAAATTGACAACAATCGACATTTCGACCACAAGTCTCAACACTATAGCTTCACGAAATTGTCTAGCATTGATACGGTCAGATTGTTCCGTGGTTATGTTTTAGTTCATTTAGTATTTTGTGCTTGTATATGTTTTCTTGATAAAGACCTGCGGTGTTGAAATGTCAATTGTTGTCAGTTTCGTCTGCGTATTGCCAGGGTCCTTAATGGGAGCATACCTACAAGGCATGTCGTAAGAGGTGACTGAGATAGGGGCCCAGGGAAGCTACCTTAGTAAATAAAAAGGAATCGCAGAAACCCGATGTGCTAGCCTACTTGTAGGCACATAACTGTCACAACGTACAATCACTCTTAGGCTCAAATCAGATACAGATCACAGAGAGTGGTTTAACAAGTGTTCGAAATGGAGCATTCGAAGAAGAAGCGAAGTTATCAACTTTCTTATTTAATCATTTATTCTTCCTAACTTATGTAATACTGTATATGTCTGTCTCCGTCCATATTGCTTCCTCTAGCATACATCTGACCAACTCAAGTGGTAATTATGTAATACTGTATATGTCTGTCTCCATCCATATTGCTTCCTCTAGCATACATCTGACCAACTCAAGTGGTAATTATGTAATACTGTATATGTCTGTCTCCGTCCATATTGCTTCCTCTAGCATAGATCTGACCAACTCAAGTGGTAATTATGTAATACTGTATATGTCTGTCTCCGTCCATATTGCTTCCTCTAGCATAGATCTGACCAACTCAAGTGGTAATTATGTAATACTGTATATGTCTGTCTCCGTCCATATTGCTTCCTCTAGCATAGATCTGACCAACTCAAGTGGAAATTCTCAGAAATCATTCTACCTGCATCATGTGACCCTTTGCTTTCCAGTATTGCTAGAATAAAATGGAATTCATTTTTAAACAGTAAACAAAAAATAATTATTTTACTGCCTGTGTTATCCCTTTCAATGGTGGTATAGGACAGTAGGGACATGTGAATGTGGAATGTAATGGCCGCAAGGCTAGTGCAGTAGTCACAAAACTGTTCAGGTTAGGATTTTCTTTATGCTACCAGAAAAACTCATTGGTCGTACTGGGGATTGAACCCCGGTCTCCCACATGGGAGCCCACGTTTCAATCTATACGGCCAGATGCTCCACTTTTTTTAAACAGTACAACATGCAAAAACATTGCTTTGGAGTGAGAGATGAGTACCTTACCTCTACGCCCTAGAGGCCCAATATAAAGAGAATAATTCACATTATCATTACTCACAAAAGTAATCAAAACAAGATTATGAATATTCAATTCCAATGTTCTATCAATCATAACATATGCCAGCGAGAGTTGGAAAATGACTAAAGATATAGAAAGCAAGTTCAATGCATTTGAAAATAGATGTCTGCGAAAAATAATGAACATAAAATGGGACAAATTCAGAAGTGATGAAATCAGAGAAATGTCTGATCAATCACTAGTAACAACTGTTATAAGAAAGAGATGTTGAGCATGCTTTGAGAAGAAATGATCAAAGAATACCAAATCAGGCACTGAAGTGGGATGCAAAGGGTTCAAGAAAGAGAGATGCCTTAGGAAACCCTGAAACGAACTTTGCTGAGAGAGGCAAGAAATATTAGACTCACTTCCATGGAAGAGATTGAGCGATCTGCCCAGGACAGAACGGTATGGATAAATTACTTGCAGGCCCTATGTATCATATAACGGTAATATAGAAAATATATAATATACAATCACAACAAAAGAACAGATGCCCACCTTCTTATGTCCATAAAGAAGCAGACTTCTAAACCTATCAATCCACTTTTCTCGTTCTGTATCCGCAGCACTATTGATAATTGTTCTTTCAGAGCTTATCCGGATGTCTGGTGAGGCACTTGCTCTATGTCTGGTTTCACTGTTACCTCTGGGAACTATGTCATGCACTTCAGAATTTGTGAACTCATGGGTCAAAGGTTCATGTCCTTCAAGAAGGAGATCTGCAAGATCTGTGCCGACTACAGACTAGAATAGAAACAATTTTTTAATTATTTTTAAATATGAGAAACTAAATCATAATGGCAACATATGGATGTGAATCGTGGACCATAACACAAACATCAAAGAACAAAATAGAAGCTTTTGAAACAAGGTGTTACAGAAAAGCTCTTGGAACATCCTGGACAGAGAAAAGAATAAAACAAAGACATCCTACAAGATCTGCATATTGAGGAGCACTGGCTCGTAAATAATACAATATCCCGGAGATGAAATATTTTGCCACATTAAACAACACTGGTTTGAGAAACGGTAATGGAGGGCATGGTTCCTGAAGAAGCGAGACAGAGGATGACCAAGACAAAGGGGCAGCAGGACATCAAAGAAGCGTTGAACATGACGTGGGGGATGAGAGAACTTGCTAGAGACAGAGAGTTTTACAGGAAAGCTGTGATAAAAGAGATATTCCACATGGGACATGTTACTTGAAGAAATCATAATGATGGATCATACTTCTTCTTCACCCATGTGGAGTCACTGAGAAAACATGCATGGAAAGAAGTCTTGTGACTCCAACCATTGTTTCGAGTCCAGTCTGTTTCAATCTTCTTTAGTATACCATTGAGTCCCGAGAAAACACGCATTGGTAAAAATCTGTGACTCAAACCAGTCTTCAAGTAAGCTGTTTCAATCTTCCTGAGCATACTCATTGAGTCACTGAGAAAACATGCATGGATAAAAGTATGTGACTCCAGCCATTGTCTCCGAGCCCAGCCTGTTTCAATCTTCCTGTGCTTACTCGTTGTCACTGAGAAAACATGCCTGAATTTTTTTTTTTCTTTCGTCCGCTTTCAACTCAGGCGAAGTTTCATCTCTGAAACTGATTTTTGCGTGAAAATCCGTTTTTCCAATTTCTTACAATGGCAGCAGCGTGCACATTGTAAATTACTTTACACTGGCAGCCGTGTGCTCAATGTACTCGTAATTAGTATTCCCTCGCCATACAGGCAGATTTTCTCCGACTTCAGAGGTACTCATGTTATCGTCCTGAGTAAGACCAGGGGACTCGAACAAATGCCGGACAGTAGGTTCGAACCCGAGCTATGAGGCGTCTCACAGCTAGCAGGCCGAGCTACTATCAACTACTCTAGGCAGTCCCCCTAATGCCTGAATAAAAGTCTGTGACTCCAACCAGACCATCGCTTTAGCTACAAGAATACAAGAATGACTAAAGCAACAATTTGTTTTAAAAATGCACTGTACCCCATTCTGTTTGATAAGGAGCTCCAAGAATCTCCAAATAAGCAGAGCAGACTCTCTGTCCACCATGTTGATGTTCTCTGCACAAGCCCGAGCCTTCTGCTGGCAATGCAGCAGGACATCCTTCTTGTGAGTGTGGATTCTGGAAGAGAATTTCATAATTTTGTTTTAATAGCGCAGTCAAGATTGTATCTGAGCAAATAATGGCACATGTGTGTGAGGTAATAGAGACCTCAAGTACTAGGACTTAGTATTTGGAGGTGAGGTGGCCAGTTCTCTTAATATGAAGTGTTAGAGATCTCACAGTACTAGGTTTTAGTATTTGGAGGTGAGGTGGCCAGTTCTTTTGATGTGAAGTGTTAGAGATCTTACAGTACTAGAACTTAGTATTTGGAGGTGAGGTGGTCAGTTCTTTTGATGTGAAGTGTTAGAGATCTTACAGTACTAGAACTTAGTATTTGGAAGTGAGGTGGCCAGTTCTCTTGATGTGAAGTGTTAAGAGATCTCACAGTACTGGGACTTAATATTTGAAGATGAGTTGGTCAGTTTTATAATAACAAAGTGACCCAATAAAAAAGTAACATAAAAAAGTGACCCAATAAAAAGTGACTCAATAACAAAGTGACTAATAACAAAGTGACCAATAAAAAGAAATATAACAAAGTGACAAAGTGACCTAAAACAAAACCTAATAACAAAGTGACCTAATAACAAAGTGACCTAATAACAAAATGACCTACCGTGTTAAAGGACCAGGGAAATGCCTCAGTTCATCTGCCTCTGGGCAGCTTTCCAAGACACTTTGTATATCTTGTACCTCCACAACAGCCGGCTGTCCATGTGATGGATGATTGGGTAAAACCTTGACAAGCTGTCCAGCCGGACCAAAGCAAGCCCGTACATGTGGATATGAATATTTTGGTGGGGTCATCCGCCCTTGATCATATGCTGTCAAAAAGAAATGATCATTAGTTGGGACATACGAATTATTGAGGTTTAGAACACACTGTGACAACTGGTAAAATTGAGGGGAAATGAGACAGAGGAAGACAGACAGAGAACATTTTGGATAGCATGACTTCATGACACGGAAGAGCGTCAACATCTGAGTTGATAGCAAACACCACAGACAAAGATTTGTGGAGATCCATGATCTTCTACACCTGCCGGCATGGCACCTGATGATGACCAATTATTTTAAGCTAATACTAGTTGGGACAAAGATGGAGATGGATTGGTCATGTATGTCATATGCCAGTAGGGGTGGGGCATATGCTAGGACAGCTCTCTGATGAACAGCAGATGGGAAGAGAAGACCTGGACATCCAAAGGAGACATGGAGAAGAACAGTGGGGAGTTGAAAGATTGTGGCTTGACGTGGAAAACATTTCATAAAAAGGCGGAAGAAAGGCAACAATGGAAATCTTTTATAGAAGTCTTTTGTCAAACAGGACATTGAAAGAATATAGATAGATAGCAACCTGCTACCTTGCAGGTAGACTGGGGACAGTCAAAGGCTGACGGAGAGCGAACCCAGTAAATGCTGGCTAAAACCAGACATATCACCGAAGGATAAGCACTAGAGCTCCAAATGGCACTGAATGATGTGATGTAAAAATACGTTCTTGGCAAAGGCTGTTTATATATCACAATAAGAATGATCAAAATGGCCAAAAAGCGATCGCTAGAGAGATAGATGAAGAGAATAATGATATACAGATAGATATACAGATAGATATACAGATAATAGATAGATAGATGATAGATAGATAGATAGATAGATAGATAGAACAGACAGACAGCAGGAATAGATAGATATAAGAAGATTAAATAGAGAAAAGCTGATATAGATGCTCTTGTCGAACTCCCAGAAATTATGGGTTTTCACATTTTTTTCTATATTTCAGCGGTAAAGAGTACCTGGTTTTATTACAGACCCAGAAGACTCCAACAACTCTAGGCATGTAGTGCTATAATTAGTATTGCGGAAACTCCTACACAGGTAGAGTCTATTAGTAAACACTGCAGTACCCCCTCTCATTTCAAACAGGGTAGACGCTCTAATAAACATCACTTATTAATCACACTGGACAATCTGCCTGTGATTATAGTCCAAAGAGCTACTTCTGCGATTCTTCTAGAACAACCACCTGTTGACCACTCCATGTGACCGTTGTGCGATGTTCATCAGAAAGAGTATTGAGTGACCACCTGCACAGACAGACAAAGGGTTTGCATTCAATGAGTAATAGCTACATTTTCCTTACCACTGGGAACCAGAACCAATTCGCAAAGCAGAAAGGCTCGCTTACAGACTATGCATGTTCGTCTGCGATACTGGAATTACACGCTTGCTGGCTCCGTATATATCCGTATAGTTGAATATCGTATTCGAGGCGAGATGCGCACCCAGATATATAGATATCAGATAATTATATTCCCAAATGAAGACATCAGGAAAAAAGTGAGTGCAACATCAGCACTGAACTTCATCAAGAAACAAATTAAATTGTTTGGCCATATAAGCAAATTACCAACAGACAGTGCAACTCAAAGAGCAATGTTAATCCGATAAAGTGGATACAAAACAAAAGGTTGGCCTTGCAAAAGGTTGATCTCAGAAATAACAGGTGGTGAAAACACTATTTATAAAGCGCACAAAAAAGCATGTTCTGGGCGTCTCGTCTTATGATGCTCTGAGGCAAAACAGGATTTAAGAAAAGGTATCTACAAATAAAAAAAAATCATTTACCTTGATTGTATTCATCATATGTTGGGTATCCATATCCATAAGCATACGGATCATATCCATATCCGCCATACAAATCAGTGTAACCCTCGTAGGCATACCCTCGACTGTAATAATCCCTGCCATAGTCTGCCCGGCTGACTGGGCGGGAAGCACGATTTCCATAGTAATCATGACTGTGGAGAACAATTATGATTATGTAAACTTTCAGAGAACATGTTTCCTTTTCTTTTTCATCCGCTTACTATGAATGTGGGTGTCTGTAGTTTAAGCGGTAGCAAGCTCGAATGCAACCCAAGATGGTTCAAACTTTGTAGCAGGTAGTTTGGAAACAAATTCGTTTCCGTGGATTTTTACAAACTGTAAAAATAAACCCCACCGTTCAGAAACCAATAGCAAACTACTGAACATATAAGTGATGCCTAGACAATTGGAAACTCGTTTGCTGTGGTTGGTGGCTAAGTCCTGTAAAGGATACAAACGATTTTCATTTTACTATGAATTCAGGCCCCTAATATGGCACCTCTGATTTTTACCATGAAGGTTTGCTTACCTTATTATCAGTGTCCCTCGCCATTCAGGCGAGCCGTACTCCGACTTCTGGGGTACTTGTAATTTATATCTCCAAGTAAAGGATCAGGAATCTATAGTCGAACCACACACCATACACACACCAAAAATATTTTGGGCCCAAGTTGGCCTTGAACCCCAGAATTAGCCAAGTATGTGGTTACTAGCGAAGCATGTTATCGACTTTGCTATAGAACATGTAATATAACCCATACACTATAGAACCTCTTTAGAACATGTAACACACAGTAGATATCTAAACTAGGTGATCTCATGGTTAAGTGGTTGAGGTTGTGAGTTTAATTCCAGACCATGCCGTTCTGTTCACAAGTGTATTTTTTCAAGAGACCTTAGGATTGTTTCCAGAGCTACAAAGTTGGTGTTTTGTGCAATGCTTTTGGCAGATGGTGTGTCATTTTAACGGAAAAGAGATGAGCCATATGAGGTAAAACCCAGTGCATTGAAGTCACCCTTCCTCTTTAGACCATTTAGTATCTAAACTTCAAACTTTTCTTTTTTTGACCATCTTCAATTTCTGTCACCCTTCCTGGTTTTACCAACCACTTCCCACTTTCTGTCAAGTCTCCATAACGCTGCTGAATATGCTTATTATCGTCATGATCTGGGCTTCTTCTTCTGCGATTAGATTTCTATGCTCTAATAACGAAAACTTGGTTCATCCCCTCATGGAGCCACAGGGATATTTTTCCATAGATACCTGATTTTTTGTTGCACCTTATAGGTGAGATTGAGTTCCTAGCCCTATCGAAGACGGACGATAATAGGTAAGTCCCATTTTCATGTTGAGCACGTAAAAGAACCCCTGGCAGTTCAAAATTGAGAAGAGCACGTTGGAAAGCCGCTGCCCAGGCAAAATTCATTAGAAAGATTTTCTTTTTAAATATTCTAACAAAATATCTTTACCATCTTCTAGACTACATTGGGAACCCTCACGTACAGAACAACTAAAGTAATAGAAGTTTATATATACAACACAACAAAAGTAACAGAAGTTTATATGTACAACACAACAAAAGTAACAGAAGTTTATATGTACAACACAATAAAAGTAACAGAAGTTTATATATACAACACAACAAAAGTAACAGAAGTTTATATGCCAGGAAAATTAAAATAATTAAATTTATTGGCAAGCAGAAACTAAATTAACAGAAGCTTGTGCACTAGAGCATCCAAATTAATTGAAATGCTAACAAAAATAACAAAAGGCAATTAAAATAACACAACAAGCAGGCACAAGCAAATGAAGTAATATAAGCACATGTTTACAGGCAACTAAAGTAACAGATTGACATGCACAAGCAAATGAAGTAACATAAGTTTATGTCGCTATAACCTTTCAACTGAAAATAGAAAACCATAGCTGGCCGTGTTTTCTTTTACTTCCTTTTTTCTCGAATCCTGTTTTATCTCACAGCACCAGGATAAGAAGTTTCTAGAATGACCTTTTGTGTGTGTCTTTTACTGCACGCTATTTCTGTGATTCACCTATTGCCTTGATTCTATTGTATCGGAGTAGCATTGCTCTTTGAGGCGTACTGTCTGTTGGTAATCTGCTTATGGGGGTGAACCATTTAATTTGTTGTTTCTTGATGAATTTCAGTTCTGATGTTATATCCACTTTTTTCCTGATATCTTCATTTCTAAACCATCTCTTCTTAGTACTCCCAGCATTCTGTGTAGACACTTTATCCCTGTCGTGACTAGTAGTTTCCTTCTATAGTTTGATGTCAGCATCCTGGTTTGGCACTGATAGCATAATGTTGGGAGAAAGATTGTGTTGTACCATGCTCATTTTGCGCTCATTGTGACATGTTTGCATTTCAAAATTAGTACCATTTGTTCCTATGATTTGCTTTATTGCACCTATGTTGAATTTTATTAGTTATTCTCCCATATGCTGAAAAATTCTACCCGACATATAAAGTCTTTAACTTGCTTGAAATGATGTTTGTTGATAGAAATATTTGTAGTGCCTTCCCTCTCTAGCGAAACCTGTTACATTGTGTGAATATTACTGGTATCACTTGTGCTTTATTCAACTTTACCCATGACTTAAAGTCAGAATTAGGGTATAATAAAGCATTTCATTGTATTATGGAATATAAGAAAGCAATGTTCAACACAGCAGTTTTTTTTACCAGTCCTGTGCTATCAGTGTCAGACCTGGACACTGACAACAAATGAAAAAGAAGAATCCAAACGACAGAGATAAAGTGTTTATGACAAATTCTAAATGTTACAAGAAGAGATAAAATCAGAAACGATGAAATCAGAAGTAAAGTGGGATCCTTACCGGTGCTAAAATATATTGAGAAACAACAGGTCAAATGGTTTGGACATTTATCAAGGTTACCACAAGACAGTCTTCCACAAAGAGAACTAGCACTCAGATACAATGGTAGCAGACTTACAGAACGACCACGTAAATGATAGAATATCCGATGCACTAACTTCCACCGTGTTCACAGATCATAGGGAGGTTCGCTAAAGGTGCCTCTTTTTTCAACCTGATGCCGGAAGGCAAAAATTAGGATAGAGAATAGATAGATCATTGGATATGAATATGCTCATGAAAATTCAGACTGGCTGTATAAGGCATTAATGACTTGTCCCATTGAGCCCATCCAGAATAAAACATTTAACTTTTATTTTTGTACCAGGACAGGCAGGAGTACAAGACAATGAGCCAGCAGATCTCACCTGGCTGATACAGCAGTGGTCCAGGAAGGACAGTTGAGGGATAGTGCAGATATCATCAATGCCGTAAGAGAGGCAGGTCATATAGACGACTTTGAAAATATTTATAAATCTACATCTCTATCTAGAGTGAAGGAGATGAGAGTAAAAATGACGACCGCCAGACATGAACACTTTGTTAGAGGCACGAGACATTTGATTAATCAACACAGAACAGGTGTGATTAATCATTATATGCTGGTAAAGATATCAGGTACATGGAAAATAAGTACCAAGACAGTCACATCAGAGGCTTTGAGGGAAGATGTCTAAGAAGAATTCTACGAATTCACTGGGACCAGAGAATACTAAATACTGAGATCACCTGGCAGACAGGCATCAATAATATCAAAGTGAAAATAAAACGGAGATGGAAGTGGTTGAGATATACATTAGGAATGCAGAAGACCAGACAACCACGTTGCTTTGAAATGGAATCTGGTAGGCAAGAGAGGCAGGGGGCGAAATAGAGAGACATGGAGACAAACTGTAGGCAGAGAAAGAGAAGAGGCGGGAAAGACCTGGAATTAACTAAGTTGGCTTACTTAAGACAGATCTGGCTGGAGATTTGTTGATGCCATATGCTTGAAGGGAAGTTAGGAGAAGAAGAACAAGGCTGACATTATAAATTCATTTTTTTTTTCTCTAACCGCTAACTAAAGGACGAGAGTCATACCTCTGAAACTGATTTTGCGTGAAAACTGGTTTTCCATCTTACAATAGCAGCAGCGTGCACATTGTAAAATGGTGACTTTACACTGGCAGCTGTTGCTCAATGTACTACATAATTAGTATTCCTGCTATCACAGGCAGATTTTCTCAGACTCAGAAGTACTCCGTATCGCCTGAGTAAGACCAGGACTCAACAAATGCCGGATGCAGTAGGTTCGAACCCGAGCTATGAGAAGGCTCCTACAGCTAGCAGGCCAGAGCTACTATCAACTATTCTCAGGCAGTCCCCCTATAAATTCATTAAGGGAAAGAAAGCTAGACAAGAACACTATGCTGGTTAGCCAAAGAAGAATCATAAACCAACATAGAACCAAATGTCGATTAGAACGCACATTCTGAGAGGCACACTGAAGAGGAGATCAGAGCACTTTTGGACAATTGGTCTCGATGTGCAGTGATGTATCTACACTAAACTAAAACTTAACAAGAAAGAGAAGGAAAGATATGGGAGATTGTACAACCTATGAACCTGTCCGGAGTGCTGTGATGAACATCTAATTGAATCATTAATTAATTTAGCTAAGAAGAACAATATTTTAAGAATAAATATTTGTGCTTCTCAATTTTACTAAATCCAATTTACCCAGAATTCTTAGACCCAATAGCTGGTGGGATTCCTGGAGATGGGGCAGTGGTTGGTGTGCTCATTCGTGACTGATTTTGGCTGCTCGCCCGAGCAGACTCTTGACTGCTTGGTTTTCTTTCTTGTTGCTGCTGCAGCTGCTGTTGTTGGTAGTAATAATCAGCATGCCTAGGAAAATGAGCGGTATCAACAAAAGGGGAGACAATTTAAAGCAAGGCAATAAGGGAAGTAAATTTCACTAAGATGTTAAAAAAGATTTCAAACAAACAATAAAGACAAAAAATTTCATTCAAGATGTAAAAATGATTTCGTGCCAAGCAAGAAAGGGAAGTCAATTTCGAGGAAGAAGTTGAATCGATTTCAAGTCAAACAATAAAGGGGAGACAATTTATTGTCATAACATAAATGGAAGACTTTTTTTTTTAATTTTAATCTAAGGAAATCATGAAGAAGGCAACTAAATCTATACATTAGAAATATTGCAATTTTATGTTAGGTAGATAAGGATAAATAGTATAATATCTGCAGAGAAAGGGAAACAACTTATTAACAAAAGAGAAGACAATTTCAAAATAGTCAACTTTATAAGGAGTAAGATTATTGAGAAAATTAAGAAAATATATATATTCCTCTCTTATCATTATAGGTAACATAGGGCCTGCAAGTAATTTCTCCATACCGCTCTGTCCTGGGCATGAAAATTTTTTCCACGAAATTGAGTATGATATTTCTTGCCTCTCTCAGCAAAGTTCATTTCAGGGTCTCTGTAGGTCGTCCTCTCTTTTTTGAACCCTTTGCCTCCCACTTCAATGTCTGCTTTGGTATTCTTTGATAATTTATTCACAAGGTATGCCCAACATGTCTCCTTCTTATAACAGTTGTTACTAGTGAACATTTCTCAGATTTCATCACATCTGAAATTGTCCCATTTTATGTTCATTATTTTTCGCAAACATCTATTTTCAAATCCATTCAATGTACTTCCTATATGTTTAGTCATTTTTTCGACACGTGCTGGCATATGGTAGGATTAATACAACATTGGAATTGAAAATTTGTAATTTAGTTTAAAAACTACATAATTTATGAAAATATAACAGAAATAATTTTTTTAAAAGTAATGGACACACAAAATAGGACGGATTAATTTGAAACATTTTTCATGAAATAAACTACAAAGCCATGCACAATCTGCATTCATTAACTAACAGTACAAACAAACAAGCAAGAAAAACATAGCTTCTCTGCCTTTTGGCTAAGATCAAAGTGTAGTGCCCACTTGATCGCGGCCAAAGGGTGGGAGCCTTCATTGAGCCAATAGGCAACTTAATACAGTTAAACAAATAACGAGCAGCTCTCATTTAAAAGAATGACGACGCTCATAGTTTTTTACACGTTACACCATAACTGGCTTCACCCACTGCGGCACTACTGGTAAGGCCCAATTTTTTTAAAGTATTGCCCACTTGATCACGGCCAAAGGTGGGTTGCTCCATAGAGCAAATAGGCAACTTAATACATTTAAATAAATTCCAAGCAGCTCTCATTTGAAAGAATGAGGACGCTCAGAGTTTTTACATGTTCAACCATAACTGGGTCCACTTGTTGCGGCACTGCTGGGTAAGGACCCAATTAAACATTAACTATAGAGAATGAGGTGTTAGTATGCAAGACTCTCTTTTTGGAGGTCTCATTGGGAAAGTAGTTAAGATGTTTGCCTGTCGCACTGAAGGTTGTGGGTTTGAAGAGGATGGTATCCTGAGTTAGAAAGAGGTTGTAGCACTTTCTTTCATTGGAAGAATGTAGCTCTCATCCCAACACACCTGAAAGGCGCTGGATCTCTAGCCAGTTATTCATTGCGATCAAGGTTTTCATAGTGTCCTATTACTTCCGTTGTATTGGTATTTCCCTGTCTCATTCTTCTAGTAAACATACTCTTCATTATCGTTTTCTTCTGTCAAGTATACTGCCATCGTGGCTATATTAGTTCTACAACTGCAGAGGCGGGACATCTGGACTATGAAATTCTGAAAGACTGTAGGGTGACAAAGTTATGCTCAGGACAAGCTATTGAATGATGGTTTGAGCATGACGACTGCAGAGGCGGTACATCTGGACTATGAGAGAAAGAAATTCCAAAATATTGCTAGGGTGGCAAAGTTCTGCTCAAGACAAGCTATTGGTGATGATTGTGAATTTTTTCTTATGCCCCTACAGAAAAACTCATTGGCCGTACCAGGGCTTGAACAGGGTACCTTGAATGGGAGTTCGTGCTCTAATTCATTCAGCCAGACACTCCAATATGTCTTCATTAGGGAACAACAAACAGTGAAAAGCAAAATATCTAAATTTTATTCAAGGCATTAACATTTAAGGCAAGCCTCAAACAAAAACTAAAAAAATACAAGCAAAACCACAACATTCTATTATATGCTGAAACTTACTTGGCTCCATAATACTCATCATAATATCCCTGGTTATACCGAGCCTCCTTCTCTTTGTAGTATCTGTAGTAACGTTCTCGTTCATCATTGTAGTAATCAACTTGTCTGCCGTAGTTGTCATAGCCGTAGCCTGTCAAGAAATAAATGGAATAAAAAAATTGCAAATACTGCTTTATGACGGAGATTAGTTTTTAAAGTGACGGTTATTAGTTACTGAACTGACGTCACAGCACTCCAAGCACACACATAGGTGCTAAGTTTCCTCAACAAATGTTGAAAGGTATGCATACTGATGGTTCCTGTGGCTCGTTGGTTAAACACACTCCCCTCGCTGCCCTTCAAGCATCCAGCCCTACTTGTACAACAACTAATTTCAAACTCCTTAAATCACTGGATTGATTCAATGTCAATTTTAGTGTCCTCATCCAACAATAGGTCGCCAAGAGACCGATTCCCCTTATCATTTCTATCTCTCTTATGAGCAAATTTTCCAGGTAGAGAAATTGTCCTTTAACAGGGAGAGAAGATGATGACAGCATAGTATGGAAGAGCATCAACAGCAGATTTATTCTTCAGCAATCTCTGGTCATGCGCTTAATCCACTGTGGATGCCAAACTGGGCAGTCAGCTTGAGGTCTGTCAGGTTTCCCCAATGCTTAGTTTTCAGGTCCACTGGGTGTGGGGCCACATGTTGTTTCTAAGCTGCCCTAGGAGAGGACATTCTTGCAAGACATGCTCCAGTATCTGCTCCACCTCTTCACACTGGCAGAAATCTTTTTAACTTTTTTGAACCACCTTCCCCCAATTTCATAAACATCGTCATGGGAGACATATATACTTCTTCTTCCAACGTTCCATATCGACCACTTGTTAAACCACTCTTTGTGATCTGTATATGGTCTGAGCCTAAGAGCGATTTATGTTATGCGAGTTATGCGTATACAAATAGGCCAGCACATCCGGTTTCTGCTATGCTTTATATTTACTAGGATAGCTTCCCTACCTCAGTTGCCTCTTACAGCATGCCTTGTAGGACAAAGTGTTACTATTCTTTGCTCCCCTTGTGAGACCAACAACACATAAGTGAACCTTTATACAGCTATAGATGTGTTGCTGGTTTTCAAACATACATATTCCGTTAAAGAGGAATGAATACACAAAGCAGCCAGCAAGTGACAGTTTCAATGACCAGTCCTAGAAGGGTTGTGAATGCTCCTATACCGGAACGACCTCACCAAGTCATCTGCAAAGTAGCAAAAGGTTCCTTGGCATAGATCCAAGTCAAAACATACGGCATTTAAAGATCATTAAAGAGAGTTTATTTCATACGATACAGAAGGAACAGCGCACTCAGTCAGAAAGGTTGCAATACAAAAGGCTCTTTGGCGTAGATCCAAGCCAAAATATACGGCAAACAGATCATTAAAGAGAACTTGTACGAATGAAGGGAAAGTGTTAGGGACTGACTGTCATCGAGATAGACTCAAAACACTTCCCGTAGGAGAAATACGGTAACCTTGACCGACACAGTGTATGGTACCATACATAAAGTGGGGGCCTAATTTTAACATGGGTTCAACGTCAGTCGTTCTTGTCAAAGATCAATCATATATCACAATAAGAATGATAAAATTGGCTGCGAAGAACGAACGATACGAAGAAGAAACATACATATTGAACTTTGAACTTCTAACCTCTGTGTCGATCCTTATAATAATAGTCTCTGTCGTGATCATAATTTGCTCTTGATCTTGGTCGGTCCACTTCCTGGGCAGATCGTGAAGAAGGCCGGCTATCATGAGACTCCTCTACAAAGATAAAATTAATAGAAAGTTCATATTTATGATTAAATAAGACAACAGCAAAACTAAAACAGAATTTAACAAAATAAAAATATATCTTTAACTTCTTCCTTATTCTGCGCAGATCATTGCTAGTCTGTCAAAATTCCCTCTCTATCACAGACCATAATTTTCTTTTTCGTTTACCCACTATGAACTCAGGCACAGTCATAATACTAATTTTTGCATGAAGTCTTGCTTTCCTTATCACTAGTCTCCCTTGCCATTCAGGGAAGCAACAATTGCATACCATTCCTATTTATTCTTGGCTGTCCGTTGTATTGTGTTCCAGCAATTATTTTTTTTTTCAATTCTTGTTCTACTGTTCTCCAGGTCATTTTGGGTCTTCCATGTTTTTGTTTACCCTTTGGTGTCCATCACAGCGCAGTTTTCGTGACCCATATGTATCACATGTCCAATCCATCACCGTCTCTTTTGGATGATTGTGCTCATATTCTCTTGTTAACACTGAGTAAGCAGTTCTTGGTTAGAGATAGTATTTGACCAGAACAAGCATAAGATCTTGCACAGACAAGTTGCATGGAAGTGGAGAGTGTGCAATTTATCTTATTCTGTCATCCTCCAGCATTCTGATCCGTATAGTAAAGTTAATAGCATACAAAAGCGATATATATTAATCTTGGTTCTGATGCTGTAATAGGCAATTATGTAAGTGTTCAGCTGATTTTTTCCCCCATTCGCCGCTATGAATTCAGTCGTAGTCCTTCTTCTTGGCGTTGGTTTTTACGACCAATTTTAATCACTCTTTGTTATATGTTTGATCTTTGCCAAGAACGTGTATACGTTGCACATTGGTTTGGTAGGCCCCTGATCGCATAGACTTCTATACGTTTAGGACATGTGCATCCGATTTCAGCCAAATCTCTTTAGTCGCCCCTTGCGACATGCGTGGCAGGTAACAGTGGTTCTATTCTTTACACCCCAAATTTGGGCCCCGATAACCGCTCGGGCGAGTCGTAGTCCTAATATGGCACCTCTGACTGATTTTTGCATAAAGGCCTGATTTACTTATCATCTGTGTCTCTCGTCATTCAGGCAAGCCTTACCCAGACATCCGAGGTATTTGTAATTTAGATCCCCAAGTAAAGGATCAGAAACCTTTAGTCCAACCACACATCTAAACTCTTTCGACCCAAGTTGGCCCGAACCTCGATTTAGCACTGCACAAAATTGTTTCAACAAGACTACATAAAATTGCTCCAAGATACACCAAATTGCTTTAAGACTACATAAAATTGCTCCAAGATACACCAAATTGCTTCAAGACTACATAAAATTGCTCCAAGATACACCAAATTGCTTCAAGACTACATAAAATTCCTTCCACAACAAGACTACACAAAATTGTCTCAACAAAAAAAACCCAACAAACTGACCTGGACGAGATCGTGGTCTGTCATATCTTTCATCAAAAGAGGTATCTCCATATTGCCTGTAAAGTGGATGGTGTCGGCGATAAGGATCTTCTCTTGGTATAATTTCTGATTTATTTAATGTGCGATCGTAATGATAATGCCCGCTCGCTACTAGGCCGGTCACTTCGACTGTCAAGTCCATCAGCCCTGCTACTAGGCCGATCACTTCGGCTATTAAGTAGATCAGCCCTGCTGCTAGGCCGGTCACTTCGGCTGTTAAGTAGATCAGCTCGGCTACTAGGCCGGTCACTTCGACTATTAAGTAGATCAGTCCTGCTGACTCAGTCTTCATCACTTCGACTGTTGAATTCATCGACTCTACCACTAGGTTGCCTGATTCTAGTCTCATCTTGTCGATATGGACCTTGGTTGTAAGAATATCCCGTCGTCACTCTGTTGACTGTAGTAGTTTTTGTTTCTGAAAAAAGTCATCAATAAAGGTGGATTTAAAAAAATGGAACAAAGCTTTCAAAGTTCAACATCAGAAAGTGACAATATGTTTACAAAATGAGGTTTAGCACACATTGCAATATTTGACAAAATCAATGGTAAAGGAACCTTTTTTATATTACATGGTGGGGGACTGCCTAGAGTAGTTGATAGTAGCTCGGCCTGCTAGCTGTGAGACGCTCATAGCTCGGGTTCGAACCTACTGTCCGGCATTTGTTCGAGTCCCTGGTCTTACTCAGGACGATAATATGAGTACCTCTGAAGTCTGAGAAAATCTGCCTGTATGGCGAGGGAATACTAATTACGAGTACATTGAGCACACGGCTGCCAGTGTAAAGTAATTTACAATGTGCACGCTGCTGCCATTGTAAGAAATTGGAAAACAGATTTTCACGCAAAATCAGTTTCAGAGATGAAATGCTGAGTTGAAAGTGACAAAAAAAAAAAATATTACATGGTATATAGGGTAATGTGGTGTTAGGCCTGTATTTTTCATTGACCATCGGCATGCGATGGGTGATGTGGTCAACATCATGCAGGTTGCCTTTATTTCCCCGGCACCGAATTGAGGCTGGGTCAACCTGAGAGTTGTTACGATCTGAAACAATTCCACACACGCTGTGAAATTGAGCCTGGATCACTAACCTTAGAAGCGAGTACACTAACAACTACACTAATGTTGCTCTTAAAATCAATGGTGGATGAGACATAAGACCAACCATAGATAGAGGAAATTCTGGACAGTCTAACGTCATAACGAGAGTTATTATCAATCTATTGATGCAACTATATTTTTCGTGGTCTTCCTCTCAACTTCTTTCCTGATATTCTGTTGTAGAAGACCGTGTATAGAGTAGAGTTTGGCTGCATTCTTATTAAGTGACAGAACCACTTCATTCTTTGTTTATCAATGTAATTCAAGCAAGGTTCTATCCCGACTTTATTTCTTATGCTGATGTTGGTGGCTGTCTTTTATGTTGTTGGTAACTTTTCATAGACATTGCATTTCCCATGCAGTTATTTTTTGTTACTACACTTCATCAGAGAAGAGCTCCAGGCAACAGTCGACCTGTCACACCAACAGATCTGACTGTATAATCATTCAAATAGCAATTACATAAAGGTCATATATTTCTGAAGATCTGTAATCATTTACTAATAAATTGTGTGTTTCTACCAACTCTCTGTTATCAATGTCAAACATGGTCCCTAACTAAATCCCAAGTGAGAAAGATCACAACATGTGAAATGAACTGTTTAAGTACAGCTGTCAATGTTACAAAACGGGATATATTGAGAAATGAGAACATTAGAAATGTCGATGGAATCACACCATACATCCAACATATTAGAAGACAACAAATAAAATGGTTCGGTCACCTAATGAGAATGAAACCAGATCTACTGCCATCTCATGCCTATAATAACCAGCAACACTGACACAGAGCCAGAGGAAGACCAAGAATCCCATGGACAGATAATATAACAGATATACTGCGACATCAAAAACTAACAACTACAACACACCTGACACAGGATAAAAACTGAAACTCCATGACGTTTCACAGCACATGGGATAAGACAAGACCATTGACACCAACTGATACACCACATAATAAAGACCCCATACATACCTCCTCCCTTCGACATCAGCATCAACTTCATCCAAAGAGTCATAAGACTGATTCTTATCATCATTTCTTTTGCCTTCAATGCGTCTGCCTGGTTCATCTCTTTGCTCATTATCCCTGATATCTAAGTGCTGAGGATAATATATATATATATATATATATATAACGTATGGGTGTGAAACATGGACATTTAACTCAACACTTAAATTATCTTGGAATCTCCAAAAGGAGTTGATTAATATTGTTCATGGTTGTTGGCCTACACCAGTGGTTCTCAAAGGGTGTGCCCAAGCGCACCAGTGACATTACTAGGTGTGCCCTAGGAAATACAGATCAGGGGTGACAACGCTGTGCCAGCGGACACCAGGGTAAAAAATCGCCACAACACATTAAGCCCATGCTTCTCAGAGGCAGAAATTAAATGATGAATAAAGGTATGTCGCATTTTTCAATTATTTCTTTGTTTTTGCAATTTTATTTATCAAGTTTTGTGTGTATAGTGCGCTCACGATTTTTGTAGGACTTCAAGTGTGTCATGATTTCAAAACGTTTCGAGAACCACTGGCCTGCACGTTCTGATATAACCAATAAAAGGCTTGTCCGTAGGTTGAAAGGAGCATGCTTCGGCTTGAAGAGGCTTTAATCCCCTACATAACTAAACAAAAATGGAAATTTAACATGACAATGTAAAAACATATATGTGCTTTTTATTATAAGTCCTCCGTATATCATGGACAGAGAAGAGAACAAATAGATCTATCCAGAAAGAACTCTTATTCAAAGAAAACTGGCTGATGTTGCAAATAAGAATGAGAAAAGCCATATACAGAGAGTGTTGCACAAAGCACTGACTTTGTAGCTTCAGCAACAATCCTAGGTATCTCATTAAAAAAATTGCACATGTAACTCAGTCTGGATTCAAATGCACAACCTTCAGAATGACAGACAAACGTCTTATAGACTTGGCATAGAGACCAACTAAAAAGCATCTATCCAGAAAGAACTTCAAATCAAAGAAAGCTGGTTGATGATACAAATAAGGAATGAGAAAATTGAAGTGTTTTGGACATATAGAGTTGAAAATAAGATGTGCCTGTCCTACATATTGTAGAGGCCTAACTGGAGCACAACGTTCTCACATTTTCAGTGCAAACCACACAGATCACATTGATTGATTGACAGCACCATTATCATTGCACTTTGGTGAGTAACCATGTGTGCTCTGAACTCTTATTAAACAGGAAGATCTCAGCAGAAGTGCTCGAGCTAAATAGCATCGACGAGGTCCAAGATTAATTTTGAAGATTGCAAAAATATTTTATAGGAATTTTACTTTTCAATGTCCCTAATGAATTTGCCAGGGCAGTAGCTTTCCAGCCTGCTCTTCTCAATTTTGAACTGTCAATGGTTCTTTTTTGTGCATAATTTGAACATGAAACCTACATTTTATCATCCATCTTCTATGGGACACAGATCACAAAGGGTGGATAACTTGGTTGATAAGAACAAAAGCAAGCCAAGAATAACAAACACAAGAAAATTAAAAATCAGAGTATAACTTAACAGTACTTACAGACAGTCCTGGGGTTGGACCCTTGCACTTTAGATCCTGTTGTGTTGAGATTAGTTCCAACTTTACCTAAATGTGTTGCCTCAGAGATGTCAGTTGGCACAGTAGCTGCAACAGGTGCTGGATTTTGGTTCAGATTTGGAATGATTAGAGGCATGGCTGGAGCCAGAAGGATATTACTGGCTGAAGCTTCTGTATTGTCCCATAAAGTGGTGGCTGGTGACATTGCTGACTGTCGAGCACGACCTACAGCATGGAATGCTGAATGATGTCGCAGCTGTTGATTAGAAATTGCGACTTCATCAGAATTTCTGGAACTGCTTCTTACTGGAGGTTCTTCTAACTGCTTGCTTTGTGTTGAGTTAGAGCTTGTTGATTTGATGCTGTTGTCAGAAGTTCGAGTACTTGCACAGCTTCCGTCCTCTGTTGATGAATTGCTGGTTGACAGTTTATGCTTCGACTGTGCAGTCACTAAACGTGTTGGTAGTTTATTTTTTGAAGGAACTAAAGTTGTATCTTGTAATCTTTGGGGGACTGAACTCTGGCGAGCACTTGTAGACGCTTTGTTTTCTGCTGATCGATGATCCGGTAATGCAGACAGGCTGCTTGAAGAAGAAACTTGATAAGTAGGTTGAGGGATGTTAGCATGTCTTGTGTTCTTCGCAACTTCTCTAATGATTGAGTTTGCAGCTCCATCTTCTGATGGAAGAACTGTAGTTGCAAAATTTGAGTTGACTTTCAATGAAGAGGTGGTTGATACTTGAGATGTCACTGTCTGTTGAAGCTGTGATTCTTCGTGTCTGTAGTCTGTGAAGGCAGCAACAAAGGGACTGCCAGATCTTCCTCTGCTGTCACGGTGAGGTTCTAAAGACTCATGAAGGGGCATGGGTAAAGATGCGTTGTGTTGCACATAATTTTTTGAATGATCTGAATTGTGAGAAACAGAATGAATATTCTGATCAGACGCAGAACTGCCGACGAGATTTTGGAAGTTTTGTAATAGTTTCTCCTCATGACTCACACTCCCAAAACTACCTACAAGAGTTGTATTACCGTCAAGGTTGTCTGAAAAAAAATTGACATTGTTGTCCAAGGAGTTTGTGTAGGTCAATGAACCACTTTGAGGTGATACAATTTCCCAGTCTGCAATCCCTGAAGACTTATCAGACTCTGCAGAACCAGGTTGTTCATCAATCGCAGTTGAAGGTAGCATGTTTTTATCAAGTGGAAGATCATTCAACAGTGATCGGTGATCAACAGCACTGCCAAATCCTGAATAGTCTCCTCTAATTTTTGTCTGATCAAGCTCCGCATCTGAACCATGATTAGGACAAGCATCTCCGTCAACACACAACGCCAAACCCATTCTGTCGCACACAACATTATTTTCAACACTTCTAATAACATCCCTACTTCGGTTTTGATCTTTATCTACTTCTTCCATTCTCTGAACAAGTTCTTGAATATTATGAAGTGGTTCTTGCCCATCATCATCATCATGAGAAAGGTTCAAAGTTGAAAGACTTGCATTGCTAATTTCTGAATTTGATCTATAAAAAGCTTGACCTACTGACAAAAACTGATTTCCACCAGAAGAGATTTCCCGTCCTGAATTCCCACTGACATTGTTATGTCTTTGCGTGTCTAGTTGAACATCCTCGCGCCATCACCGTCCCTGCCAAAAAAACCAGAAACTGTTCCATCCTCATCATTATGATAAACCTCCAAGCTTGGCCTGATGATATTATTATTATTACCACTAGAGGATTGTGGTATAACTTCTTCGGTGATATCCTGTGAATCGTTCACCTGCTGCTGTTCATTTGTGGCAACATTTCTAGCCATTTCTGGGTTAGTAATGTCTTGTTGCTTTTGATAGTCAGGAACCCATTGTTCATTGACATTATTTGTTGCCCATATACCAGCGGCATCGTATGGTTGATTGTAATAGGACTGTGTCTGATGATCATACTGTTCCTGATCTTGGTGATCTACCTGCCCTTGATCTCCTACTTGATCGTGAAGATGGTCATAAAACTGACCATTGAAGTATAAATCATTCTGCTGTGCAGAGGTATCAGTAGCACTATCATGACCTTGACCCAACATGACCCCACTTTGTTTCTGAAACTCAGTCCCAGGTTGTTGAAAATGCTGCTGTTGTTGGTCATAAAGTACAGCTGCATCAGGTTGATTATAGATTTGCTGTGGTTGTGGATATTGGTCTGAACCATCCCAACCTTGATTCCACATACTGTGGTGGTGACCACCTGAAAGGTAGTCATTTTCCGGAACTCTGTCATCAAAGGTGTGCTGGTTCTGAGAAACCCTAGCGTCTACCTCTTGTTGTGGTTTGTCTTCTGTCTGTGGATTGCTATTCTCTGAGTTCCAATCCCAACTACTCCAGCTGTTCCAAGAGGGAGCAGCATGAGCAAATGAGGTATGTTGGGGAACACCATCACTCTCTTGATGTGCTGGGGGATCTGGTTTGCTGGTCTGAGCTCTTCCAAAAGCTCCAGGTGCTTGAAAATGGGAGGGATCAAACATTTTCACCTGGCCAGATTCTGAGGGTAGCCCTTGCTGAAACTGGCTGCTATTCCATTGGTTGCTCATTCTGACAAAATATATTTTAAAGATAATTAGTTGCATTAGACCACAAAAAGATGGATAGATGGCATAGCAGAATCCTGTCAAAAACACAAAATAGCCACCAAAGCAGCGCAAGACAACAAAAGAAAACTATGACACTTGGCAACAACCCAGTAACAGTGTGATGGCAAATGAAGAAGTTGCACTATATACTTTGGCAGCAGTGTGGACAAAGAGGGAGGAGATAGAGATGGCAAAATAAGAATACAGAAGACAAGAGGAGATTTAATCATATAAGAAATTTAGGAAGTCTAAAGAAGTAAATTATACTATTTAACTCCAATGTTAAAGCAGTCCTGATGTAGTGGTCAGAAAAATGGATAACGACTAAAACAAAAAAATTGCAAACATTCATCAAATGGTGTCTGTGCAGAATAGAGGGACTAAGATGGTATGATAGGGTCCCAAATGAGGAACTTATCAAGGTAACAAGACAGATTCCAGTGAACCAAGAGGTTAAAAAAAAGATGCTGGCTAGGACACACACTGCGAAAACCAGAGGGGAATATTACAAGAAGGGTCCTTTCCTTGAACCTGCAGGGACAGCGAAAGAAGTGGAGGCCGAGAAATACATGGAGACAGGATTTGGAGGTAGAGATCAATATAAAGAAGAGCTGGAGGGAGCTGCAGGAGATAGGAAGAATTGGCATGAGTTGGTTGAGGCAACAAAGAACTTGAGGGTCTATGCCCCAATCCAGGTTAAAAAGGCAGAGAGAGATGATGTGTATGAATTAGTGAATTACCATCTGATGAAAGTACAGATGGAGAAGAAACTTAGAAAGTCATTTAATTGGCAGGCTAATTTAGAAAACAATATCAACAAACAAGGACGGATAATTTTCATTATAATGATCTGAAACAATCATCACATCATAATGATTAATCATATCATCATCAAATAGTTTGTCCCGATCAGAACTTTGCCACCCCAACAGTGATTAATCATAATCATATATATATTCATAATAACATAATATATTATATATTACCATTATTTTCATTCATGATACATAACCGTAGGAAACATTTTGCCACATTGATAATTCAGTTATAATTTAATGATTTATCATGGCCATCATAACTCATAACTGATATTCATGCATGACTCATCTAATCATCATGATCATTATCATCATATATTATATCATACAATGACAATACATGATCATAGTAGTGATGATCATTGAGATCATTCATTGTCATTGTGCAATTCGAATCATGATATGATGATGATACATCTCTGTAATCATACCGATGATACCGGACCCACCACAATTACATGAGATTTGACATGAAAGCAATCGTCGAGTTGTGTATTGTAGAAACACAACACGACAAATAATCGATCCGACTCACTTGCAAGCAGATTTATTCCATCTAAGTGTACTGCTTTCAAACTCAAGCGACGTTTATGAATGCCATTAGTTGTCAAATCATCTGTTACATGTCAACAGGAAGACAACACTTGGAATCCATGCCCGACCTGATTACGTGTGACACTAGAAATGGAATTCGAAACTAAATAATAACTGTATATGCGTTTTTTAGCCTATATTGAATGTATTTTTTAATAATATAGATTTCAAGGTCCATCACGGAGGATTGAACGATAATTAATAATCATAAAATTTTCTATTTTTGTTTCTAAAAAAGGTAAAAACTTTCGAAACTACTTCTAAAAGAGTTGGTTTTTTTTAGCAGAAGGTTAATTGCAAGAACCGAACCGTATAAAAAATATAAATATATTCATGCACATCGTATCCAGCATCCAGTGCTGGTAAACTGAGTTTTATCATGCCCTCCATTCTAGTGAGTCTAGAGTCTACTCTATCTAGTCAATGTTCTGAAGACGGATTCAATCAGTCAAGAAGTGCACAACAGCAGTTAGAATCTTCTTTCTCTTTCCACCATGTACTTCTTTATAGAAGTGTTGGGGGGCTAGTGATCTTGTTGTGTTGCTTGTTTTAAGGCCCTTTGTAAGCTGATATTCATTTTCGTAAGGCTGTTTTTTATTCCATGCTCCATCTTTTGCGTGGTCTTCCTCTTGCTTTGTACTCGTTATACTTGTTTTGTGTGGCTCTCTGTGGTAGGCGATACCAGGGCATTCTTGTCAGGTGTCCAACCCATTTAATCTGTTGTTCTTTTATGAATTGTATGATTGGTTTCACATCCAGTCTTCTTCTGGTTTCTTCATTTCTAATTGTGTCTCTTATTGTCACATCTGCAGCTCTTCTAAGACACCTCATCTCCTTAGAATGTCACGTAATAACATAATGGAAATATGTCTATATCAGTATATCTTCGAAAACTTGCTGCGCTTGTCCCATGATGAACACTCATTCAGGGGCAGTGCCAGGTCTTCTTGTTTCGAAAGGGTTCATTCCCACCTACTAGAAGAACTTTGCAGTTGCCTCGTTGAGCCAAAAGACATCAGAATAGCACAATCGATCAAACAAAGAAAAGACACCCTAAACTAATATACTAAAACGCTAAAGTAGTTAATAGGAAAAGAGAGGGCTAAAGTAAAATAATATTGCCTGAAAATTTCGTAAATTAATAGCAAATAAAACCATCGAAACAAATATATATTCAAAATCAGAGGCGAATAGTGACAGTCGTGAGAAACAGCATAAATGCATGTCAGCATGATGAATATACGGCAGTTTCAGAATACCAGAAGCTTCATTTCAGGACTGAACGTACAAAATTATACTTGCTCAACTATTACTGTCTGAGTTTCAGTCCACTGACATTAGACTTAATTCCAACAACTACAAAGTACTGATAATGTGCGGAGACTTGATTAGAGAGTCATGCCTACTAAGTCGAGAATCACTGGTGAAATATTTTTAAACATCTCTCCAAGCTATAATTAATTTTAGTGGATTCTCCGAAAGGAGATCATTCTTATTTTTCATGTTTGTTGGTCAACACGCTCTGATATAACCAATAAAAGATTTGTCCTTAGGTTTCAAGGGTCGTACCTCGGTTTAAAGAGGCTTTAATCCTCTACATAACAAACAAACAAATCTCACTAAAAGTCCAGAGATAAAGAGTGACATGATGAAAGCCGATCTTAAACAGTTGTACATACACCCTTTTTAAATTGTTGTATTTATGAAGAGGACGGAAAGTACAAAATGAACTTTCTCTTTTTTTCCAAATTGTTTATTTCAGAAATTGTCAATACAATACTTACAATGTGACAAACTTGTTCATTGTAGTGATAATGGTAGGGATAACGATAACATAGAGGTTCAAGATGGAAGTGTATTTTATTATGTGCTTTTACTATCTATGCCCCCTCACTCACTCTTCCCTCGCTCACTTATTCGATCATTCACTCGCTCGCTCCCTCCCTTCCTCAGTCACTCATTCGCTCACTTTCCCTCACTTGTTCACTCACACACACTAACATACTCACTCATTTAACTCGTTCATTTACTCATTCTGTCACTCCCTCTTTTACTCACTTACTCAATATAAGATCGCTGGAAGTCACGGAGACGGGTTTTTACAGAAGAATCCTAACAATTCTAATGACTTATTCAGTTTCGCTCTTCGTGGAGCATAATGACTCATCAGTTGAAAAGCACTTTTACTGGTCTCTGGCTGTTTACTTCATGGCTTCCCATGATAGTTCATCATCCTTCAGTTCATCAAGATGACTCCGTCTCCTGGTCTATTTGGAACGTCTTCTTTCCTGTAAAAATCACACGGACAGCGACAAAAAATGAAAAAGTTTTCAAAGAGCCCTTCGGGGTCGCCGATAAGGGATTCTCTCCGTCGCGATCCCCGCCCAGACCGATGTACCAGATCTCCCATAAATTATATTCATGTGGAAATCTGATTCATGCAGCCTTAGCATTGGTGTGTTTTACATCACATCTTCGACACCATTTGGTGCTCTGGTGCTTATCCTTCGGCGATGTGTCCGGTTTCAGCCAGCGTTTACTCGGTTCGCTCTCCAATCTGTAGCCATCTAGTGTTTTTACGTTGTGGGGTAGCCCCACGTTCAACCTCCTTAGTCGCCTATTATGACATGCGTGGCAGGTAACAGTGGTTCTATTCTTTGCACTCCAATTTGGGCTCCGGTAACCACTCGGGCGGATAGGGGATTCGATAACAGTCTGTGTTAATGAAATTCCGGACTATGATGCCAGCTTGGCCAAAACTTATCGGTGTGCACACGCTACGCGGTTAGACTACAGTTCCATGATCTGTTACTTGGGGGATCTAAATTACAAGTACATCTGAAGTCGTATTAAGTCTCGCCTGAATGCAAGGGACACTGGTGATAAGAAAAGCAAACTTTCACGGAAAAATCAATCAAGATGCGCTATAGTAGTTGCCATGACTACGTCTGACTTCATATGGCGAGCACGACCTACACTATAAATATACTCGATAAATATAGTAGGTCGTGGTGCGAGTGTGAAATAAGTCAAATCAAAAGAATACGAATCAGACAGTCAATGTTCTTTGGGATAATAACGCGAAACTCGAGGGTCTCTGTGACTAAGGCGCATGACCTGCGTTCCAAAGGTCGTTAGTTCGAATCCGGATCGCGTCATTCTGGTTACGAGTACATTTTTTCCAGATACCTCTGGGATTTTTGCCAGATCTACGAGGTTTGTGCTTTGTGCAATACTATCAGCAAGGGTCGTGCCATTTCTGCAGAGACGTAGTGAGCACTGGTCAACTCGGTGCAATGAAGTCAATCCTTCGGCTTTAGTATCTTTTTAGAAACCAGACCGTTGAGAACTTACTCTCTGTTGTTCTCTGTCTTGTTTGCCATTGTATTTACCGCGGTTGTCACGATGTATTCTAGTTTGCCATTGTATTTACCGCGGTTGTCACGATGTATTCTAGTTTCCCATTGTATTTACCGCGATTGTCACGATGTATTCTAGTTTCCCATTGTATTTACCGCGGTTGTCACGATGTATTCTAAACATCTCTTTTACATGACATGTCTGGCTGGATGTGATTTATTGATAGAACCACTTCGGTGAGTAACCATGTTACGTTATAACGTGAAAATAAGGGTTGGAACATTTGGTGACGTAAATTATTAACTGCCTCAGGGAAAGAGAGAGTTGTGAAGAAACATTATCGTCTACGCCGACAGGCATGACATGTGATTGATTAAAAACTATCTTACTTTGTGTTTATGTATGTTGCTTTGCAACAACCGGTACTTACAATGGAACGGTGGGCACCTTCAAGCGAGCCTCCCCACGGTTTTCTCTAGATCTGATCTGGTAAAATCTGACCACCTGAGATCTGTAGGTTTCCGTACATCCTCCCTCAAGTCAGAAGCTATGTTCAGTCTGATTGATTGATAGGACCATCACTTTGATGAGTAATAATGTGTGCTCCGATCTCTTTCTTAACCTGGATTATTGCAGTAGCAGTGCAAGAACTTCAAAGCCCAGACGAGGGTTCCCGATGGATCTTAGAAGATACTGAAATTATTTTAAGGAATTTTATTTTTAAATCTTTAGAATGAATTTTGCTATGTTAGCGGCTTTCCAGCCTGCTCTTCTCGATTTTTGAACTGCTAATGGTTCTTTTAGTATGGGTGAAAGCCGCAAGGAAGCCCATGCTGGGCTCTGACGTGGGGCTCTGCGCTGAAGGTTGCACGGGACAGGAGAGCATGGAAAGTCCTTTCTGAAGCCCCATGTGTCACTAGGCATGATGGGATTAGAGTAAGTGCAAGGCAAGGGCAAGGTGGAAGTAAGTAAGCAAGTAAGCAAGTAAGTAAGTAAGTAATGGTTCTTTTACGTGTTCAACTTGAACACGGTAGCCTACGTTTTATTGTCCGTCTCCGATAGGACTAGGAACTCGATCTCACCTACACTGAAATCAGGATCTCTGGAAAAATATCCATATGGCTTCACGAGGGAACGAGCTGAGTACCTTTGGAAAGACAGGCGAGCACCTAACCTCTACGCCACAACGACGCAAAACACGGGAGTTAACTCGGCATTCTCCACTAACTTGTCATGTTCAGAACATTTTCATAATAACCTCCCTTGTTACATTTTCGAGATCATGCATATGTTACTGGCATATTTAATCCTTTTTGTTGTATCATATTTGAATTTCTTTAATCTCTATTTCAGCTCTCCCGATCTGCACCTTCACACATTGGATAACTCCATACATACTACGGCATCCATTACCGTAGACATTTTATTGTTTTCCTCCCATTCTCCTCAAATCTTACTTCTCTAATCACCCAGTTTTCGTCTTGGGGCCATCCATAAATTATGTCAACAACTTTTAGGCAATATTTGACCCCCCCTCCCCTTGTCAACAACTGTCAAACTTCCAGCGACCCCCTAATAAAATTATGTCAACAAATATTTACCCCCAACAGACGAACCGTATTTTATACGACTCGCTTAGTACTTAAATATTAATGCAGAAATACAATAAAAGGTCTACACAAATTATTAATTAATTATATTACACTTTTTACATTGTTTAACATATTTCAAATTGACTAAACTTTGAATTTATAAACAGACTACTTTATAGGCCTATTTTGCCGTCATTTTTTCAAATTTTTCTATCTTCTATCATCTTCCCACGGAGAAGCCAAATGTTCCTCTATTGTTACAATGGGCATTGTCGCTGATTTATCATTGATGTCACCTTCTGGAACCAACATATCAGACAAGTCTACATCATCTTCGTCTAACCATTCTGCGCTTAACATCTCTCTATGAGCAATAAATGTCATCAGTTCTATGTGCCTTTTTGCAGCCACTTGCACTGGCCGAATACGTTGTGGTTGAGGAGGTGCATGTGCTAATTGCCCAGGTCCAAGATCACGTTGTCGGTGCAGTTGAACATGCTTCTTCAACATGACTTGTGAAGCAACATAGAGGTGATAGATTTTGCAAATTCGTTCAACCAACGACGACTGAATGGAAGGACAATATAGATCATATGGAAGAATTTTGAATGCCTTTGCAGATCGAGGTAACATGTTATCAAGTTTCAAAGACTGGTTGAAGAAAAGAGAAGGAAATCTGTGCAAGTCGCTCTCAGATGCATCAGGTGCTTTAAGGCCTCCAGTAGTCTGGAAGACTGGAATTGGTGGTGGAAGGAATCTATCGGCAACAATATCAAAATATGAGCTTCGAATTGGTTGGCAACAATTTTCATTATGGCATTTCACAATTTGCAAAAAGTATTGACTTGTTCTTACATGGTTTTTGTACCAATCTTGATCTTTAGTTAGCAAACTTTTGATGATGAAAAACTATAAAAGTTCATAACTTCTTACTTTTCAATCAAATCAAAACCCTTTCACGTCGTAAACAAAGATGGCAATAAGGAAGTCTAAATAAGAGCGGCAGCATGAATTGACTAATGAATAAAAGTGAGTAAGGGCGCTGGTTATTTCAGTACCTGGTTATTTCGGTACCGATCTCCCCTACTACTCGAAAATCGAAAATCGTGGCATATCCCAAAGGACGTAGCCATCAACCACAGTAAACAAGTCGTTGATTTTCTAGGCACCACTTATACGTTCAGTAGTTTGCCATTGCTTTCTGAACGGGTGCCATCGTCCTTTTGTTAAAATCAACGGAAACAATTTGCAAGCAAATTGTCCGCAGCGTGATTCGAACTCAGAACGTCGGGGTTAATAGACAGAGTCACTAACCCCTAGGCCACAGACGCCACTACTACTAGCTACCCTGAATTGTCTCGGCTCTAATATTATACAATGTTACTTGAATAATAATTATTTTTCTTTTCCATTATATCTGTTATTTTGTTTTGCTTAAATAAAGAAGAGTCTGCACTATTTCAGTATTTAGTTACTCATCTGCATGGTTGTAGCCTATGCTTGTCTAGTTTCATTATATATAGGCATGCGTCTTTAAGGCATAGCATACATACTCTTAGTATCATACATAGTAAAATCTTACACATGTCTTATATTAAAGAGCTCTCAAGTTTCATAGACTCAGTAATCTGTCTGTGGCTTAGAGCAGTCTGTGAATTTATAGTGTCAGCATTCCATGGACTTCTATTAAATATATAATAGCATTATTAATAATAGAAGACCATGCAGTCATCCGTTAAACATATTCAGATTAATACCATATGTGGTTAATCTGTCAGCAGTCTACATTGAAGATAAACACATAATAATATGATGCATTGATGCCAAAAGACTATAACTTCCTTGGAAAGAGCTCAATCCGGTTAAAATAAAAATGACATTGTTGACGTCAATTTATCTTGCCTCCCCTCCCCATGTCAACAAATGTCAAACTTTTCCAGACCCTCCCCTATTTTGTTGACATAATTTATGGATGGCCCCTTGGCGGCAAATTATAAACGTGGGGGTCTGAAGTTTAACTGTATTTATTTCATAAACGTTACGATCGCTTCTCGGCCTTTTGCAGGCTAAGATCAAAGTGTAGTATCTGTATCGCTTGATATCTGTCATGTGGCTCATTATATGGGTTTACAAAGATATCAGCTTGTGTTACGAAACTAGTGCCCATTTGATCAAAGCCGAAGGTCGGAAGCCTTCATTAAATGCCACATGGCTACCCTTGTACAAAACTAGGAGTGTCATCGATCGAAGGAATGATGGGGCTTGATAGTTTATAAACGTTTTCACGTTCCGTTGTACGGGGTCCACCTGGTATTGCACATCCAGGACGGGCCCCATTAAAAAAAAAAAAAAATTATAATATTTATGTTGTTGTAAGCTTTATCAAAAGCGGCGCCATCAATGCTCTAAGAGAAACCATACGCCTATGAAGATTTTAACGAAGGTCTTCTTCTTCTTCGAACGCTTCATATCGACCACTTGTTAACTACTCTGTGTGATTTGTATGTGATCTGAGTCTAAGAGCGATTGTGCCAGTTATGCGCCTACAAGTAGGTCAGCACATTCGATTTCTGCGATGTTTTTTATTTACTAGGTAGCTTCCCTAGGTCCTACATCAGTCGCCTCTTACGACATGCCTTGTAGGTTGCAGTGGTACTCTTTGCTTCCTTGCGGGCCCCGTCACTAGACGGGTGGATAACGAAGATAAAAGGTATTCTCTATCTCATGTGTGCAAGTTATCTTCTTCTTCGCGTTCGTTCTTTACCACCAATTTTAATCACTCTTTGTGATATGTTTGATCTTTGCCAAGAACGTGTATACATTGCACATTGGTTTGGTAGACCCCTAAACGCATAGACTTCTACACGTTTAGGCCACATGCATCCGATTTCAGCCAAACCCCTTAGTCGCCTCTTACGACATGCGTGGCAGGTAACAGTGGTTCTATTCTTTACACCCCAAATTTGGGCCCCGGTAACCACTCGGGCGTGTGCAAGTTATGAATACTGATAGGTGCGGCAAGAAGGGAAAACCATGAGAAAAACTTCAGTAGATATATCAATCGACACAGAACGGGAGTTGTTAGTCTAAACACACTTAAATACATGCTTGGGAGGAGATCGGCGTAGAGTTGCCCATACGTCCTCATTTTTGCGGACACGTCCTCATTTAACCAGTAAATCTGAGCGTCCGTAAATAATTTTGGAAATTCGTAGATTTGTCCTCAATTTTACAAGTCAATACAAAATTAACATTCTGTCAACGACATCATGTTGTAACCACTTGGCAACTTCGTCAAATTGTGTTTTCCAACTTGGCACTCGAAACAGAATTTACAATCTTTGGAAATCTACTAAGATTCATAATATGTACATCTGTGGGCTTTTCTCTGTTATATAAGTTTCGAATAAATAACACAAACTTTCGCCTGTTGAGCAAATGGTGTCCGTCTTTCTTCTTCTTTGCGTTCGTTCTTTACGACCAATTTTAATCACTCCTTGTGACATGTTTGATCTTTGCCAAGAACGTGTATACGTTGCACATTGGTTTGGCAGGCCCCTAAACGCATATATTTCTACAGGTTTAGGACACGTGCATCCGATTTCAGCCAAACCTCCTTAGTCGCCTCTTACGACATGTGTGGCAGGTAACAGTGGTTCTATTCTTTGCACCCTAATTTGGGCCCCGGTAACCACTCGGGCGCGTCTTTCTTTATTATTGAAGTGTATGTATCGTGTTCCATCGTGTGAGAAGTATATTGTTCTTAATCTGTAGTACATTTAAAATTAAATATGTAGAATCAACTGGTATGAAATATTATCTGTACTGCAATTTGGAGAAATTTTCATCCATCTATAAAAAATCAAGTGCCATGACAAAAAAGTGGTGTGATTATATTAAAAACTGTAGAAGTAGTAAATTGTACTCTGAAATCGTGAAGATATCACAGTTCTACTTTGCTATTCTAGCACACAACAATGCTACTTCGGTAGAAAGACTATTTTCTTTAATCAATGTACAATGGACCTATGAGAGAAATCGTCTTAGTGTGGATTCAGTCAAGCCAATTTCACTTGTAAAAATTATAAACATTTCACTTGGCAGACAATTTTATGGATAGTTAATGCAAAAGAAAAACAATCTAAAAAGATCAGGTCATCATAAAAATATAGGGGAACACAATTTAAATGAAATCTAATGTTAGGAGAAGTGTCCTCATTTCGGAAGATCAAAATATGGCAACTTTTCAAGTGTCCTTATTTTGGAAGATCAAAATATGGCAACCCTAGATCAGATCAATTATGGATATGTCCGATGTGCGATGAAGATGATCCTCAAATGAACAATGAACATTGAAGCTTTAATGATGAATTTATTTCAGGTATTGTTGCTGCTTTGTCAACATGTTTCTATTGTTGCAGAAGTGGCTGGAACAAAAACAGTAGAACCCGTCTTCCCGTTCTACACAACCATCCAGAGGCGTTTTTAAAGGAAAGTAATAATTAGTTGAACAAGTTCTGTACACATCTGAGGAAGTCAAGAAAAATATTTTCAATATTAGATATTATCAGAGGGTGGGAAAAAGGAAAACAAAAGAATAAAATAAAAAGCAAGAAGGTCTAATCTTTACAAGAGGGTGTGTTTGAGTTTGGAATATCTAATTTTGCACTCCGGAGGTGTCCATATTTACTTCTTCAATCTCCTTGGCAATATCTCCAACAGCGTGCAGTAACCAACCGTACCAGTTTGATGTTGATTGATGAGCTTACTCATACGCCTGTTGGCGATAGAGCAAAGACTGGTATATACAGTATTACATAAGAAGGGAAAAATTAATTATAAGATATGAAAAAAACAATACTCAACGTTTCGGTGCTTAAGACCTTTATCAAGAACAGAAAAAAAAACAGAAAAAACTAAATTAACTAAAACATGACACTAACAAATGATCTGCATCAAAAGATACTGGCATACGTACCTGCGTGGTCAGCATCTCGTGAATGAAAGAATGGACAGGAAATAGGAAGACTATTAGGTTACCGATTGGCTGGCCAGTCGGAAAGGGTCAGTGGCAGGTTACGTAAGATATTGTTTGTACAGGTGGGAACAAAGATCCCACGTGGGAAGAGCAGGAGAGGTAGGTGGAAGAAACGTCAGATAATAGCGTTAATGACCGACATAGCATACTGCTGTGTAAACACGTACACCCCCATACAACATGAGCCCTATTCGGCCAATATGGATTGCATACACTCCGATAACAAAGGCGGGTATGTACTCCAATGTTCCTGGGGGACACTGTAAGTGTTCCACAGATATGTATACCAGACGATAACGTGCAGAAGATAAGTATGCAAGTAAGAAAATGGGATAGAACATGACACTAGAACGGGTCCCAGTGACTAAACTAGGAATGTCTCGACCACCGTACACCAAGAACGACTCGAGCCCTACTTGGCTAATATGCATCCTGTGTGTCCCGGGAACGAACACAGGCAGAATCCAATGTCGTGTGGCTGGAACAGAGGGGAGAGAAGTGTCAAAAGTGACACCCTAGAGTGTGAGCCGAATTCTGACGATGAATAGGGATGATAGTGTCATGTGATACTGCGTAGAAAGGAATAAGAACAGGGAGGTGGCTGGAGAGGGGAAGACAGAAGAGGAAATGGTAGTGAGTCAATGGGTTTGTGGAGGGGGGTAGATGAAATAGAGAGAATGAAATAAGAAGAAAAGGGACCAGAGGGCATAGACACTACGCGTGCTGAAGTCGTACATTGATACCTTTGGGTGACACTGCACCCAAACGGTCAATCAACCGACATTCCAATGATAACCTGCTGCGGTCATCGGAGGAGCACGACACAAGACCGGTGATAGAGACATCTGTCCTGCCGTGGTGACAGGGGCCATTGAAATGGACAGCTACCGGGGTGGGTGCACTGTTAGAGATGTCCCGGAGGTGCTGAGCGAAGCGGTCACCAAGGCGCAAGCCTGTCTCACCTATATATGCCATCCCACAGCGCTTGCAGAGAATAGCATAAATAAGGTTGCGGGAGACACAAGTGAAGCTTTGTCGGATAGTAAAGGAAGTGTTAGGGAAGGAGATAGTAGTGGCCTGGAAGACGTAAGGACAGGTGTAGCAACGGGACCTAGAGCACGTGACAGTCCCCACGTGTCCCCCAGAGGGGCGGAGCCTACTGCGTACCAGAAGGTCGCGTAGGTTCTTGTCCCTCCGGAAGGCCACCAGGGGAGAGGAAAAGATCCGTGAGGAAGCTGGGTCTTCCCGGAAGATCCGCAGCTCACGGAGAAGGATACGGACAGCAGGGGCATTGTGGGGATGAAAGGTGAGCACCAATTTGGTACGGTCACAAAGGGGACGGGTAGAAGGGGAGAGAGCGGTGTGACGAGAGATAGGTAGGACACGACGAAGAGCGTTGATGAGAACCTCCTCAGGGTAAAGACGGCGTCGAAAGAAGTCGAGCATCTCTTGAGCACGGTGACGAAAATCATCGTCGTCATGACACAAGCGTCGGAGACGAAGTAGCTGAGAGAAGGGTAGAGAGTTGCGACAAGCCAAGGGGTGTGATGATGTATATAGAAGGTAGTTATGAGAGTCAGTGGACTTATAGTAAACAGTGGTAAGGAGAGATGAGACACCGATGGAGAAAGTGATGTCAAGGAAGTTTACTGACGTGAGAGTAAACTCCCCTCTCTCCCCTCTGTTCCAGCCACACGACATTGGATTCTGCCTGTGTTCGTTCCCGGGACACACAGGATGCATATTAGCCAAGTAGGGCTCGAGTCGTTCTTGGTGTACGGTGGTCGAGACATTCCTAGTTTAGTCACTGGGACCCGTTCTAGTGTCATGTTCTATCCCATTTTCTTACTTGCATACTTATCTTCTGCACGTTATCGTCTGGTATACATATCTGTGGGACACTTACAGTGTCCCCCGGGAACATTGGAGTACATACCCGCCTTTGTTATCGGAGTGTATGCAATCCATATTGGCCGAATAGGGCTCATGTTGTATGGGGTGTACGTGTTTACACAGCAGTATGCTATGTCGGTCATTAACGCTATTATCTGACGTTTCTTCCACCTACCTCTCCTGCTCTTCCCACGTGGGGTCTTTGTTCCCACCTGTACAAACAATATCTTACGTAACCTGCCACTGACCCTTTCCGACTGACCAGCCAATCGGTAACCTAATAGTCTTCCTATTTCCTGTCCATTCTTTCATTCACGAGATGCTGACCACGCAGGTACGTATGCCAGTATCTTTTGATGCAGATCATTTGTTAGTGTCATGTTTTAGTTAATTTAGTTTTTTCTGTTTTTTCTGTTCTTGATAAAGGTCTTAAGCACCGAAACGTTGAGTGTTGTTTTTTTCATATCTTATAATTAATTTTTCCTTCTTATGTAATACTGTATATACCAGTCTTTGCTCTATCGCCTATTTCCTCAGTATTACCGCAGCCACCCTAACGATTTTCTCCAGATCTGATCTGATCCAGTCTGACTACCTCAGATTTGTTGATTTTCGTACATCGCATTATCATACGCCTGTTGTAATGTTCTTTTCCGGCTGTTTCATTCTTTAATCTCCTTGGCAATATCTCCAACAGCGTGCAGTAACCAACCGTACCAGTTTGATGTTGATTGATGAGCTTACTCATACGCCTGTTGTAATGTTCTTTTCCGGCTGTTTCATTCTTTAATCTCCTTGGCAATATCTCCAACAGCGTGCAGTAACCAACCGTACCAGTTTATGTTGATTGATGAGCTTACTCATACGCCTGTTGTAATGTTCTTTTCCGGCTGTTTCATTCTTCAATCTCCTTGGCAATATCTCCAACAGCGTGCAGTAACCAACCGTACCAGTTTGATGTTGATTGATGAGCTTACTCATACGCCTGTTGTAATGTTCTTTTCCGGCTGTTTCATTCTTTAATCGAAGTTCCTACAATCTAGTTATTGACGTAGATTGGTTTAGATCATAGATTCCCAAACTTTTGGCCCACTGCCCACTTTGCACAACATAAACCTTGTAACACCCTCCCCATTATAACAGTTTGCCAACGTCCCCACCCCCGATATATATACATGCACTATTTTCACTTTGACATAGAAAATTATATATTTCTGTCATACATGGTCAATTTTCAAATGATTATATTCATGAAATTTAAAATCGATGAAAAAAGGGATCGTGTAAGATGGGCATAAGATGAATTAAAATGCAGAATTCAAATTTTTTATGATTATTCAATCGCAAAATCACGAAAAAACTCCCCAAAATACTTCTTAACCTACTATTTCCCTGAAAGCTTCAGCGCCTACAGGGGCCGGTACGGTCCACTTTGGGAAAGGCTGGTTTAGATGAAAGTCCTCTTTTTCCCCACATTCTATGAGGGCGTTCATAATGTCAGTTCTATCTATTAGCTGTCCCTAGTATAGTGGCAAAGCAAGTCAGCAAGTCTACTCTCTCATTACTATCGCTACCCATGTGCTCCTGAAACGAAGGGTATGTAATTCTACCAGCTTTATGTGGAACCCTTGAGCAATGAAGTCAATCCTTCGCCCGTAGACCCTTATATAACCACTTTTATCTTTGCAGACGGACACGAGGCAAGCGTATAAATGTGACAACTTCTGAATATAGATTTGTTTATCTTGATTTCAAGCTCGTCCCTAAGTTTATCTTCGAAAGGTTAATTCCCTTAGTGTAATGTTGTTTTCCATATAACTCAGTCATCAGCTAGTTCTTCACCATTTGTTGGGACCGACAGAAATGTCTTTCGTTCAGACTTGCAGGTATCCTTATATTTCAGCAGTGGTCTGCATTGAAGTTTCTTCAGTTCGGAAAGTTCACCGAACAACACTTGTTTATGTAAATGCTGGTTATAAATTCTTCTTACATTTCCCACTCTTCTTAGTGTAAAGTCGAAAGCCGAAGGATTGACTTCATTGCGCAGAGTTTTACCCCATATGACCCAGTCCCTCTCCACATAAGTGGCACGCCATCTGCCGAGAGTATTGCATAAAGCACGAACTCCGTAGCTCCAGCAACAATCCTAGTGGTCTCTGAAAAACTACACTCGTGAACAGAATGTCGCGGTCCGAATTCGATCACGCGACCTTCGGAATGCAAGGCGAGGTACTAACCACTTAACCACAGAGACCTTCTTATTCTTCTGTTGAGTATTCCCGTGATGGATGGTCAGTTTTATCGCTTCAAACCTTAATGTAACCAACTTATTCAAATATATGTTAATAATAATAATAATAATAATAATAAGTAGAAAAGTTAGAGACACTGAAAAATAAATTGGTTTCTTATTAGTACTAATTTGATAAGAATGCTGTTATAAAAACACATTTGAAGGCAGTAAGAAGAAAACAGACTTGTTGGTTTTGGTTTTTTGTGTGTTTTTTTGCAATCCAGAAGCCCTTGCGCTTTCAGCTCTTCGGCTCGGTGTCATTGACATCGTAACCCTTCGGTTTGGTGCCACGAACACCGTAAATCTGGAGAACCTGTTATTTTCTGCCAGTCCGCGGAACTAAACCGCACTCACAGGGGCTTGTCACCCGTCGTCAAACACGCTGCGAACACGCTGGGCAGACTTATTGGTTACTAAACTGACGCCACAGCACTTCATGCAGACACATAACTGCTCAGTCTCCCCCAATACATTTTGATAGGTTTGTATACTGATGGTTTCTGGTTATACACACTCTTCCCCTTCTCTCTCTGCCCCTCATGCATCCAGCTCTACTTGTACAACGTGTAATTCCAAGCTCCTCTTAAATCGCTGGATTGATTCAACGCCAATTTTAGTGTCCTCATCCAGCAGTAGGCCTTCAAGAGACTGAAGAACATCCACTGTATCCATCCTAAACTCCCCAACAATCGATGCTTTCGATGCAAGTCTATTCGCTCTCACGTAGCTATGAACACCCGTATGCCCAGCACACTTGATCCACATGAGTCTCTGGTGGTTGGAAACCTCTAAAGACGACATTCACTCATACTGCAACCTGTTATTCTAGATCTTCTGAATCATCAACTGAGAGTTTTATAAAACTAAGGAACGACTGATTATGAAACAGACGAAATATGAGAAAAGGGAATGTATCGAAGAATCGATAAGTAGAAATAAGAGTAGTCCGTAGATTACGTGTAAATATAAATGTTGCTAAGAGACGTAATCTGATATTACCTCCTTTTGGATATTTTGCTACCATGGAAACGCATGGTCCGTGACAATTTAATGGCTGTGCAGCCCAGCCCTGAATATTTCCGTTAGGAGGACATAACGTATTCTGCCAGGCACCAAGTGCCCCACTGTGGCATTCGTAACACTTCAAGGGTGATGTCAATTGATTGATAATGGTTTGTCGTTGTCAATGGATGCTGTTGATGAATGGTTTGTGATGAGGTACTCGGGCAACGCTGTTGAGAATTCATATATTGCGATGTAGATACCTCGTTACGGAATTGAGAATTAGGGATATTGCGATTGGATATTGGTGGGTCATATGAGGTGAGGAATCTCATATTTACGACTGTCTGAGATATCTCGGAAATATATTCTGACGATGAGAATTCAATTTTCATGTTATACCTGGAGCTGAGAATTCATATATTTGCGATGTTGATACCTCTGTATTTGGAGTTGAGAATTCATATATTTGCGATGTTGAGATATCTGGTATAGAGTGAGAATTCATATATTTGCGATGTTGATACCTCTGGTAGTAGAGTTGAGAATTCATATATTTGCAATGTTGATACCTCTGTTACTGGAGTTGAGAATTCATATATTTGCAATGTTGAGACATCTGGATAGAGTTGAGAATTCATATATTTGCGATGTTGATACCTCTGGTAGTACTGAAATTCATATATTTGCAATGTTGATACCTCTGGTAGTAGAGTTGAGAATTCATATATTTGCGATGTTGATACCTCTGGTAGCGGTGATAATTCATATATTTGCGATGTTGATACCTCTGGTAGTAGAGTTGAGAATTCATATATTTGCGATGTTGATACCTCTGTGTAGGAGTTGAGAATTCATATATTTGCAATGTTGATACCTCTGGTAGTAGAGTTGAGAATTCATATATTTGCGATGTTGATACCTCTGGTAGTAGAGTTGAGAATTCATATATTTGCGATGTTGAGTATCTGTAGTAGGTTGAGAATTCATATATTTGCGATGTTGAGACCTCTGGTAGTAGAGTTGAGAATTCATATATTTGCGATGTTGATACCTCTTAGGAGCTGAGAATTCATATATTTGCGATGTTGATACCTCTGGTAGTAGAGTTGAGAATTCATATATTTGCGATGTTGATACCTCTGGTAGTAGAGTTGAGAATTCATATATTTGCGATGTTGATACCTCTGGTAGTAGAGTTGAAATCCATATATTTGCAATGTTGATACCTCTGGTATAGAGTTGAGAATTCAATATTTGCGATGTGATACCTCTGGTAGTAGAGTTTGAGAATCATATATTTGCGATGTTGAGATATCTGGTATTAGAGTTGAGAATTCATATATTTGCGATGTTGATACCTCTGGTAGTGGTGAGAATTCATATATTTGCGATGTTGATACCTCTGGTAGTAGAGTTGAGAATTCATATATTTGCGATTTGATACCTCTTACTGGAGTTGAGAATTCATATATTTGCGATGTTGATACCCTGGTAGTAGGTTGAGAATTCATATTTTGCATGTTGATACCTCTGTATGAGTTGAGAATTCATATATTTGCGATGTTGATACCTCTGGTAGTAGGGTTGAGAATTCATATATTTGCGATGTTGATACCTCTGGTAGTAGAGTTGAGAATTCATATATTTGCGATGTTGATACCTCTGGTAGTAGAGTTGAGAATTCATATATTTGCGATGTTGATACCTCTGGTAGTAGGTTGAAATCATATATTCGTGATGTTGATACCTCTGGTAGTGAGTTGAGAATCATATATTTGCGATGTTGATACCTCTGGTAGTGAGGTTGAGAATTCATATATTTGCGATGTTGTACATTATGGTAAGTGTTGACATCTGATCTAATGATATCTGTGATTCTGAGATATCCGATACTAGTGTTGTCATTTCCTGAAAGGAAACGATGTTTAGACTTGTAGAATCTGCAACAATTGGAGAGAGTTCTTCTGATGCCTTTAACCAATTTGTGGCATCTAGTGAGCTATGTGGGAGTTCACCCAAAGATACAGTAGATGTTATTAAATATGATTCTTCTGTTGACAATTTATAAAAATGTTCGATGTTTGTAGCGACATTTTGAAGAAATGTCGATGTTTGTTCTGAAGACATTTGTGGAGTCAGGATATCGGATGCTATTTCTGGTAACAACTGCGAGGGTGATATATATATTGTGGCGTATGTACCTGTAGCAGCAGCTTCGGCTGGGGATATTTGTAATGAGATCAAATCAGACGTTAAGGTTGATAACATTACGGATGATAACAATGTATTGGTGATACTTACAGATTCTGTTGATATCTTTTCAAGAGTATCTGGTAAACTTATCATATGTGAAGATACTGTTAAGAATGCTTCTGCAAGTACATATGTTGATTTAACATCCTTTTCAATCGATGACAGCATACCTGAAGGTGGGTTTGACGGTTGGAGTGTAGAAGATAGCGTGGACACTTTCCCTGAAGGTAGGATTGCTGTAGTGGTTTCTATTACATTTGCTGAAGGTAGCTCTGAAAGTAAGATTGCTATAGAGCTATATTTTGCTCTTGCTGACGATAACTCGGAAGACGTGACTGCTGTAATATCTAATAACCTTGTTGAAGGTACATCCGAAGACGTGATTGCTGCAATAGTTTCTATTACACTCGATGAAGGTAGTTCTGAAGGAGGGATGGCTGTAGTATCTAGTATCCTTACTGAAGGTACATCTGAATACGTGATCGCCGTAGTGGTATCTGCCACAAGTGCTGAAGGTATTTCTGAAGTCGTGATGGGTGGGGTATCTGCCACCCTTGCTGAAGGTACCGCTGAAGATATGGTGGATGGGGTATCTATCACCCTTGCTGAAGGTACCACTGAAGATATGATGGATGGGATATCTATCACCCTTACTGAAGGTACCACTGAAGATATGATGGATGGGGTATCTACCACCCTTACTGAAGGTACCACTGAAGATATGATGGATGGGGTATCTGCCACACTTACTGAAGGTACCACTGAAGATATGATAGATGGGGTATCTGCCACACTTACTGAAGGTACATCTGAAGATATGATGGATGGGGTATCTGCCATGACGTCTTGCAGTGAAGATACTTGTTGTGTTGTGAACTTTAAAACCTGTGATGAAGTTTCCAACATAGGCGCTTCTGTCCATGGGACATTTCTCAAAGTTACGAAATCTGGCGATGTTGTGTCAACTTCTCGATAGAATGTAGTACTAGTTTCTGGAAAGAGATTCTTATGCTGGCAGGAAGCAGTTTTCAGAATGTTTAGTATGACCATTAAGCTGTTTCTTAATGCTTCAGTTGAGTTTTTGTCGCAATGATGTCTTGCCACATTTACTACACATGATGGGTAGTTATCTGGAAGCCTGAAATATTATCAGGAAATAGCGTCAATTTACAAGAAAGTTAAGATAATTAAATGAAAGAAAGGGTTGTTAGCTTTTTACAGAAGGATTATGTGAGATAAGAGATGTTAGGTGAGGTAATGAGGAGATGTTCATGGGAGTTTCATTGGGAGTATTTGAGGGAGGCTAATGAGTAGATGTTCTTGGGAGATTCAGGGGGAGTTGTTGAGGGAGGCTAATGAGTAGATGTTCATGAGAGATTCATGGGGAGTTGTTGAGGGAGGCTAATGAGGAGATGTTGAGGGAGGTTAATGAGGAGTTGTTGAGGGAGGCTAATGAGGAGATGTTCATGGGAGATTCAGGGGGAGTTGTTGAGGGAGGCTAATGAGAAGTTGTTGAGGGAGGCTAATGAGGAGATGTTGAGGGAGGTTAATGAGGAGTTGTTGAAGGAGGCTAATGAGGAGATGTTCATGGGAGATTCATGGGAAGATGTTGAATGAGGCTAATGAGGAGATGTTCATGGGGAAATGTTGAAGCCGGCTAATGAGGAGATGTTGAGAGAAGTTAATGAGGAGTTGTTGAGGGAGGCTAATGGGGAGATGTTAGTGAAGGGTCATGGGGAGTTGTTGAGGGGGGCTAATGAGGAGATGTTCATGGGGAAATGTTGATACCGGCTAATGAGGAGATGTTGAGGGAGGTTAATGAATGAGGAGATGTTCATGGGGAAATGTTGAGGCGGGCTAATGAGGAGATGTTGAGAGAGGTTAATGAATGAGGAGATGTTCATGGGGAAATGTTGAGGCGGGCTAATGAGGAGATGTTGAGGGGTTAATGAATGAGGAGATGTTGAGGGAGGTTAATGAGGAGTTGTTGAAGGAGGCTAATGAGGAGATGTTCATGGGATATTCATGGGAAGATGTTGAATGAGGCTAATGAGGAGATGTTCATGGGGAAATGTTGAAGCCGGCTAATGAGGAGATGTTGAGAGAATTTAATGAGGAGTTGTTGAGGGAGGCTAATGGGGAGATGTTAGTGAAGGGTCATTGGGGAGTTGTTGAGGAGGCTAATGGGAGATGTTGAGGAGGTTAATGAATGAGGAGATGTTCATGGGGAAATGTTGAGGCGGGCTAATGAGGAGATGTTGAGAGAGGCTAATGAGGAGATGTTAGTGAAGGGTCATGGGGAAATGTTGAGGCGGACTAATGAGGAGATGTTGAGGGAGGTTAATGAGGAGTTGTTGAGAGAGGCTAATGAGGAGATGTTAGTGAAGGATCATGGGGAGATGTTGAGGAAGGCTAAGGAGGAATTGTTGAGGAGGCTGATGGTGAGATGTTAGGGAGACTAATGGGAGCTGTTGAGGAGGCTAGTGAGGAGTTGTTAGGGAGGTTATGGGGAGATGTTGATGGATACTAATGAGGAGTTGTTGAGAGAGACTAATGAGTGAAATGTTGAGTAAAGCTAATGTGGAGGCCTTGAATCAGACTAATAGTGTTATCGATATAACGAAAGACTTGAGTAAAACTACATAGAATAGGCTAAACACGTGAAAACAAAGTAATATGGTTTTACAATGAACAAAAACAAGATACATCGACATTTCGACGAAAAGGTCTTTATCAAGCAAAGGGCACAATACGGGTAATGTGTAGGCGCTGAGTAAGGCTAATGAGTAGGTGTTGGGTAAGGCTAATGGAAAGACGTTGAGTAAGGCTATTGATGAGGTGTTGAGTAAGGCTAGGGAGGAAACTTTGAGTAATGCTAGGGAGGAGGCATTAAGTAAGACTAATGAGGAAGTGAGGCTAATATGAGATGTTTAAAACAAAGGTCGAACGGCGAAGGATTGACTTCCTTGAACCGGGTTTTCCCATATGGCTCAGCCTCTCTTGGCAGAAATGGCACGAAAACTGCTGAGAGTGTTGCACAAAGCATGAACTCTGTAGCTTCGGCAACAATTTAAAAATCTTCGGGAGAAAGTGCACGTGTGAACTAAATAACGCGATCTGGAGAGTCAAACAAAGTTTCAAGTTTTCAACTCGGTGGCAGTGCACGAACTCGGTAGCATCGACGAGGATCCCTGATGTAATTATGAGAATGGTAAAATCTTCAGCATTTCTTTAAAATATTAATGATTTTTACCCGTGCAGCGGTTTTCCAGCCTACTCTTTTCAATTTTAAACTTCTAATGATTATTTACAGACCTCAACCTTAACAGAGGACCTACGTTTTATCGGCAGTCTCAGATATGACTAGCAACTTGATTTCACCTGCAATGAGAAAAATAATTCCATCGTTCTAAGTGATAAATAAGCAGAGAACTATTGGAACCAGAGGCTAGCACCGTACCTCAATGACGCAGAGACTTCCGAAAGGAGAAGAGAGAGACCAGGATCGGCTGAATCATTGAAGACAAGCAAGAAGAAGATGAAGAATCTCACATAAGCGATAACACATTTTGTAGTTGTGAATATTGTGGTTTAGTTGCTTATGTGAAATGTGATGCATACGAAATGTTACCAACAACACCAGATAAGACACAACATCAGCATAAGCAAGGAACCCCTTGCTTGAATTACATTGAGAAATAAAGTATGAAGTGGCTGGGTCACTTAATAAGTATACAACCAAACTCTACAGTATACAGAGTCTTCTACAGGGTGTTCAACTTAAAAGCAGCCCGTGAATGGAGCTAATCTGGCATATATGTATGGAAATGAGAAGATTCAGTTATGACGTAGTATAGGTTAAGGTTGTGTGACGGTGTGTAATTGTAGTGCGGGAAGGGGCGATGAACAGATGTGACGTAGGACGAGCTAGTCAGAACCGGTTTAAACAGTAAATAAACACAACTCAATGTGTACCTGGCAACTTTCGAATTGTCAATGGGGCTGCAATTATCTTGAACACCCGTTACAACAGAGCATCAGGAAAGAAGGCGAGATGAAGACCACAAAAAAGATGGATAGATGGCATAGCAGAATCCTCTCAAGAATCACCAATAACTATCACTCAATCCACTAGAGCAACACAAGACAAAAACTCAAAACAACGAAACTGGACAACATGGTAACAGTAGGACAGCAAAAGAAGAAATAAGGAGTGTGTTTATGGTTGTGGTAGCCATTTAGATAACCAAAAAGTACTCACGTGCAAGGGTCTACTGAGGCATGCGAGGAAAATTTCCTTATGCAATAATTCATCCGCTTGGTCACGTGTTTGTTAGACATGCAAGGTTGGAGATCACGGTATTCTAAAAATAGTTCATGCTAATTATTACCATACACATGAAGTAAAATCAAAGTAATAAGAATAAATGCAAAAAAGCGAAGATTATGGTAGAGGGATGAAAGATAGAAGAGGGGCAAGAGTTCAAATAATTGTGCAACTGTTAGTTTTGATTGATTGATTGATTGATAGGATCATCATTACTGCACTTCGGTGGGTAACCATGTGTGCTCCGATCTATTTCTTACACATGAAGATCTCAGCGGCAGTGCAATAACTCCGTAGCATCGGTGAGGGTCTCGATGTAATTTAGAAGATGGTAAAAATATTTGTGGGCATTTTATTTTTAATCTTTCTAATAACTTTTGCCAGGGCAGCGGCTTTCCAGCCTGCTCTTCTCGATTTTGAACTGTCATGGGTTCTTTTACGTGCTCAACTTGAACACGAAATCTACATTCTATCGTCTGTCTCTGATAGTACTAGGAACTTGATCTCATCTACAATGAGATCAGGGGTCTCTTAAAAAATATTCGACGAGGGAGCAAACCGAGTGCTTTCGGAACGAGTACCTAATCTCTTTGCTACAGAAACTGTGCAGCTGTATAACCATAGATGGGGATGTATTGGAATAAATCAACGCAGGAAATGAAATGGTGGCTGCAACATTCAGCTCATTAGACAACATATGGAGATCATCAGCCTAAGGGACACATACTTAACTAGATATATACAAATGAAATGTATGCTCAGTCTTAATGTATGGATCAGACATGACAAACAAGTACTCGGTAATATTTTCTGCAACTCTTCGTTGTGACGTATTAGGTCAGTTTTAGTAGTTATATGTGTGGTGTATGTAACTTCCGTCACTAGAAACGTTTGTTTTGGTCGTCCATTTGTTTTTTTAAATTTGTCACTCCTGTTGTTCGTTTGCTTGATAAAGGCCTTGTTGGTCGAAACGTTGCTGTATTTTGTCATTGTTTTTGTAATTTGTAAAACTACAGTACTTTGTGATTACGTGTTTTGAAAAACAAGTACCAAGACAGACAGTCGCATAAGACGCTTTGAAGGAAGATGTTTCCAAATAATTATCAGAACTCGTTGGGATCAAATAATATTTACTGCTGAGATCACCCGATGCACTGAAATCAACAATATCAACAAGGAAATAAAAAATTAGGAGATGAAAGTGGTTGGAACATAAAGTAAATAAGAAGGCAGAAGACAAGAAACCTATATGCAGCTCTGAGATGGAAAGAGCAGTAGGAGAAGACCTAGAGAGACATGGAGACGAACTGTAGACAGAGAAATAGAAGAGATGGGAAAGACCTGAAACGAACAAAGTTGGCTTGCTCAAGACAGATCTGGTTGGGGGAAATTTGCTGATGCCTTATGCTTCAATGGGAGCTAAGAGAAAAAGATTAGCATGTACATTTTCTTCTTCTTCTTTTGTCGTCACACTGCTACCAGGTTGTTGCCCAGTGTCGTGGTTTTCTGTTTTTGTCTTGCCATGTTCTGGTGGCTTGGGTGATTGTTATTTTTGCTCTTTGACAGGATTCTGCTATGCCATCTAACCATCTTTTCCGTGGTTTTCCTCTCGCCTTCTTTCCTGACGTTCTGTTGTAGAAGACTCGTGTATTCTGTAGAGTTTGGATGCATTCTTATTAAGGGGCCAAACCCCTTCATTCTTTGTTTCTCAATGTAATTCAAGCGAGGTTCTGTGAAAACTTTGTTTCTTATGCTGATGTTGGTGACTGTCTTTTCATGTGTTGTTGGTAACTTTTCGCAGGCAACGCATTTCACATGTAGTTATTTTTGTGACTGCGCTTTGCTCATTGTCCATGTTTGGCTCTGGTAACACAAAGTAGGTATGAAAATGCTGTTGATCATCTGTTGCTTAGCTGCCGGTGAAATTTTTGGGTGCCTTAACAATGGGGCTAGCTGGTAGGTTACATCATTTGCTTTTTGCACTCTAATGCTGTACATAATGCATAATATATATCTTCTTTGCGTTCGTTCTTTACGACCAATTTTAATCACTCTTTGTGATATGTTTGATCTTTGCCAAGAACGTGTATACGTTGCACATTGGTTTGGTAGGCCCCTAAACACATAGACTTCTACACGCTTAGGACACATGCATCCGATTTCAGCCAAACCACCTTTGTCGCCTCTTACGACATGCGTGGCAGGTAACAGTGGTTCTATTCTTTACACCCCACATTTGGGCCCCCCTCGTAACCACTCGGGCGGCATAATATATATGTTACATCTCTCTCTCTCTTTCACTGCTCTCTCTCCCTCTCTTTTTCTCTCTCTCTCTCTCGACGCTCATGGCGCATAGGGAGACAACAAATACATGCCATTCTTCTCTATTCCTTGCTGTCCTCTGTATTGTGTTCCAGCTAAAATTCATTTCTTTGAGCTCTTGTTCTACTGTTCTCCTACAGGTCATTTTGGGTCTTCTACGTTTTTTTTTGTATCCTCTGGTGTCCATCTTAGAGCAATTTTCGTGACAGAGTTAGTCGCCATGCTTATCACATGTCTGATCCATCTAAAGTATCTTATTTAGATGATGATGCTCATAGTCTCTTGTTGACACTGTGTAAACAGTTCTTGGTTAGAGATATTATTTGGCCAGAACGCGCGTCAGATTTTTCGCAGACAAGTTGTATGGAAGGTGAAAAGTTTGGACATATCTTGTTTTATAATTTGTTTTCAATGCTGTTTCTTTAACATAAAAATTATTAACTTTGCGGCAATGGGTCTCCCCATAATCACTCCGTTTCTGTGCCAGAAAAAACCATACAAAATGCTCATCATTGTCTCATGTGAACCGATCTTTCGCAGACAAGTTGTATGGAAGGTGGACCGTGTGGCTGTGTAAGCAGTTCTTGGTTAGAGATAGTATTTGGACAGAATACGTGTAATGTCTTTCAGAGTCAAGTTGTATGGAAGGTGAAATGTTTGGACATATCTTGTTCAATAATTTGTTTTCAATGTCATTTCGTTAACATAAAGATTATTAATGAATGAGGTTTAACGTCACAAACCAAACCCATAAACCTGGAGAACCAGGAAGCCGTATTTAGCCTGGTCCCTTCTCAGTAACATATCAGACCTGGGTAATACATTTTTAGTGATTTACATTTGTGGATTACTTTTCTTTGTCTTCTTTTTGCGATCTCGTATTACTTTCTTTTCTTCTTCTTTGCGATCTCATTTACTTTTCTTTGTCTTCTTCTTCTGCGATCTCGTATTACTTTTCTTTGTCTTCTTCTTCTGCGATCTCGTATTACTTTTCTTCATCTTCTTCTGCGATCTCGTATTACTTTTCTTCATCTTCTTCTGCGATCTCGTATTACTTTTCTTTGTCTTCTTCTTCTGCATCTCGTATTACTTTTCTTCCTTCTTCTGCATCTCTATTACTTTTCTTTGTCTTCTTCTTCTGCGATCTCGTATTACTTTTCTTATCTTCTTCTTCTGCGATCTCGTATTACTTTTCTTTGTCTTCTTCTTCTGCAATCTCGTATTACTTTTCTTTTTTCTTCTTCTGCATCTCGTATTACTTTTGTTTCTTCTTCTGCGATCTCGTATTACTTTTTTTGTCTTCTTCTTCTGCGATCTCGTATTACTTTTTTTGTTCTTCTTCTTCTGACCAACTTCGTCTTTACTTTTCTTTGTCTTCTTCTTCTGCGATCTCGTATTACTTTTCTTTTTTCTTCTTCTGCGATCTCGTATTACTTTTCTTTGTCTTCTTCTTCTGCGATCTCGTATTACTTTTCTTTGTCTTCTTCTGCGATCTCATATTACTTTTCAAACATAAAGTATTTTATTGTTTGCACTCAGGTAGACAGTTCTTACCAGCGTAACCATTCTGTGAGCAGAGATATAAGGCGGTGCCATTGAAAAGGTCGAAGATCAGGGTTTCTGTTGGTGTGCAACTAGTCTTGTGCTGGGCAGCACATGTTGTGTAGTCGTTCGCTAGTCTGAGGAGATAGGGTGGGGGAGTAGTTGATTAATGATTAATTGTTTCAGTTTCTGTGTGTGATGTCTGTTGTACAGGATTATCATCTTTGTTTCTAAGATGTCTATTTATGTCTCTTACCTGTAAATTATGAAACTCTTACCTGCAAATTATGAATCTTGTTTCTTCTTTAAATAAGCTTTTCAGACTTCTATAGAATCGCTGGGCAACATTATTGTAACACACTGCAATATCTCCCAACTGACATTGTCTTCCTATTAATAAATAATATTCACTGTGATAATAGTAACAAGGGTATATATATCCTATAATGATATATGGATGAGAAGTGTTAGAGGCCTTAGAGTATTTCTTCTTATTCTTTCTTACTCCTCTCTGCTCCTCAGGGAACGTAGGAAATAAACAGTTGTCCGCCACTTTTCCTGGTCTCTGGCTGTTTTCTTGATGGTTTCAAAGAATAGTCGAGCAATCTTCAGTTCCTCAAGAATACTTTGTCTCTAGGTATGTTTACAACGTCCGCTTTTCTGTTTTTTCTGCGGGTTCCATTCAAGTGGTTGTCTAGTGACGCTCGACTGTGTCTTCCGTAGTGTATGCCATATTCACAGTCATTTTCTACTCTTAAATTGGGTCATCATGAGTTTTTATCCTATTCTTAACCACAATTCTGTGTTTTGCAACTCTGTCATACCATCTCAGTCTGAAAATACGCCGAAGACATCCTTTGACAAATGTCTGAATCTTATTTGTATTTACCTTGGTGACTCGCCACTTTTCCGAGTCATACAACATCACAGATTTACATTTGAGTTGAATATCCTGAGCTTTGTTTTAGTGGAGATGACAGTATATTTCAAACTGTGTGCAGAATAGCAAAGGCTTGTCGGACTTTCCTAATCCTGGCATTAATGTCCTCATCTGTACCTCCTGATTTACTGATTTTGATTTCAAGGTAGACAAATTCACCAACATCTTCTATACCCCTTCCCTTAATCAATACCGGCTCTTCCTGTATGTTATTGCTTCGTAGTAGTTTCGTCTTCTCTTGACTTTCTATACTATTTGGACATATTTTTTTGACTAACATGGAGCTTACATGTAAGCTCTGATACATATATTTCTATCAAGCCACGAAAAAGGAAGTTACCACGAAGCAGCCGCAGATATATGAATATTTCAATTGTGATGTATTTAGATATTATACCGTCTGATGTAGAGGGCTTCCATAGAGGTTGTGTCCTCCTCTGTTAGCCCTATCATGGAGAACGATAAATAGGATTCCGCTTCAAGTTGAGCACGAAAGAACTTGGTAGTTCCAAATCAAAAGCAGTCTGGAAAGCAGCACCTAGCAAAATTCATTTGAATAATTACAAAATGAAATTCATATTAAAAATATTTTCACCATCTTCTAAATTACATTGGGGACTATCACCGGTGTTACGGATTCGTGCACTGCCGCTGAGACTTTCCTGTGTAGAATAGATCGGAGCACATGTTACTCACGGAAGTGCAATGATGATCCAATCAATCAATCTATTTCTTGAACTGTCATCTTACGGTGTGACTGACGATGTGAAGTGCAATGATGATGGTACTATCAATCAATCGATTTGTTGACAAACTAAATCTTTCATCATCAAGGTGCGTATCCTTTATAGGACGTTGCTCTCTTTGCAGCACATCTGAAATTAACTCTGTCTCTTGCCAGTTCACCCACTTCGTCGATGGTCATGTTCATGATTTCTTTAATATCTTGTAGCCATCTTCTTCTTTGGTCTGCCTCTGCGTCCTGGGACCCTGCCCTCTAGTATTGTTCTTTCCAGGCCATCGTGACGCTTGATGTGACCAAAGTATGTAATTTTATGTATAGTATGTTGTTTATCAGCCAATTCTCTTTAACATTTAGTTCTTTCAGGACATCAGTGTTCTTTCTTTTTTCTGTCCATGGTATTCGTAGAATCTTTCTGTAGCATTTAGTTTCGAAGGACTAGATTTTCGTTCTTAATTTACTAAATCTTTACCTTTAACAGAAGAGAGTTCTGCTGTGTTTGAGATACTATCGAGCATTTGTGTGGCGAAGGTAAAATTGAGAGACACTGGAGCTGTAGGCGCAGGCAATGTGGCACTCCATGCTATGGAAACAGAACCAAGAATATACATTAATAATAAATATAAGTTTATAAATTTTAAGATTTGACTTCAATTGTCTTAAAGGGTCCTCTTCTTCTTCTTCTTCGAACGCTCCTTATCGACCACCTGTTAAACCATTCTTCGTGATTTGTAAGTGATCTGTGTCTAATATTGATTGTAAATTGTGCCAGCTATGCGACTACAAGTAGGCCAGTACATCTGATTTCTGCGATGCTTTTTATTTACTAAGGTAGCTTCCCTAGACCCCTACCGCATTTTAAGACATGCGTTGTAGGTTACAGTGTTACTATTCTTTGCTCCCCTTTCAAATCACAGCAACACACGGCCGTTATAAAGGGTTTAAAGACGAAGGGTTCATTTATTTGCACAAGGTTTCCCCCATATGGTTCCGTTCCTGTCTATAGAAATGACATGTCATCTGCCGAAAGTGTTGTACCAGACACAAACTCAGTAGCTCCAGCAACAGTACTAGGAATCTCAGGATTAATTACAGGTACTAGTAGGGCACGTTCCGGATTCAAACCCACAACCTTCAGAGCAACAGGTAAACGTCTTATTCACTTCGTGTCACAGAGATAATCGATACATTTCTCAGAAGAAATCAATAAACCTTCAGAGCAACAGACAAACGTCTTATTCACTTCGTGTCACAGAGATAATCAATACATTTCTCAGAAGAAATCAATAAACCTTCAGAGCAACAGACAAACGTCTTATTCACTTCGTGTCACAGAGATAATCGATACATTTCTCAGAAGAAATCAATAAACCTTCAGAGCAACAGACAAACGTCTTATTCACTTCGTGTCACAAAGATAATCGATACATTTCTCAGAAGAAATCAATAAACCTTCAGAGCAACAGACAAACGTCTTATTCACTTCGTGTCACAGAGATAATCGATACTTCTTCTTCTTCTTCTTCTGCTAACATTCTTCACGGCCAATTTGATCATTCTTATTGTGATGTATAATTGGTCCACTGGCAAGAACGGAGTGATCTACGTCGGACGATTGTGCGCCCATGGTGACTAGGCCCGCCCGTCCGTTTTCTGCCAGCTTTTGATTTACTAGGGTGAACTTTCCCTAGAACGATCCTTACGGATCTACGCCTTTTCGATCAACTTTGCCGTATATTTGGGCTTTGTGATCTACGCCAAGACAGTGAGTTACGCTGCTTTACCCGTTCTGACTGAGAAATATTTCTCGGCTTGTCAGCTTGTCCTCGGACGGCGTCTTACTCGTATAAAACACCGTGTAAAGTATCGGCCTTCGCCAATGTTCAGGACCCGGGCTTCCTGTTTGATCCGTACATTGTCGGCCTTGCTTTACCGTACATTTTGAGTTTGATCCGGGGAAGGAACATTCTCTGCCTTTTCTAGACGCGTATCGGTACGTGGCAATTTGCAATTACCTCGAAAGCACTGGCATGGGACCGAGTACAAACAATGTAGAGGGTCGTTTCAGTGGGCACTATAAGCGTAACTGAGGATTTTGCGCTCGCCGCCATCACCCGCCCCAGTTATTCCGGGGATGTTAGTTACGACTGCAATCGAACCTTGCCCAGTTGCCCCAAGGCTGGCAGTTCCTTTAGGCATCACCAACCTCAGTTCTTCCGGGGATGTTAATTTTAATCGCACAGTACCTTGCACGGTTTTCCCAGGGCGGGTAGTTTCGTTATGCACTAAACGCAACTTGTTCTTTTGCGCTCGGCAAACCTTGCCCAATACATGTATCTGCACCAGGCTACCAATGCGGGGTCAGCTGCAATCTTCTCTCGCACCAACACGAGGGTAGACTTTCATTCGTTACGGTCCTGTCTTATTTATTCTTGCCGACGGGCTGGCAATGCTTGCCCCCTCCTCAGGGCTTCGAGCTTCGCCCTACGTGGGCATACGTTTGGTCACTGGATGCACCTCTCATCCATGTCTGAGTCGTTTCGTTGCTGTTTCTTTGCGTTCAGGGACTTGGGCAATATCTTGTTGGACATCGGTCAGGAGAATTGTGCATTTTATTTGTATGTATCTTTATCGTCTTTTCGTAATTGCGCTGCTACCACTACCAGTAGTTTCCTCTCCCGATCCCTGCCCCTCTTAGCCAGACCAGAACCAGAGTCTGTTTCCAGGGTCACCGCGTGGAAGTTAGGGCAGGGTCTTGGTTAGCGCGCCCCTCGCTAACCCTGGCTCATGTTACCACCATGACCTCATGAGCCTTTTGAATTGAACCTCGACTGATTTAATGAGCCATTCGCGGTTTCACCGTGAGACAGTGTGAACTTAGACATGCATGGCTTAATCTTTGAGACAAGCATATGACTACTGGCAGGATCAACCAGATAGCTGTCATGGACGAGACCGGACCGACAATGCTCGGGGTAGGAGACAGCGCTCTGTGCAGAGCGGATCCCGACGTCCCCGGCGAAAATGCGAAATTGAAGCGAAACGACCGAGCGCTCGCTTCCCACAGTTTTGCCGGCAAGACTCGCGCCTCGCCAAGCAAAAAACGACACCATGTTACTACCTGCGGACCCACAAGCTCGTTGCGAGAGCCGGGCCTTTAACGAGACCACCGTCGAGCGTTTAAAATTTTAGACTGACTGCATCACACCGCGACCGAGAAACTCCGATATACGGACACACACACACCACCAATAAGACCGCGCGCGGCGAGCGAGCGAGTCTTAATAGCGGACGCTACCTTGTCCCTTATTCGCTGGGAGCCCCGTTCGCGTGAAAAAGCGAGGAGGCACGCGCAGCCGTTAGAGACTATGCACGCAATTGGTTATCGACACTGGGGAACCGCGTTCGCTGACTGGCTCGCCCGTCCGGTTATTTTCAAAACGGGGAGGCACAGTTTGCAGACGCACAACCCAGATGGATCGTGTCATCTATTGAACCTCGACTGATTTAATGAGCCATTCGCGGTTTCACCGTGAGACAGTGTGAACTTAGACATGCATGGCTTAATCTTTGAGACAAGCATATGACTACTGGCAGGATCAACCAGATAGCTGTCATGGACGAGACCGGACCGACAATGCTCGGGGTAGGAGACAGCGCTCTGTGCAGAGCGGATCCCGACGTCCCCGGCGAAAATGCGAAATTGAAGCGAAACGACCGAGCGCTCGCTTCCACAGTTTTGCCGGCAAGACTCGCGCCTCGCCAAGCAAAAAAAAAAAAAAAAAAAAAAACGACACCATGTTACTACCTGCGGACCCACAAGCTCGTTGCGAGAGCCGGGCCTTTAACGAGACCACCGTCGAGCGTTTAAAATTTTAGACTGACTGCATCACACCGCGACCGAGAAACTCCGATATACGGACACACACACCACCAATAAGACCGCGCGCGGCGAGCGAGCGAGTCTTAATAGCGGACGCTACCTTGTCCCTTATTCGCTGGGAGCCCCGTTCGCGTAAAAAAGCGAGGAGGCACGCGCAGCCGTTAGAACTATGCACGCAATTGGTTATCGACACTGGGAACCGCGTTCGCTGACTGGCTCGCCCGTCCGGTTATTTTCAAAACGGGGAGGCACAGTTTGCAGACGCACAACCCAGATAGATAATCGATACATTTCTCAGAAGAAATCAATAAACCTTCAGAGCAACAGACAAACGTCTTATTCACTTCGTGTCACAGAGATAATCGATACATTTCTCAGAAGAAATCAATAAACCTTCAGAGCAACAGACAAACGTCTTATTCACTTCGTCACAAAGATAATCGATACATTTCTCAGAAGAAATCAATAAACCTTCAGAGCAACAGACAAACGTCTTATTCACTTCGTCACAAAGATAATCGATACATTTCTCAGAAGAAATCAATAAAACAGTAAACTTTGCAATTGAATAGGAAAGTTGCGGGATTAAAATAAGTAACGGGATTTTAAAAAGTAACGGGAATAAAATAAGTAACATGATAACAAAGTGGGGAATAAGCAAAGAGAAAGAATTATTGAATATTGATTGATAAAACTAGTTTTATTGCACTTCAATGAAAAAATCATAACGACGTAGATGAGGTACCTTAGAAGAGCTGTAGAAGCACTTCAATGATAGTTCATAGTTCATAAGTACGGTTCCAACTTCACTGCAACGGGTCACCCCATAATTGCTCCGTTCCTGTGCCAATGAATATCACACGAAATGCTAACACCTGTGAAAAGTTTCCTGTGTGAACTAATTCCAGAATGAAACAGCCGCGTACCGCCACAAAGAGCAACCTGCACCGCATAAAATGCATATGGCCGTCGCGAATGTAGCAACACAAAACTGTTCATCACTTGAATTGCAATTCTTGTCGAAGGGACATCAATCACGGCAAAATCCAGCTTTCTGCACTCGCAATATAACTGTATACGGCAGATTGAGCTTGTTCGTCATAACCGCTGTCCGCCATTTTCTGAATACACACAACAAACGTACGGTTGACACAGAAAACTTCACTGAACAAATCATAACGACAGAGATGAGATGACTTAGAAGATCTGTTATTGCACTTCAATGAACAAATCATAACGACGGAGATGAGGTGCCTTAGAAGAGCTGTTATTGCACTTCAATGAACAAATCATAACGACAGAGATGAGATGACTTAGAAGAGCTGTAGAAGCACTTTAATGAACAAATCATAACGACAGAGATGAGGTGCCTTAGAAGATCTGTTATTGCACTTCAATGAACAAATCATAACGACAGAGATGAGATGACTTAGAAGAGCTGTAGAAGCACTTTAATGAACAAATCATAACGACAGAGATGAGGTGCCTTAGAAGATCTGTTATTGCACTTCAATGAACAAATCATAACGACAGAGATGAGATGCCTTAGAAGAGCTGTAGAAGCACTTTAATGAACAAATCATAACGACAGAGATGAGGTGCCAGGTACACCGTGAGAATAGCTGTAGAAAATTAGAAATGAAGAAATCAGAAAAAAATACTGAATGTGAAATCAGTAATGCAATTCATAAAAACAACAGATAAAATGGTTTGTACACCTGACAGATAGACAGACAGACAGGTAGGCAGAAGGCAGTCAGAAAGATAGGCAGACAGACAGACAAGCAGGTAGACAGACAAGTAGATAATTCAATTTATATTAAAACATTTGTACAAAGGAGGTTACCTGCTGCGAGCAACTGACTATAAATGAAAGTTATCAAATATTTCATCTTGTCTCCTTGGTGATGAAATCGAATCTCCCTTTGTTCTGCCACTCCAATAAATAGTGTACTCTGGATTTAAAGGGTCGCTTAACAACTGTCGATTACTACAAATATATCATATCACATTTGTAAAAACAAATTAAAATATTAATTATGTTTTTAAATAGATTGACGTGGCTTCCATTTTCATAAATACTGCTCTCGCTAAAATAATATTGCATTTGATTTTTCTATGTAGCAATGGCGAAAGTCGTAAAAAAAAAAAAAGAAGTACTGTAGTTTTACAAAGTACAAAATCAATATACAGCGACGTTTCAACCAAAAGGCCTTTCTCAAGCAAAGGATGAAAATGAAGTGAAGAAATTCAGACTTCTATACAGCAGACAATAATCCATAACGTTATATCGATAATATTTTTCTATGTATAATATTCGCTATCTTATTTTCTGATTCATTATCAAGGTGCGTATCCTTTATATGACGTTGCTCTCTTTGCAGCACATCTGAAATTCACTCTGTCTCTAGCCAGTTCACCCACTTCATCATCAAGGTGCGTATCCTTTATAGGACGTTGCTCTCTTTGCAGCACATCTGAAATTCACTCTGTCTCTAGCCAGTTCACCCACTTCGTCGATGGTCATATTCATGGTTTCTTTAATATCTTGTAGCCATCTTCTTCTTGGTCTGCCTCTGCGTCCTGGGACCCTGCCCTCTAGTATTATTTATTTTCTGATTATCTTGACTCAATATCACTTTATATTTTTAAATATTATTTTATACTCTATTCTGAATTCCTTAAGAGAGAGAGAGAGAGAGAGAGAGAGAGAGAGAGAGAGAGAGAGAATGCTTAAAGTAGTAATGGTGATCTACAACCCTAACCATCCTGCAAGAATATCAAATGTGGTGTCGCTAAACAAAAACGAAATAATAGAAGATAAAGAAGAATAGTAAACCAACATAGAACTGGTGTTAGTTGTCATACATAGAGAGACATATCGAGGAAGAGTTCGGAGCTCTTATAGACTAATTGGTTCGAAACGATTGATTGATATGACCAACATCATTGCACTTCGGTGAGTAACCATGTGTGTTCCGATCTTTTTCGTACACAGGTAGATCTCAGCAGCAGTGCACGAACTCCGTAGCATCAATGAGGGTTCCGATGTAATTTTGAAGAAGGTGAAAATATTTCGTAGGAATTTTATTTTTATTGTTTCTAATGAATTTTGTCCGGGCAGCGGCTTTTCAGCCTTCTCTTCTCAATTTGAACTGCCAAGGGTTCTTTTACGTACTCATAAATTGAACACGAGATCTACGATCTATCGTCCGTCTTCGATAGGACTAGGAACTCGATTTTACCTTCACTGATATCAGAGATCTCTGGAAAAATATCCAGATGACACCACGAGGAAACGAATCGAGTACCTTTGGAAAGCAAGGCGAGCATCTTACCTCTACACAACAGAGACTAATTAATTCGATGTGCGGTGATGATGATCTGTCGACTAAACTAAACTTTGAAAAATGAAAATTGTGGTTTATCCTATTCAGAACGTCACCATCAACCATAGTAAACGAGTCTCTGATTTTCTAGGCACCACGTTTAGTAGTTTGTTCAAAAGTTATGTCTATTTTTACCGTTCGTAAAAATCCACAGCAACAAATTTGCTTCCAAATTGCCCACCGCGGGATTTGAACCAGGTACTCTTAGGTTGTGATCGAGCTCACTACCGCTAAGCTACAGACGATAACTATAAACTTTACACAATATTATCTAATGTATATTTTAATTGCCTTTGTTCAAGTCTACGCTTCAGTGTCGAAGCTAAAGTCTTGTCAAAGATAGGTACAACAAGCTTACAACTTATATAGGCCGGCAAACTTTTGTTACATCTATAATGAGAACGTTTTCTACTTATATCCGGACTGTCACGACTCATTGTTTATGAACGCTTCGTCCGTGACGCATTTAAAAATAAATCACATTTGTTTTCACGATTATCTTTGTTTCTTTTTTTCTTTTATCTAATCCTGTTTTGCTTCATGGCGTCAGTTTAAGAAGATATTTCTAGAACGGGATTTTGTGTGCGCTTCATAAACAGTGTCTTTCGTCGCCTCTTTTATCTATGAGGTCCATCTTTTGCGTGGCCGACCTTTTGCTTTCTTGTATCAGAGTAGCATTGCTCTTTGAGGTGCACTGTCTGTTAGTAATCTGCTTATGTGGCCGACCTTTTGCTTTCTTGTATCAGAGTAGCATTGCTCTTTGAGGTGCACTGTCTGTTAGTAATCTGCTTATGTGGCCGACCTTTTGCTTTCTTGTATCAGAGTAGCATTGCTCTTTGAGGTGCACTGTCTGTTAGTAATCTGCTTATGTGGCCGACCTTTTGCTTTCTTGTATCGGAGTAGCATTGCTCTTTGAGGTGCACTGTCTGTTAGTAATCTGCTTATGTGGCCGACCTTTTGCTTTCTTGTATCGGAGTAGCATTGCTCTTTGAGGTGCACTGTCTGTTAGTAAACTGCTTATGTGGCCGACCTTTTGCTTTCTTGTATCAGAGTAGCATTGCTCTTTGAGGTGCACTGTCTGTTAGTAAACTGCTTATGTGACCGACCTTTTGCTTTCTTGTATCAGAGTAGCATTGCTCTTTGAGGTGCACTGTCTGTTAGTAATCTGCTTACGTGGCCGACCTTTTGCTTTCTTGTATCGGAGTAGCATTGCTCTTTGAGGTGCACTGTCTGTTAGTAATCTGCTTATGTGGCCGACCTTTTGCTTTCTTGTATCAGAGTAGCATTGCTCTTTGAGGTGCACTGTCTGTTAGTAATCTGCTTACGTGGCCGACCTTTTGCTTTCTTGTATCGGAGTAGCATTGCTCTTTGAGGTGTACTGTCTGTTAGTAATCTGCTTATGTGGCCGAACTTTTGCTTTCTTGTATCGGAGTAGCATTGCTCTTTGAGGTGCACTGTCTGTTAGTAATCTGCTTACGTGGCCGACCTTTTGCTTTCTTGTATCGGAGTAGCATTGCTCTTTGAGGTGCACTGTCTGTTAGTAATCTGCTTACGTGGCCGACCTTTTGCTTTCTTGTATCAGAGTAGCATTGCTCTTTGAGGTGCACTGTCTGTTAGTAATCTGCTTATGTGGCCGACCTTTTGCTTTCTTGTATCAGAGTAGCATTGCTCTTTGAGGTGTACTGTCTGTTAGTAATCTGCTTATGTGGCCGACCTTTTGCTTTCTTGTATCAGAGTAGCATTGCTCTTTGAGGTGCACTGTCTGTTAGTAATCTGCTTATGTGGCCGACCTTTTGCTTTCTTGTATCAGAGTAGCATTGCTCTTTGAGGTGCACTGTCTGTTAGTAATCTGCTTACGTGGCCGACCTTTTGCTTTCTTGTATCGGAGTAGCATTGCTCTTTGAGGTGTACTGTCTGTTAGTAATCTGCTTATGTGGCCGAACTTTTGCTTTCTTGTATCAGAGTAGCATTGCTCTTTGAGGTGCACTGTCTGTTAGTAATCTGCTTATGTGGCCGACCTTTTGCTTTCTTGTATCGGAGTAGCATTGCTCTTTGAGGTGCACTGTCTGTTAGTAATCTGCTTATGTGGCCGAACCATTTAATTTGTTGTTTCTTGATGAAGTTCAGTGCTCTTGTGGCTGTAATGGCCTATTCTGGAGCGGCAATCCTTGCGGCAGGCGAAACATGAGACTGGAGGTGATACATATGATGGTCTCTCTGCTACCAGATCTGTTTTTCCCTATTATATATATATATATATATATATATATATATTCAATTCAAATGTTGTATCAATCCTAACATATACCAGCGAGAGTTGGAAAATGACTAAAGATATAGAAAGCAAGTTAAATGCATTTGAAAATAGATGTCTGCGAAAAATAATGAATATAAAATGGAACGAATTCAGGAGAAGTGATGAAAGAGATATGTCTGGTCAACCACTAGTGACAACTGTTATAGGAAAGAGAAGATAGAGATATGTTGGGCACACCTTGAGGAGAAATGATCAACGAATATCAAAGCAGGCATTGAAGTTGGATGCAAAGGGTTCAAGAAAAGAGGACGACCTAAGGAGACCCTGAAACGAACATTGCTGAGAGATGCAAGAAATATCTGTCTCAGTTCCATGGAGGAGATTGAGCGAGTTGCCCAGGATAGAGCGGTATGGAGGAATTACTTGCAGGCCCTATGTAATGTTTAACGGTACGAGAGGAATTATTATTTATATATATATATGATGGATGGTGTTTTTATTCTATTCATTTTGAGCAACCCCTCATTGTCGCTCGCCCTGCTTGTCTTTCTTTGGTCCAACTGCTCCAAGTTTTCTTTGTCTGTGTTGTATGAAAAATGTTGATAACAGTAGGCTGCAAAGCCGCTGTCCGTGCAAACTTTATTATAAAACAATTTTTTTTAAATTGACACAAATTGTTACCAACTTTAAAATTACATCTGGGACATCGCCGGTGCTGCGGAGTGCTTGGAATATCGTTGAGTGGAAAAAGTTCGATAAAAGCAGATGCAACGCGGCTAAAAAAATATTAAAATAAAATGTCTGCAATGTTTTGTTACCATATTTTAAATGACAACGGGGCGGTGAGGAGGGCTTACTGCTGCTACGTAGTACGTGCACTGTCGCTGAAATTTTCCTGCGCAAGAAAAAAAGATAGTAGCACATATGGTTATTCACCGATTGATGATGATCCAATCAATCAATCAATCAATCAATCAATCTTTAATTATGTACATTTGTTATGTGTTCTTTTGACTCGTAGATCTATCTTTTCGTCAGTCTCTTAATTTCCTAATTTCAACAAATACTTTTTCGTTTCTTACACATAAGTCAAAATTAAGATCTTCTTTCTTCTTTTGTCGTCACAGTGTTGTTGCCCAGTGTCATGGTTTTCTGTTTGTGTCTTGCGTTGCTATGGTGACTTGGGTATTAGTTATTTTGTTTTTTGACAGGATTCTGTTATGCCATCTAACCATCTTTTTCGGGGTCTTCCTCTCGTCTTCTTTTCTGGTGTTTTGTTGTAGAATACTGTATGCAGTGGACTTTGTATGCATTTTTATTAAGTTGTCGAACCACTTCATTTTCTGTTTCTCAATGTAATTCAAGCATAGGTCCGTCACAATTTTCTTTCTTATGCTGATGTTGATGACTCTGTCTTTCCCGATGTTTTGTTGTAGAAGACTCTGTATACAGTGTAGTTTAGTTGTGTTCTTATTAAGTGGCAGAATCACTTCATTATTTGTTTCTCAATGTAATTCAAACATTGTTCTGTCCCAACTTTCTTTCTTATGCTGATGATGGTGACTGTCGTTTCTGGTATTGTTCTCAACTTTTCTAATCGCTATCAACAATTTTTAGAAAATAGCTTTAACTATTCTGGAAAAAAAAATGTCACGATTACACATGACTTTGTAATGATTTCATCACAGCACGATGGCCGCGATTTCATGGTCTAACACGGAAGTTGACGTAAAGTGCGTTCATCGGTTGCTATGTAAACAATAATTTTTTTTCCCGATCCAGAAGCACTTGAGCTTTTCAGCTCTTCTGCTCAGTGCCATGGACATCGTAACCCTTCGGTTCGGTGCCACGAACACCGTAAATCTGGGAATCTGTGGCTTTTCTGCCATCCCGCGGAATTGAACCCGCACACACAGATGGATAGTCACCCGTAGTCCAACGCGCTACGAACATGCTGGGCAGACGGGCAATATGTTTGTTAAAGAGGGCGGAGATGTTGCCAAGACAATAAATGGTTGTTACGTACTGACTTTATGTGTTGTTGATCTTGAGAAGTTTAATATTTTTCTGTATAACAATATATATATAGACATGTGAATCTCTGTCGCGTAAAGGTTAGGTGCTCGCCTCGAGTTTCAAAGGTACTAGCTTCGCTCCCTCACTACATCCATTCATATCGCAACCTGCGATTCTGGAACTTCTGAAGCATCGACTGAGAGTCAGATACAACTCAGGTATTAAGACAGTAAAAAAAAGTATTAAGAGAATCATGTAAAAAAAACCATACAATGTACCAAACACACGATTAGGACTGCACGATTTCTTACGGAATCCATTGTCTAGCTCTGCAGACAAGCGTTTTTTCAGAGCAGAACCAGCTAGCTCTCCAGTTTTATAAAACAAGATAGTGATATCACCTTTCCTGTACATTGTTTCGATGTCAGATCAGATGATTCATCTGCTATCGTATGACATCATCGTAGCAGACGGTACCATCTGCAACTGTTAGACCCACTGTCAGATCAGATGTTTCATCTGCTACCGTATGACTGTAGACGGTACCATCTGCAACTGTTAGACCCACTGTCAGATCAGATGTTTCATCTGCTACCGTATGACTGTAGACGGTACCATCTGCAACTGTTAGACCCACTGTCAGATCAGATGTTTCATCTGCTACCGTATGACTGTAGACGGTACCATCTACAACTGTTAGACCCACTGTCAGATCAGATGTTTCATCTGCTACCGTATGACTGTAGACGGTACCATCTGCAACTGTTAGACCCACTGTCAGATCAGATGTTTCATCTGCTACCGTATGATTGTAGACGGTACCATCTGCTACTGTTGTTTTTTTGGTTTTTCCGATCCAGAAGCACTTGAGCTTTTCAGCTCTTCGGCTCGGTGCCATGGACATCGTAACCCTTCGGTTCGGTGCCACGAACACCGTAAATCTGGGAATCTGTGGCTTTTCTGCCATCCCGCGGAATTGAACCCGCACACACAGAGGATAGTCACCCGTAGTCCAACGCGCTACGAACACGCTGGGCAGACGGGTATCTGCAACTGTTAAGCCCACTGCATTGTGGAGAGAGGCTCGGACAGCTAAAGGCAAGGGGAGTAAATCCTGATAGAAAATCTCCACTGTCTGATGGGTCGGCACGGTTATGTAGAAAGCTAAAGGAGTAAACCTTGACCACAAATCAGGAGGGAAGGACACCAAGTCAGTTGATAGTTATTTGTATGTTCCATACCATCTTCTAACATCCCCCTGCAAACCCTACTTGATTCCAAACGTATTTGGATGGAACAGTAGTAGAGGGGTTTGTGCAAAGTGGACAATGCACATTTCTCATATCAGCTGCCAAGGCTAGGCATAAATGGAGATGACACTTCATCCTTGATTTAGCTTGGACATACCACGGAAAACAACAGTCCCAAGAGACTTGGGGATGAGCTGAAAGGCCAAAAAAACAAGCGCAACTCATAAGTTGTCACAGTAAAACACTTGCTCAATGACTTTATACACAGTAAAGACGAAAAAGGTCATATATGTACATTATTTATAACACGTTGGACTGCGTGCAACTGTTGTCAACCAATTTTTATTGTTGCTATGTTTGTTTATCTTATACAAAGACAGGTCATTCTGTTTGTTATTTATTTTCTCCTGCACTGCAGTCATGTCGTTGTTGTCTCAAATGTCATCGACTTTGTTCTACAGTATCAAAGGTTAAGGCGTGTCCGCTTGTAACAAACATCAATTTGTTTCTTGAAGGCAAGGTCATTATTTTAGGAGACAGTACTAGCGACGTCTTGTCCGCAAGGAGTTAATTCTTTTGTTTTTGTATGTTTGTTGGCCTGCATGCTATGATATAACCAAAAGAAACGTTCGTTCTTAGGTTGAAAGGGCTAGCCTCGGATTCAAGATGATTTAATCCCTTACATAACAAACACGCAAAACACCAAAGGTTTTGTCGCTGACTTTAACAATTTGTTATGAGTGCTGATGTAGTTAAGCAGTTAGAGTTATGATGTAGTCAGGTGGTTAGAATGTTGGTGGTGGTCATGTAGTTAGCGTGATGTGAAAGTCGGGCAGTTGGAGTTATGTTGCAGTGATGCACGACCTACACTATAAATATAGTAGGTCGTGGTGATGTCGTTAGAGGGCTGTTGTAGTCAGGTGGTTAGATAGTTAGTGTAGTTAAATGGTTAGAGTGTTTGTGAAGTCAAATGGGTAGATCGTTGGTGTAATCGGCATTTGAAGGTGAAAAGTCAGTTCTCTTGTCGCATGTAAAATGTTAGAGATCTCACAGTACTAGGTTTTAGTATCTGAAGGTGAGGCGGTCAGTTTTCTTAGTATGAAGTGTTACAGAGTTCACATCACAGCACCTTGATATCTGAAGGTGTGATTTGTTTTCTTACTCACTTACACTGACATTAAACCTGGACACTAACATTAAATGACAGAAGAAAACTAGTCACGACAGAAATCAAGTGTCAACGCAGAATGTTGGAAGTAACAAGAAGAGACCGGCTTAGAAATGAAGACATCAGGAAAAAGTGGGTACAACATCAGTACTAAACTACATCAAGAAACAACAAATTAAATGGTTCGGCCACATAAGCAGATTACCAACAGGCAGTGCGCAGAGAGCAATGTTACTCCGATCCAGTGGATGCAAAGCAAAAGACCGGCCACGCAAAAGGTGGATCTCAGAGATAACAGAGGCAACGAAAGATACTATTTATGAAGCACACACAATCCGTGCTAGAAATCTCTTCTCACCCTGAAGCTGTGAGGCAAATCAGGATTGGAGAAGAGAAAGAAAGACAATATGTACAGAGAGGTTCCAATTGACTCCTTTTTCAACCTGACGCTCAAGGGCAAAACAGGATTAGAGAATAGACAGACAGACAGACAGACAGACAGACAGACAGACAGACAGACAGACAGACAGACAGACAGACAGACAGACCAGCGACCGACGACGACCGACCGACCGACCGACCGACCGACCAGACCGACCGACCGACCGACCGACCGACCGACCGACCGACCGACCGACCGACCGACCGACCGACCGACCGACCGACCGACCGACCGACCGACCGACCGACCGACCGCCGACCGACCGACCGACCGACCGACCGACCGACCGACCGCCGACCGACCGACCGACCGACCGACGACGACCGACCGACCGACCGACCGACCGACCGACCGACCGACCGACCGACCGACCGACCGACCGACCGACCGACCGACCGACCGACCGACCGACCGACCACGACGACCGACCGACGACCGACGAACGACGACGACAGACGAAGAGACAGACAGACAGACAGACAGACAGACAGACAGACAGACAGACAGACAGACAGACAGACAGACAGAAGAGACAGACAGACAGACAGACAGATAGATAGAAGATAGATAGATAGATAGATAGATAGATAGATAGATAGATAGATAGATAGAGATAGATAGATAGATAGATAGATAGATAGATAGATAGATAGATAGATAGATAGAGATAGATAGATAGATAGATAGATAGATAGATAGATAGATAGATGATAGATAGAAAAGGATAGATAGATAGACACACTGACTCATAGAGCCAGTTACCCTATTTCCCTTGTGTCGACGGAAACGTGTCTAAGCCTAAAGAGATCCCATTCTATTGCGATGTCATCAATCTAGCCACACGACTGCATCATCCGTTAAACTGTATTATAAATAGAACACACTAAATTAAGAAATTAAGAAACATCGTCGCCTCGCCAGTAAACATATCGAGGGGAAAGAGAGAATAAGGGAATATATAAGACCGTGGATGAGGTGTAGGTGAAACAGACTATTCTAAAAACTGCGCATTATTTTGTTTCGTTCTAACACGTGATCTTAGCAGCTTGACCTCGAGTTCATGACCTTCCATGTGACCTACCACAGGCTATTTCAAAATAAAGATCATTAAGAAACGTCACTATAAATAAATCTCTAAAAATTAAAGTATAATTTGTGTCGGCCGAAGAATTTCTTTTCTTTAATCCTGTTTTGTCTCACAGCGTCAGGATAAGAACAGATTTCTAGATTGGGCTTCTGTGTGCGCTTCATAAATAGTGTTTTTCCTGCCTCTGTTATTTCTGGGATCCACCTTTTGAGTGGAACACCTTTAGCTTTGAATCGGAGTAGCATTGCTCTTTGAGGTGCACTGTCTGTTGGTAATCTGCTTATGTAGCCGAACCATTTAATTTGTTGTTTCTTGATGAAGTTCAGTACTGATGTTGTACCCACTTGTTTTTCCTGTGGAATTCATTTCTAAACCGGTCTCTTTGGATACCAACAGACATTGTGCCTCAAAGAGCATGGCCGGGTCTCAGACACTGGAACGAGTTCGAGAATTAGGCGTTAAGTTTGGACATGCCAGACAGTGTCGTCTTCGTGGTAGAGAGAAGATATAGTAATCAACTTCTCATGGGTACTGTGAGCAAATGGACTTTGGGATGGCTGCTGCAACGAAGGACAGAGCACGAATGGGAATGCCCAATGTGCCATGACGTCGATCGCATAACATAACATAACATAAAGAGCAACGTTACTCCAATATAGTGGATACAACGCAAAATGCCGTCCACACAAAATGTGGACCTCAGAGATAACAGAGGTGACAAAAAATACTGTTTATGAAGCGCACATAAAAGCCCGTTCTATAAATCGCTTCTTATCCTGACACTGCAAGACAAAATAGAATTAGAGAGAAGAAGACCATAATGTTGGCCAAACAAATTAGTTATTAATAATAACTCTTTTAGTATTATTTTTAAGTGTCTTGTTATGAAGAATGCAGTAGAAAATAAAATATATTTGTAAAAAGCTGACGCTAATGTAATTCAAGTTTCCACTATTCAATGACCTAAACAAACGTAACAAATTCTTTGAACTACCAAATAAACCTGACGCCCGCATCTTTTAAAAGAAAATAAGTTGTTTACCAATTATTTTTAGAAACGATTTTTAACAAAACAAAATACAACATTTAAACTGTCAATATAAAAGCTGGCTGAATAAATACAGTCTGAATAAAATAGCGAAACAAATAAAGTCGAGTATAATTTGACAATTAAAAAAAACTACAACAGTGACGTCACTCGTGAATGGAAAGTTTGGAAAAGTTAGAAAGACGATGGAAATGATTACGGTGACCTCAATTTGATATTGTACAAATCGATATACATCGCGCGCTAGATGGGCTCGATTCCGGGTTCGCAACTTGGCGGGTGTTAAAATTCTTAACGGACAAACTGCTCTATTTCTTGTGTGTCCTCTTTCGTTGTGGTTGACGTAGTTTCTGGTCATAATAAGATGATAAAATGTGTCCATGTTTGTATATGTACGAACAGACCACACCCATGACCGCACAGTGAGCCGGTCAGTTTCGTATCGGAGGGTAGCGTATTCTTTTCTTGATAGGTTGCACATCTTTTGTGGTGACGGAGTAAGAACGAATCCAACCTGCTACCTTGTAGGTCGACAAGGGATAATCAAAGTGTATGGTGGGCAGCCTGATATAAATGCAGCAGAAGACGAATGCATAATATGCAGCGTAAATTGTTTTACGATGACGTCACCGATTGGTTATTTGATATTGAGCTGACGTCACATCACTCCAGGTAGACCTATAAGTGCTCAGTCTCCGCAACAGATGACGAAAGGTGTGCACACTGATGGTTCCTGTGGCCCGCTGGTTAAACACACATCTCTTTCTGCACCTCAGTCAACCAACGCTACTTTACAACGAGTAATTTCAAATTCTTTAAATCGGTGGATTGATTCAAAGTCAAGTTTAGTGTCCTTATCCAATAGTAGGTCCCCAAGACACCGAATAATATCCCTCTTATTCATCCTAAACTCGTCAACAATCGATGCTTTCGATGCAAGCCTGCCCGCTCTCTCGTTGCCACAAACACCCGCATGACTAGGAAAGTAGATCCATGTGAGTTGACATTGCTGAGATACATATCAATGATATCTAAAATATTGGAAAGTTTAAGAAATGCTTTTATGGTTTCTTCTGCAGAAATAGAAACTTCCAACTACCCCTCCTGACAGTAGAGGGAATAAGGAGTTATAAGAACCCCCAAGGCAAGTATCGGAGTCAGAGAATATGGTAAATAAATAGAAATCAAACAAATATTAAGGGCATCCTAAAAACCCAATTTACCAAAGCCAGTTGGGCTCTGAAAAACGTTAATCTGCTAGGCTATGCAATGTATACCTACCCTCTCACTCCGTAATTTGTGTTGAACCACCAGGCACATGCATTTATATTGCAATCTATACTAAATTAGTCAGTGTACTGGCTTTCCGTCATCTTAACAAATACTGCGAGCAAGTATATCGACTCAGAAGAGCGAAGGGGTTCAGAAATAAAGGATTCTGGTTCCAATGCCGAGACAGGGAATGATGGAGACATAAAGTTCTAAATAACTTAACTTCATGGCATGTTTCATATTTCAACATACGACGTTTTTACTCATGGCAGACTAATGGAAAGGCCCATGATCACTACGTAAGAAAGCAAGCAACATGATGATGATTCTGTACCGATTTCCCCAACTCCCCCCACCCATCCTTTCCCCACAATAAACAGAAACAAAATTAGCAGATTTTAAAAATTTAAAACGCTTTTATTAAGGAAAGATATATGACATTGCTAAATATAAGCACGTTTAAATCTTTATCTATTTTAAGACGTTATACTGGTTTGAGGTATTCTTAGAGATGAACCAAGGCCAGTATATTGGCTATTTCAGTATACATTTATTATAAGAGCGTTAGAAAGTTTTAAAAAACCAAATACATGTACAGAGTGAAAGGGTTAGACATATACTGTATTAAAAAAAATTGTGCTGAACGGACGTGGTCTAAATGAAGAAACGAAACAATTAACGCAGGTACAATTAATTGTTCGTGGGTGTGACAGTATCTGCGTTGTGAATGTCACCTCACTTTAATATTATACATATATTTATTTACTTAAAACAACGCTTTGCTCTTACGCCCGTTTATAGACCAGGATTCAGGGGTTAGATCGTCTTAATCTTCAACGACCCACTGACGCTTAGGCTCTTGTCCTTAGGCCCAATACGTAACCGACGTCAAAGAAAGGCTAACTCGCTATGTCGGGATATCGTAAATTCCTATTTGATAGGGGATGTCTTTTATATATGTTATATACACCTCTGTAACCTTATTGACATTTTGATCAATTTTATGATTCAATTGTTATATATTGAAAATGTTGCAGAGGCGAAACTGGCATCGATTGGGTGGAAAATAGTCAGCTGGAAGATTTGGATTTTGCATTGTTAAGTAAAAACAATCAAGATATGAAAAGTAAAGCAGACCTTGTCGTATATAGCGTCAAAAGTTGGACAGCAGATAAGCTATATTGTAAAGACAGATATAATGAAAACATCTATTGCAAGTAATGCAGATATCATCATGGAATCTAAAATGATAAAATAACAGAGCAGTTCCCCTATTTGGATAGCAATTTTGATTGTTAAATCCATGCTTGCAGTGAGTGCCCATCTATCACATCCGTATACATCTTAAATCATTCTTTCCTTCTGGTAAAGAGGAAGACCACGAAGAAAATCAATTCAGGATGTAACTGATAACTCGTTTACTGTGGTTGATGGCTACGTCCTTTTGGGATATGCCACGATTTTCATTTCATCTGATAATTAGATCATGACGGCTACAGAGGCGGGACATGGTCTATGAGAGAGAAACATTGATAAAGACTGCTGAAGTGGCAACGTTTTGTTTAGGACAAGCTATTTAATGATGAAACGTGCTTATTTTTTGTATACAAGCATAAAAGTTATTTATGAACAAAGGAAAGAAATGTCCTTCTTGTAGTTTTGACAAAGTCACAGATCCGTGCAAATTCAACTTGTAAACTGTTTACCGCCACGAAGCCGGATGTACAAGGATATGATTGTTTCGTTCATTGTCTGAACACCCGGATGTGTATTTTAATTGCTACCCTGCTGGTCGCAAAGATACTGTGAATTTGTAGTTTATAAATGCTTGAGAATTTTAAGAGTTAACATTGAAGAAAGCATGAATCCTTTTTTTTTAAAAATAATCATGGAATGTTTCACAACAGGATAAGAACAGATCTATAGAAACGGCTTCTTTATCTTCCTCTTGCGATCGCTATTTTGATGATTATACCGTTAGACGCATTCTTATGATGAAGTCAACTGTTGTCTGGAGCTCATCTCTGGTGCCATGTAGTTTTGAATATAGGGATGTAGGACTAGCATTCCTTTCTAGGGAGGACACACAACGAACAGTCTTGCAGGACATGTTCTGTGGTTTGATCAGAGATGTCACAGGACACAGAGGGATGAAGACAATCGTAGCCTGTGCAAGTGTTTATTTAGACTGTTATGCCTTGTCCTTAAACGGAAGATGATGGTTTGTCCTTGTCTGTCGAGTGTGTGATAGTTATCGTTGGATAGTTTAGGTTCTTTTCTAATGTCATGAATGGCGTTTTTTCGAAGTATGTGATTTCGTTTTATACCTGTTCACATTCGCTTCCCTTCTTTGCACGTGTATCTGCCTTCTCGTTACCTGGAACTCAACAGTGTAATGGTACTCACTGGTGTCTAACTTGTTGGTAGAAACCTTGCTGAACTCACTTCCCAGGCATGTAAGTGTACCCTGAAGGACTTGCAAAACGGATAGTGCGCATGTTAAAAAGACCACTTGTTTGCTGTCAGAGTTGTACAGAAAAGGCTTTTGTGTGCACTTTGTGCATGTTGTCTTTCACTGTCTCTGTTATTTCTGTTTAACATTTTAGAAGGGCGACCTTTTGATTTGTATCCTCTGCATCTGAAAGGTCTTGACATTGTTATTTAATCTATGAAAGGTCAATGTATTAGTTACTGGGTACTTAACTGACGTCACATCACTCCGGGCAGATCCATAGGTGCTCAGTCTCCCCCAATAGATGTTGAAAAGTATGCATACTTATGGTTTCTGTGACTCGCTGGTTATACACACTAATCTCTCTCTACTCTTCAAGCATCAAGCTTTACTTGTACAACTTGTAATTCCAAACTGCTTAAATCGTTGGATTAATTCAACATCAATTTTAGTGTCCTCATTCAACAGTAGGTCGCCAAGAGATCAAAGAACATCCCTTTATCAATCTAAACTCCCAACAATTGATGATTTTAATGCAAGCATGTCCGCTCTCGTTGCCACGAGCCCCGCATCACAGGACTGTAGATTCGTAAGTCTCTGGAGGTTGAAACCTCTATAGACAATATCCTCATACGCAACCTGCCATTCAAGATCTTTGAATCATCGACTGAGAGTATCGCGGCTCCAGTAACAGAGTCTCAGAGAGCCATGGAGGACAGCATGGTCTCAACCTCCTTCCTCATACTGAAAGTAGTTGAAAGTATATGAAGTCTCATACTGAAAGTAGTTGAAAAGTATATGAAAGTCTCATACTGAAAGTAGTTGAAAAGTATATGAAAGTCTCATACTGAAAGTAGTTGAAAAGTATATGAAAGTCTCATACTGAAAGTAGTTGAAAAGTATATGAAAGTCTCATACTGAAAGTAGTTGAAAAGTATATGAAAGTCTCATACTGAAAGTAGTTGAAAAGTATATGAAAGTCTCATACTGAAAGTAGTTGAAAAGTATATGAAAGTCTCATACTGAAAGTAGTTGAAAAGTATATGAAAGTCTCATACTGAAAGTAGTTGAAAAGTATATGAAAGTCTCATACTGAAAGTAGTTGAAAAGTATATGAAAGGTCTGTTGGTGAAAGAAAGTCATGGCAACTACAAACTTTGAACAGTGTCTACTTTTGGTGTTATACTTTTACTGCAAGCCAGACTATTCTACAGCATCAGAACCAAGATTAATATATACTGCAGCTGTGTGCTATCAACTTTAATATACGGATCAGAATGCTGGAGAATGACAGAACAAGATATCTCCAAACTTCCATATAACTTCTCTGTGAAAGATCGTACATGTTTCTGGCCAAATACTATCTTTTGCCAAGAAATGCCTTGCACAGTATCAACAAGAGAATATGAGCCCCATCTTTCAGAAAAATATACGGGAGATGGATCGGACATGTGATACGCATGAAGATTAACTCTGTCACGAAAACTGCACTAAGATGTACACCAGAGGGTAAACGAAAACGTGGAAGACTCAAACCGATCTGGAGGAGAACAGTAAAATAAGAATATAAAGAAACAAATTACATATTGAACACAATGCAGAGGACAGCCTAGAGAAAAATGGTGTGCATTTGTTTCAGCCCTTTAGTGCCATGGGAGTCCTAGGATATAGATAGTTATACTTCTGGGCCACAGCGTTTTGTTCATGACTGCATTTTTTTCAGAGATCCCTAGGATTGTTCTAGGATCCCTAGAACTACAGAGTTTGTGATCTTTATATGCACTACTCTTTTCGCAGGTGACATGCTAGTTCTGCTGAGAAGGGCTGATCCATAAGGGGTAAAAACCCGGTGCAATAAGTCAATTCTTCGTCTTTAGATCCAAAGACAGGGGCTGGTTCTCTCTGTAACATTGAGTATTCAATTGCCATCTTGACAACTAGCTTCACACAAATAGACAGACTAGCGAGAATAAAGTTTTATTCCTTCATCTTTCTATTCTTAAATTTAATCCAGAGAGACATTCAGTCTTCCAAAACTGTTCTTTGGTGGCTTACAGACGGGACAAGAATCTTAAGGATATGTTGGTACACAGTTGCCTTAAATTCAATGTCCAGGGTCATTTTGGCACTGTCCGATGTGGCCGTAAGCGGTGCCATACATGTGCTTATGTGACACAGACCCATACTGTATATGACCCTCGCAGGTGCTATGGAGATTGTGTACTGCCACTGAAATCTTCCTGTGCAAAAATAGATCGAGCACACAAGGTTACTCACTGAATTGCAATGATGATGGTACTTTCAATCAGTCAATCAATCAATAAATCACACTATCTTTTCCTAAAGCCACTTTTATTATTGAGGATGATTTTACATGCAAGTCCTGAAACATAATCTATGCCATCACTTGTAAACATTGTGATACGGCATACTTAGGCAAAACTGGCAAAAAGTTTAGTGACCATTTTGGCCAGCACTTATGTGATATATACAAAAATGATTGTAGCCACTCATTTCAATGGAACTAACCATTTGGGAGCTTGTGATATCCAGGTCACAGCCATGCGATCATGTTCCTCTGATCATCAAATCTATATACCAATGACAATAAATCACATTTGTCCCAAAAAATCATCAACGAATCACATTTATTAAAAAAATTTTAATCTGAATAAATCACATATTTCTTTAAAATTATCAAAAATAAAATTGTTCAAACAACTTTTGAAATCACAGATTTATCAAAATAAATAATCACATATTTGTAAAATTATCAACAAATCAACATTTATTTTTAAAATATATAATCAGAATAAATCACATATTTTTTTAAAGATTTATAAAGAATAAAATTTATCAAAACAATGACAAAAATCACAGATTTATCAAAACATCAATAAGTCACATATTTGTAAAAAAAAAATTTTTAACATTGTTTAAAAAATCAATACAAAAATATAACAAAACAACATACCACTGCTTGTATAAAAATCATCTCAAAAAATAGAACGGCATATCTGTTCATAAAATCATCAATAATTGAGACATTGATCCAAAAAATGAAGTGAACTATTCATCAAATAAATAAGATATGTGTGTATGTATGATCTGTGATAAATATGATATAGATATGTATAGTGGCCGAGTATTCTAGGGTGTTGGTTTAAGGCAAGATCCTCTTTGGAGGTATGGGTTCAAATCCCATCACTGCCAGCCTTTTGGGGTCTGTGTGGTTAAGATGTTCATCTTGTGTTCCGAATGTTGGGGTTCAAATCCAAGCCAGGCTATTTTGTTCACGAGGCATTTTTCCAGAGATCTCTAGGATTAATGTCTGAGTTGGTGGCAGGTGATGTGCAATTTCTGCAGAGAGGGTCCGAGCCATAAAGGAAAACTTGAAACAATGGGGTCAATCCTTCATCGTTAGACCCTTTAGATATATATGTGGCAAACTTGAGTCATTAGTTCATCTAATGAGTATGTTTTTAGTTTAGTCATTGAATCATCATCACTGCACATCGAACAAATTAGTTGGTGAATGCTTCGATCTCCTCAGTATGCCTCTCAGTTTAGTTTAGTCATTGGATCATCATCACTGCACATCAAACCAATTGGTGAATGCTTCGATCTCCTCAGTATGCCTCTCAGTTTAGTTTAGTCATTGTATCATCATCACTGCATATCAAACCGATTAGTTGATGAGTGATTCGATCTCGTTCTCAGTATGTCTCTCAGTGTGTGGCCACTAACGATACTGGTTCTTTGTTTAGTTTATGTCAATCATCATCACTGCACATTAAAACAATTAGTTGATGAGTGCTTGATTTCCACTCAGTATGTCTCTCAGCGTGTGGCACTTACGGCCCAGTTCTTTGTTAGTTTACTATCATATTCTTCTTTGGCTACCAGTATAGTCCTCCCATCTAGCTCACCACATTTGACTTTGGAACTCCTGCAGTCTGGCCAGGGTTGTAGATTCACTACTACTACTTGAATCATTTACACATTCTTTCTCTCTTAATGGAATTGATAATATCAACCTGGTCCATTGCTCGCTCACTTTTTACAGCAGCCATACCTGCAAACCTATCGGTGCATTCATTTCCCCCAACACCGGCATGCTGTGGCACAAAAATAAAACAAATTTTTGCTCAGCCCAGATCTCCCCAATAACTCCAACCACTGAGTATATACCGCCAACAAAAATTTAAAAATAGCAGACTTTTGTTCTTGGATTGATTTTACCAACTATCATCATGTGTTCATCCTCTCTGCAAACTAACACTCCCATAGAAAAAAGTTTAAATCTCAATCATGGAACAGATAAACAACTAGTTTAGCCAGTTCATATCATCATCATCAGTATCATCGTCAAACAAGGATGTACGAGACTTGAGATCCTGGACAAGTAGAGGGGATGAAAAGAGAAATTAATATTGAGGTAATGATTGATTATTACAATACAAAATATGGGACAACGTCTCATATGAACTCGCATGAACTTTCAGGCAATAGCAAGGGTTCCCGATGTAATTTAAAAGATGGTTAAAAAAATTTGCAGGAATATTATTTTAAAAATCTTTCTAATGAATTTTGTCCAGGCTGTGGTTTTCCAGCCTGCTGTTCTCAGAACTGCCAAGGTGTCTTATATGTGCTCAACCTGAACAAAGAACTTACGTTTTATCCTCTGTCTCCAATAGGACTAGGGATTTCTGACAAAATATACAGATGGCTCCACAAGGGAGCGAACTGAGTAGCTATGCAACGAGAGATGAGCACCTAATCTCTATGCCACAGAGACACCAACAAACATGTCTAAAAAGGGATGAAGATGAAAATATGGAAATCTAGATAAAATATTGGAAATGATTACAACATAAAAATAAGGGTTGCCATCAAAGATATACTACGTACTTCTTCTTCAAACGCTCCATATGGACCACTTGTTAACCAATATTTGTTATTTGTATATGATCTGAGAATAAGAGCAATGGTACATTGTGTCAGTTATGTTCCTATAAGTAGGCCAGTACATCCGATTTCTGTGACACTTTTTATTTACTAGAGTAGCTTCCCGATGCCCCTACCTCAGTCGCATCTTATGACATGCCTTATAGGTCACAGTGCTACTATTCTTGCGAGCCTTGGCAGTACATGGGCAAATGACTTCAAATTACCTACCTTTGCCTTGTCTGTAGAAGATGGGGCATCAGACTTTGTGGTAGTCTTATCATTACTGTTGTCTGCTTCCAGTTTTGTCTTCAAGTCTGACCCAAATGTATCAAGCACATTGTTGTCTGTACCGAACAGTGAACTTTTAAGTAAAGGAAAATAAAAAATCAACTATTCAGACAATTTGATTAGAATGTTCAGACTCATGTACTTCACACTTCATTAACTCAGTATACACAAACTTAAATCATGTTTTACCTATTGTCACCAAATGTTCGAAACCTTCTCTCCGCACGCATTATATGCCAGAAGAATCTTGATTATCTGATTCTAATTATTTTGATAAGGTTTCTTTGTGTGCAGGCCTGATTTATAACCTCATCATTTGTTTTTCTTAGCTGTCCATGGAATAATCAGCATTCTTCTGTAAGGCCCATCTCTGTGGCTTCCAATGATCTAATTGATTGCTTGTTCATTGTCCATGATACGCTGCCATACATTGGCTCAATATAGCACTGAAGTACTCGTTTCCGCAATATTATTGGTAGTGAATTCATGCATACTGCATTTATCATTTTCATAAAAAGTGCTTTAACTTGAGCTATTCTACTCCTAATCTCTGTTTTACATTTTTCATCTGATGTTAGGAATGTTCCCAGATATTTGAATCGATGGACTTGCTTCAGTGTTGTGTTATTTATTCTGATATTGCATTGTGGTGTTTCCTGGTTCTTGGAGATAACCATTACCTCTGTTTTCTTTATTTAAACTATACTAGTTCTATAACCACTCAATTGTACTAGTTCTCTAACCACTCAACTGTACTAGTTTTCTAACCGCTCAACCACTAAACTATATTAGTTCTGTAACTGCTCAACTATACTAGTTTTCTAACCGCTTAACCACTAAATAGCAAGGAATATGGATTAGACATTAACATACAGAAAACAAAAACTATGGTAATCAACAAGGAAATGGAAAAACCTAAAATGAATATAAAAATACATGGAGAATTACTACATCAAGTAAAAGCTACTCCTATCTCGGTCAGATGATAACAGATGATGGCAGATGTATAACTGAAATTAAAAGAGAATAGGAATGGCCAAGGATAATTTCAATAGTATGAGAAAGTTACTGACATCCAAACAAATCACAAACAGGCTAAAAATTAGAATGATCAAATGCTATATATATCCTATATTAATGTATGGCTCGGAAACATGGACAATGAACAAGCAGTTAGAAGACAGAATTGATGCATTTGAGATGTGGATATATAGAAGAATAGGCAGAGTTTCATGGACAGAAAAACAGACAAATAAACAAGTTTTAGGAAAACTAGGCATGAAGAAACAACTATTAAGAGAAATAAAATTCAGACAAGTAGGGTATTTTGGGCACATAAAAGGCATGACACCATGATAAAACATTTACTAGAGGGGAAAGTTGAGGGAGAAGAGCAAGAGGAAGACCGAGAGATAAGTGGGAGGGAAACTTTAAGAAATGGACAGGTTACAGTCTGGCAGTGTGCAACACCAAGGCGAAAGACAGAGGATGCTGAGATTCATTGCAGCCAACCTTCGATGTGAGACGGTAACTGATGATGATGAACCACTAAACAATATTAGTTCTATAACTGCTCAACTATACAAGCCCTTGCAGTCAAGGTAAGGCTGAATCTTTGTTTTCTCAACAACAAAATAAAAACAAAAGTAATATGAACATACCTGTCTTCATCATCATCGTCATCTGCAAACAACGGAGGAAGATCTCTTAAGGCACTCTTCGGTTTAGATGTAGCTGTTGTACTGTAGTCAGGTGAAGACGTGCTAGTTGTCACAGTCGTCTCCCCTTTTACAAGACTCTCTTGTTTTGAAGGAAGAGAAATATCTGTGCTAACGGCTGTGTTGACGTTATGTTCTGACAATCCGCTACTGTTCACAGCAGAAGGTTCTACTTGTTCAACTTCTTTTGAAATAGTATTTGGGATATATGTTTCAGCCAATGTTTTTTGGTCTTCAATCGTGGATGCGTACTCATCATCTGTTTGGCTTGTTAGTGTCGTTACGTTGATAGAGATTTGATTGTTGTGTGTGGTCTTGCTGTCTGCTTGATTGTTTTGCTCTGTCGCTTCATCTGGTAGTCTTTGTTGTTTCGTCACATCTTCTGATTGGTTCTCTTGTCTGATTATATCATCTGATTGGCTAGTTTGTCTGGTCGCATCATCTGATTGGCTAATTTGTCTGACAACATCATCTGATTGGCTAGTTTGTCTGACAACATCATCTGATTGACTAGTTTGTTTAGTCGCATCATCTGATTGGCTAGTTTGTCTGGTCGCATCATCTGATTGGCGAGTTTGTCTGACAACCTCATCTGATTGGCTAGTTTCTCTTACAACATCATCTGACTGGCTAGTTTGTCTGACAAATCATCTGATAGGTTCACCGTCTGTTACATCATCTGATTGGCTAGTTTGTCTGACAATATCATCTGATTGGCTAGTTTGTCTGACAATATCATCTGATTGGCTAGTTTGTCTGACAACATCATCTGATTGGCTAGTTAGTCTGACAACATCATCTGATTGGCTAGTTTGTCTGACAATATCATCTGATTGGCCAGTTTGTCTGACAACATTATCCGATTGACTAGCTTGTCCAACAACATCATCTGATTGGTTCTCTTGTCTAGTCACATCATCTGATTGGTTCACCTGTCTGGTTATATCATCTGATTGGCTAGTTTGTCTGACAATATCATTTGATTGGTTCTCTTGTCTAGTCACATCATCTGATTGGTTCATCGTCTGGTCCATCATCTGATTGGCTAGTTTGTCTGACAACATCATCTGATTGGTTTACCTGTCTGGTCACATCATCTGATTGGTTCTCTTGTCTAATCACATCATCTGATTGGCTAGTTTGTCTGACAATATCATCTGATTGGCTAGTTTGTCTGACAACATCATCTGATTGGCTAGTTTGTCTGACAACATCATCTGATTGGCTAGTTTGTCTGACAACATCATCTGATTGGTTCACCTGTCTGGTTACATCATCTGATTGGCTAGTTTGTCTGACAATATCACCTGATTGGCTAGTTTGTCTGACAACATCATCTGATTGGCTAGTTTGTCTGACAACATCATCTGATTGCAGTTTGTCTGACAATATCATCTGATTGGCTAGTTTGTCTGACAACATTATCCGATTGGCTAGCTTGTCTGACAATATCATCTGATTGGCTAGTTTGTCTGACAACATTATCCGATTGGCTAGCTTGTCCGACAACATCATCTGATTGGTTCTCTTGTCTAGTCACATCATCTGATTGGTTCACCTGTCTGGTTATATCATCTGATTGGCTAGTTTGTCTGACAATATCATTTGATTGGTTCTCTTGTCTAGTCACATCATCTGATTGGTTCATCTGTCTGGTCACATCATCTGATTGGCTAGTTTGTCTGACAACATCATCTGATTGGTTTACCTGTCTGGTCACATCATCTGATTGGTTCTCTTGTCTAGTCACATCATCTGATTGGCTAGTTTGTCTGACAATATCATCTGATTGGCTAGTTTGTCTGACAACATCATCTGATTGGCTAGTTTGTCTGACAACATCATCTGATTGGCTAGTTTGTCTGACAACATCATCTGATTGTTCACTGTCGGTTCATCATCTGATTGGCTAGTTTGTCTGACAACATCATCTGATTGGTTCACCTGTCTGGTTACATCATCTGATTGGCTAGTTTGTCTGACAATATCACCTGATTGGCTAGTTTGTCTGACAACATCATCTGATTGGCTAGTTTGTCTGACAACATCATCTGATTGGCTAGTTTGTCTGACAATATCATCTGATTGGCTAGTTTGTCTGACAACATTATCCGATTGGCTAGCTTGTCCGACAACATCATCTGATTGGTTCTCTTGTCTAGTCACATCATCTGATTGGTTCACCTGTCTGGTTATATTATCTGATTGGCTAGTTTGTCTGACAATATCATTTGATTGGTTCTCTTGTCTAGTCACATTATCTGATTGGCTATCTTCTCTGCTCACATCATCTGATTGGCTAGTTTGTCTGACATCATCTGATTGGTTCTCTTGTCTAGTCTCATCATCTGACAGCCTCTCTAATGTTGTCATGCCATCTGATCGACTCCCATCAGCTACTACACCATCGTCCAGATTCTCTTCTATCACAACTCTATCTTCTTTATGCTTTCCTGCTAAAAAACGCGTAGGCAGCTCTCCCTCAGAATATTGTACAATTTTGTCTTGTACAATCTCAATCTCACTAGTTTTGTCTTCCCATGTCAACTTTTCCACTTCAACATTATTTCTTTCTGATATTTCTACTTCTTTTTGACTGCGTTGATCTCTTACTTCTTCTTCTGTTTGAATTATAATGTCAGCGTCATGTTTGGCCTCTGCTTTATCAATTATACTTTCTTGCAGTTGACTCTCTTGAGCTGAAGGAAACAAAGTCTCTCCAGAAGTGGATTCTTTCACAACATTCTCGATGTTTATTTCAACATTTGCATCCGTAGTGTATACTATTTTCTTTGTATCATTATTATTATCCGATTCATCGTCTGGATTCTGTAATCCATCTTCTGGATTATGTTGCTCTATACTGTGTAAGGGTTCATTTATAACTTTAATCTCTGTATCCACACTTGCATTGGATGGACTGCTATCAACAATATTAAAATATTGATTCCAATAATCATCAACATTGGATATAATTTTTTCCTCTTCTCCAGTTTCTGTTGGTCCATCTATTGAGTCAGTTGTTGGCACAACTGTTGAGTCAGTTGTTGGCACATCTGTTGAGTCAGTTATTGGCACATCTGTTGAGTCAGTTGTTGGTCCATCTGTTGAGTCAGTTGTTGGCACATCTGTTGAGTCAGTTGTTGGCACAACTGTTGAGACATTTGTTGGTACATCTGTTGAGACAGTTGTTGGCACAACTGTTGAGACAGTTGTTAGCACATCTGTTGAGACATTTGTTGGTTCATCTGTTAAAACAGTTGTTGGCACATCTGTTGAGTCAGCTGTTGGTACATCTGTTGAGTTAGTTGTTGGCACATCTGTTGAGACAGTTACTTGTCCATCTGTTGAGACAGTTGTTGGCACAAGTGTTGAGTCAGCTGTTGGTACATCTGTTGAGTCAGTTATTGGCACATCTGTTGAAACAGTTACTTGTCCATCTGTTGAGACAGTTGTTGGTACATCTGCTGAGTCAGTTGTTGGCACATCTGCTGAGACATTTGTTGGCACATCTGTTGAGACAGTTGTTGGCACATCTGTTGAGAAAGTTGTTGGCACATCTGTTGAGACAGTTGTTGGCACATCTGTTGAGTCAGTTATTGGCACAGCTGCCTCAACAACACTTGGCACATTTTCTAAGGCAGTTGTTTGAATGTATGTTGAGGCACTTTCTGGCACATTAGTTAAGACAGGTAATGGCACATCTGTTGAAACAGATCTTGGCACATCTTCCGAGACACTTTCTTGCACATCAGCTGAAAACAAATTGTCAAAAACAACATCAGCTTTAAAAATTATAAATAAAATATGGAACTGCAAGTTATATAGTTTTAAAACGATACAGGTATTAAGAGCTTCGAAAAAACAAATAGACAAACACGGGACTCGAACCACTTACCCTAGTCCTTACGACACCAATCGCCTAGCCTAGCAATACGAGCGTCCTTACGTACACAACCAATGAGCCATTCTAAAAAAATGACTCACGCGGGAGTGTCTTTCTCAGACGCTTGTTATTACCAGACACAGAAATTGTTTTTCGGAAGCTCTTAATACCTGTATCTGTTTATTTGTTGATCATATTTGTTACTTCCGTTGCTTCCTCTGGGGTTCTTGTAAGAAAACTCCTTGTGCTCATCATAGTTTTAAAACTAAATTCGAATTTTCAATTCAAATGTATCAATGCTAACATATGCCAGCAAGATTTGGAAAATGACTAAAGATATAGGAAGCAAGTTGAATACATTTGACAAAAGATGTCTGCAAAAATTAATGAACGTAAAATGGGATTAATTTAGAAATGATGAAAACAGAGAAATGTCTGGTCTACCACTAGTGACAACTTTGATAAGAAGGAGAAGATGGAGATATGTTGGGCATACCGTGAGAAGAAATGTCTGGTCAACCACTAGTAACTTGCCCAATTTGGTCTGAAACCCCAGAATTAGAGCACCACATGATTACTAGTAAAGCATCTGACAACAGTCTCAGATGTGTGCTGCTGCACCTCTCTGATGTGTGCAGAGGTGACTGTGAAACCAATCCTCAAACTCAATCCGCTACAACAGATGAGACATACATGATCGTGGTTAAACATGTGAGTATTGTGTGTTTTGTCTATTCGCGCAGCAACCAGGCACACTAACTATGCCTGAATTAATTGCGGGCCAAAAAAAACCAACTTTATTACCTTCTATTGCTAATTTATTCATCTTGATGTCTTCTGTGTTCACACTCTCTTGTTTATTTGTTGAAGTCTGCTTATGTAGCTTCAGGCTTGTTTGCTGGATTAAAGAATACAAGGTATAAATTGTTAAGTTAGGGTAAGAGTCAGCTCTAACTGCTTCACCAATCATATCTAATATCCTGCTATAATATAATTTAGTAGATGTAAGTAAGTGTTGGACCTGTATTTTTCATTGATTGTCGGCACACAATGAGTGATGTGGTCAACATCATGCCAGCCTCCTTTATTTCCCAATGCTTTTTCCTGGTACTCAATTTAGGCTGGGACGATCTGAGAGCCTTTACGGTCTGAAAAATATTCCACTTAGTAGATTTGGTACTAATAGTAGGCAGAAAAATTGGACAAATTCAGAAATTATGAAATCAGAGAAATGTCTGGTCGACCGCTAGCAACAATTGTTTTAAGAAGGAGAAGATGACGATATGTTGGATACACCTTGACAAAAAAAGGTCAAAGAATGCCAAAGCATGTATTGAAGTGGGAGGCAAATGGTTCAAGAAAAGAGAACGCCAAGGAAATCCTGAAACGAACTTTTCTGAGAGACCCATATCTTTGACATTTTATAAGGATGGGAAAACGGAGATATGTTGGACATACCTTGAGAAGAAATGATCAAAGAATACTAAAGCATGCATTGAAGTAGGAGGCAAAGGGTTCAAGAAAATTAGGACACCCTGGGAGACCCTGAAACAAACTTTGCTGAGAGAGGCAAGAAATATCGGTCTCAATTCCATGGAAGAGATTGAGCAAGTTGCACAAGACATGCCCGGTATGGAGAAATTACTTGTAGGCCCTATGAAACGTATAATATTATGAGAGGAATTATTATTAGATGTGGTACAACAAAGTTGAGCTATTTAGTTTAGTTGGCAGATCATCATTACTGCACATTGAAACAGTTAGTTTATAAATGCTCCAATTTGTTGGTGGATAGAAAAATGCTCAAAAAAGTTCAATTTGGTACTGTGTACACACCAACAAATTTTGCTTGATTTGAAGCCACAAAATGTGGTTACTTCTTTATTTCTTTACTTTAATCATGTTTTGCCTCACAGCGTCAAGATAAGAAGAGATTTATAGAACAGGCTTTTGTGTGTGCTTCATAAACACTGTCTTTTGTTGCCTTTGTTATCTCTGAGGTCCACCTTTTGCGTGGCCAGTTTTTTGCTTTGCATTCACTGTATCGGAGTAACATTGCTCCTTGAGGTCTGGCAATCTGCTTATGTGGAAGAACCATTTAATTTGTTGTTTCTTGATGAAGCTCAGTACTGATGTTGTACCCACTTTTTTCCCGATGTCCTCATTTCTAAACCGGTCTTTTCTTGACACTCCCAGCATTCTGCGTAGACACTACATCTCCGTCGTGACTAGTTTTCTTCTATCATTTGATGTCAGCATCCAGGTTTGGCACAGATAGCATAATGTGGAGAGATAGATTGTGTTGGACAATGCTCTTTTTGTGTTTATGGTGACATGTTTGCATTTTAAAATTGCACCATTTGACCTATTATTTGATTTGGTTTGTTGCATCTATGGTGGTTTCTTCTTCTTCTCTTCCACCATTTACTTCTTTATGGAAGTGTTGGGGGTGAAATGTAGTGATCTTGTGTGTGCTTTTTTAAGGCACTTTGTAAGCTGATATTCATGTTCGTAAGGCTGTTCTTGATGCCATCGCTCCATCTTTTGCATGGTCTTCCTCTTGCCTTGTACTCATTATACTTTTTCTGTGGTAGGCGATACCAGGGCAATCTGGTCAGGTGTCCAAACCATTTAATCTGTTGTTCTTTTATGAATTGCATAACTGGTTTCACATCCAGTCTCCTTCTGATTTCTTCATTTCTAATTTTGTCCCTTATTGTCACATAATAAGTGGTTACTAGCACTACATATTATCAACTTTGTTTTTGCTCAGGATCTCTGGGGAATGGGTTCTTAGGGTACAGATAACCAGGGTTCAAAAGGTTAAAAGAATTCAATTGATTTCTTATACCCTGGTTGCCCGTGTGTTACTGGGACTCGCAAGGAGCAAAGAATGGTAACACTGACCTACAAGGCTGTCGCAAGCAGCGACTGAAGTAGGGCCTGGAATGCTACCCTAGTAAATAAAAAGCGGCGCAGAAATTGGATGTGCTGGCCCACTTGTTGATGCATAACTAGGACAATGTACAATCGCTCTTAGATCACAAACAAATCACAAATAGTGGTTTAACAACTGATCGGTATGGAACATTTGAAGAAGAAGATGATAATACCTCAGTAACAGCATCAGCATTTGGTGAAACAGACACAGTAGAGATCTGCAGTAAAGCATCCTTGGTAATCAACAGCTCAGATTGCAGTTGTTGCAAATCCTGTTGCAACTGTTGTATCGTTTGTTGTTGTCGTAGTGTAGTTTTCGCCTTCTCGACAACGTCTGTTCTTTTCACTTTTTCTTCGTTCTTTGCTTTTTCTAATTCTTCAATTGTTTTTTCATATTTTTCCTTCGATGATGCAGCTAGAAAGCGAAGAGTGTCATTCTGAAAAAATAAATTTTTATTATATTGTCACAATGAGAGTACAAATTTGATATTGTCACAATGAGGCATAAATTTGATATTGTCAAAATGAGAGTACAAATTTGATATTGTCATAATGAGAGTACAAATTTGTTATAGTCACAATGAGAGCACAAATTTGATATTGTCATAATGAGAGCACAAATTTGACATTGTCACAATGAGAGCACACATTTGATATTGTTACAATAAGAGCACAGATTGGATATAACTGTCGCATTAACAGTACAAATTTTGCATTATTGACAAACTGTAAGTACAAATTTGATATGAATGTTTGTAATGTACAAATTATATGAAGAACAGTACATCTTCTTGAACGCTCCATATCGACCACTTGTTAAACCACTCTTCGTTGTTTGTGTGTCTAAGAGTGATAGTACGTTGAGCCAGTTATGTGCCTACAAGTAGGCCAGCATCCTGATTTGAAAGAAAATACTCATCTGTATATCATAGACAGAGAAGAGAGCAAATAAATCTCTCCAGAAAAAACTCAAAAATTAAAGAAAATTGGTTTATTCTACAAATGAGAATAAGAAAATTGAAGTAGTTTGGACATATAAAGAGACACGAAGGGTTGGAAGGAGGCATCCTGGCAAAGAGGAGAAGAGGAAGACAATGAAAAGATGGATTCAGGGTGTAACTGATGGTTTGAGTATGACGGCTGCAGAGGCGGGACATCTCGCCTATGAGAGAGAGAAATTCCAAAGGACTGTTATTCTGCTCAGGACAAGCTATTTGATAATGATTAATCCCTTCACCCTTTTGAGTCGATATAACAGCTAGTGGCAGTTTGTTTGAGATAACACAAAGTCATCTCCCATACTGGCTAATACATCACATATTGCAAAACAAATATGTCTGGCAGTTGAAAAATATCTACAGAGTGAAAGGGTTTAGATAAATAAATTTTTAAAAATGATATAGATTGCAATAACAAGAATGAACTGAAAGCATATACATACATTGCACACGTAGCATTGGTTTCCTCTTGTTGCAGATGTTGCAACTTTTCCTGATGTAGCTGCTGTTCGTCACCAGGAAAGATAGATTATGATACGAGGACATCGGAAGCAGAGTGGGCATAACTTTATGCACCTTCTTCTTCTTTGAATCAACCATATCAATCACTTGTTAATCACTCTTTTTAGATTTGTAAGTGATCTGAGCATAAAAGCGATTGTACGTTGTGCCAGTTATGCTCCTACAAGTAGGCCAGCACATCCAATTTCTGTGATGTTTTTTTAAAAACTAGAGTAGCTTCTCTAGGCCCCTACCACTGTTGCCTCTTATGACATGCCTTGTAGGTTACAATGTTATTATTCTTTGCTCCCCTTGTGCGCCTTGACAACACACAGGTGACTTCATGCACCAAATACATTGTTAGATAGCAAATGTTCAGACATTTAATGAGAATGGAATACAACCAACCACCAATAACAGCATACAATAAAAAGAGATCAGGTACTAGAGCCAAGAGAAGAAAAAGATGGATAGACAATATCAAGACCACACTAAATAAACACAGAGATAACACAACAAGGGCAACTCAGCTGACCCTGAAATACAAATTAAAGTTCCCACCCCTACACTTAACAGCAAGAGTGGATAACTAAATTCCATCATCCACCTGGGGAGAGATAATAGACTTTGGTTACCTCTTGTTGCAGATTTTGCAACTTTTCCTGCTGCTGCTGTCGTTGTTGTCTAGCTTTCTCTTCAGCATCAAGTCTCACTTTCTCCCCTGTCTCTATCTCCTTCTCCAACTCTTTGACTTTCTTATCATATCTTTCCTTCATAGCCGCAGCTTGAGTACGCAGATTGTCATGCTGAAATACATATTTGACATTTTGATTATCATTAAATCCAAAGTGGGCTGACTTAATTTATTGATTGGTTGGTTGTGTGATTGGTTGATTGATTAATTGGTTGATTGTGATAGGTTGATTGATTGGTTGGTTTATTGATTGGTTGATTGAGTGATTGGTTGATTGTGATTGGTTTATTGAATGATTGTAATTGATTGATTGGTTGAGTGATTGGTTGGTTGAGTGATTGGTTGGTTTATTGATTGGTTGGTTGATTGTGATTGATTGACTGGTTGATTGTGATTGATTGATTGATAGATATATTGATTGATTGGGTATCACCTTCATATCATTAGACATTAAACAAATTTGATATAATTGAATAATAATTATTATTATAGCGTCTATCATAAGTGATGATGTCAACAACCTCAGACATGTGTTGTTGCACCCTCTAATGTGTGCGAAAGTGACTGTATAGTCCAATCCTGGAACAGAATCCCATACCAGTAGAAGGGTCATGAAATAGATTAGACTGGCAACAATGTGGTGCAGGCTTGAACTGGTATGTATTCTAAGCATAATAGGTTAATTACTTGCCCTTGATGAAGAGATCTCAACGACGGTGTGTGGCATGAATTTGTTTTTTAGATACTTATTATCAAGTAGCTTGTCCTGAGCAGAACTTTACCACTCTTACAGTCCTTCAGAATTTCTCTCTCTCATAGGCCAGATTTCCCGCTTTTGTAGCTGTTATGCTCAAATCATCAGTTACATCCTGAATCCATCTTCTCTGTGGTATTTCTATTCATTTCTTTGCCGGGACGCCTCCTTTCATAATAGTCTTCTCCAGCCCTTCATGTCTTTTTATATGTCCGGGATCGCGAGAGAGAAATGTCCAAAATAATTCAATTTTTTCATTCTTATTTGTAGCATCAGCCAGTTTACTTTGATTTTGAGTTCTTTCTGGATATACCTATTTGTCCTCTTTTCTGTCCATAATATACGGAGGACTCTTTTGTAACACTTATATCAAATGCCCATATATGTTTTTCCACTGGCTTGTTAAATGTCCATGCTTCACACCTATATGTTGTCACTGGGAATATGCATGCTCTTAGTATTCTGATCTTTGTTTTCCTATTAGTTACATTTCATACTGTTTTATTTTTTGTAAGTCTACGCTTGTTCTTCTTTTGATTTCTTTCAGCCCATTTCCATCTCTTAGCTGCACAACCTGTGCCAAACCTGGATGCTGACATCCAACGATAGAAGAAAACTAGTCACAACAGAGATGAAGTATCTATGTAGAATGCTGGGAGTATTAAGAAGAGACACGTTTAGGAATGAAGACATTAGGAAAAAAGGTGGGTACAACATCAATACTGAACTTCATCAGAAACAACAAATTAAATGGTTCTGCCACATAAGCAGAATACCAGCAGACAATGTGCCTCAAAGATTAATGTTACTCTGATACAATGAATACAAAGCAAAAGGTCGTACACAAAAAAAGGCAACCAAAATAAACCTGTATTTATGAAGCGCACACAAAAACCTGTTCTAGAAATCATCTTATCCTGACACTGAGAGGTACAACAGGAATAGAGAAAAGAAGAAAGTCTGGTCACATGGATTAGATCCTGTGCTCCCATGTGGAATACTGCACTAGCTATGTGGCCATTAAATTCCCCAGACACATGCCCCCTGTCCTACATGGCCCTAAAATGTGGTATTACAGTCAGTAGCGCTCAGTGTTTTTTATTTTTTTATTTGTATTTTAACTGCACAACTGTTGAAACAGACACACATAATTATAATGACAAGCTACACAACTGTTGAAACATACACACATAATTATAATGACAAGCTGCACAACTGTTGAAACATACACACATAATTATAAGCTGCACAACTGTTGAAATATACACACATAATTATAATGATAACATTTAGCTGCACAACTGTTGAAATATACACACATAATTATAATGATAACATTTAGTTACACAACTATTGAAACATACACACATAATTATAATGACAAGCTGCACAACTGTTGAAACATACACACATAATTATAATGACAAGCTGCACAACTGTTGAAACATACACACATAATTATAATGACAAACTGTACAATTGTTGAAACATACACACATAATTATAATGACAACATTTTTAAAAAACAGGTGCGACTAGGACATCATTTGTATCACCTTATTCTTCCATTGGCTCATCTCTGCTAGCTCATCTCTTAAATGGAACGTCTGTTTTTCAATATTTGAATTTGTAATTCGGGCAGATCCAAGCTAAATAAAATGGAATTGAAAAAGTATTTAATTATGTAATTTTTAATGTTGCTATCATTTATCATTTATATGTGGGCGTCTGTGGCTTAGTGGTAGTCGATCATAACATAAAAGTACCTAGTTAAAAATCTGTGGCAGGCAGTTTGAAAGCAAATTTGTTCCTGTAGATATTTACAAACATTAAAAATAGACAGCACCGTTCAGAAAGCAATGGCAAACTACTGGATGTATAAGCAGTTCTTAGAAAATCAATGACTTGCTTACTGTGGTTGATGACAACATCCTGTAAATGATACGCAACGGTTTTCATTTTTCATTAATCACAGAGTTGTGATGTGCATTTATGATGATTCAATGACTAAACTAAAAATAAGAACTGGTGTCATTAATTGCCAGATGCTGAATGACATACTGAGGAGATTGGAGCACTTATAGACTAATTGGTTCGATGTGCATTTATGATGATTCAACGACTAAACTAAAACTAAACTAGAACTAGTGTCGTTAATTGCCACATGCTGACAGACATACTGAGGAGGAGGTCGGAATACTTATGGACTTCTTCAAATGCTCCATATTGACCATTTGTTAAACCACTCTTTATGATCTGCATGTGATCTGCGCCTAACAGCAATGGTATGTTGTGCCAGTTAGGCACCTACAAGTAGGCCAGCACATCCTATTTCTGCAGTGCTTTTTATTTTCTAGGGTAGCTTTCCTAGGCCCTTACCTGAGTCGCTTCTTACGTAGTTGCCTTGTACGTCACAGTGTTACTATTCTTTGATCCCCTTACGAGCCCCAGCAACACATGGGCTACTTATGAACTAATTGGTTTGATGTGCAGTGATGATGATCCAATGACTAAACTAAAACTAAACTAAAAATAAAACAAGCAAAAGTATTTATACTTTTTTCTCTAATTCCGACACTTTGAGTCCTAGTTCTGTCCTCTCATCTCTCAATTCAGAAACTTGTCTGTTATGTTTCTCCATCATCGCTGCTGTTATTCTGTCACATTTTTTCTGCCATTCGTGAGAAATGTCTGCTTCTGCCTTAGATACCTGGAAGATAAAACAGAACTTAGAAAGAGGCAAATAAGATGACAATGAGAGCAGCTGTAGCGTAATTGTTAGTGAAATCACTTCTTAAGCTAGTGGTCTGGGTTCAATTCAACAGCAGGCGTGTGAAATATTTTCCAATTGTAACACCTCTCAGGTCATCCCAACTTTAATAGGGTACCAGGAAAAAGCATTGAGAAGTTTAAAAAGGAGTTTTAAAGCAGCCGAAGGATTTATTTCATTCCATCAGGTTTTACCCAATATAGCTCTGTCACTCTCCACAGAAATGGCGTGATAACTTCAGAAAGTAATTCACAAAGCATGAGCTTCGTAGCTGCGGCAACAATCCTAGGGTCTCTGGAAAAAATACACACATGAATAGAAAGACGCTATCTGGATTCGAACCCATGACCTTTGACTTGCAGGGCAAGGGCTTAACCACTCAGCCACAGAGACTCCCTTTACTGGGAAGTAAGGCGGCCAGCATGATGTTGACCACATCACCCAGCATGTGAAAAATACGAGCCTAACACTGTATTACCCAGTATACCTAGAGGTATAAAAAGGTTTATAGAAATCAAGTTGAATGCATTTGAAAATAGATGTCAGTGAAAAATAATGAATATAAAATGGAACGAATTCAGAAGAAGTGATGAAATCAGAGATATGTCTGGTCAACCACTAGTGACAACTGTTATAAGAAAGAAAAGATGGAGATATGTTGGGCACACCTTGAGGAGAAATGATCAACAAATATCAAAGCAGGCATTGAAGTGGGATGCAAAGGGTTCAAGAAAGAGAGGACGACCTAAGGAGATCCTGAAACGAACTTTGCTGAGAGAGGCAAGAAATATCGGTCTCAGTTCCATGGAGGAGATTGAGCGAGTTGCCCGGATAAAGCGGTATGGAGAAATTGCTTGCAGGCCTATGTAACGATAACTGACGAGAGGAATTATTATTATTAATTATTATAAAAAGGATTAAGTAAAGAAAGAAGAAATAAAATGAAATCAACATCATCTTCTGCTTCAATCAGTTTTCTCATGTCCAGAAGTTCAAACAGAGAGATAAGTTACTCCACGAATTCACTTCTTCTACTTCAATCAGTTTTCTCATGTCCAGATGTTCAAACAGAGAGATAAGTTACTCCACGAATTCACATCTTCTACTTCAATCAGTTTTCTCATGTCCAGATGTTCAAACAGAGAGATAAGTTACTCCACGAATTCACTTCTTCTACTTCAATCAGTTTTCTCATGTCCAGATGTTCAAACAGAGAGATAAGTTTCTCCAAGAATTCACTTCTTCTTCTGCTTCAATCAGTTTTCTCATGCCCAGATGTTCAAACACAGAGATAAGTTTCTCCAAGAATTCACTTCTTCTTCTGTTCCACCATTTATTTCTTCACATAGAAGTTTTGGGGAAGGGAGGGGGAAGGGTGTGGTGATCTTGTGTGTGCTTGTTATAAGGCACTTTGTAATCTGCCATTTATTTTCTTAATGATGTTTTTGATGTCATCGCTCTATCTATTGGGTGGTCTTTCTCTTGCTCTGTAGTCGTTATATTATTGTCAGTGCGGCTCTCTGTGAGTTGATATCAGGAATTCCTGTCAGGTGTCCAACCCATTTAATCTGTTGCTCTTTTATGAATTGCATGACCACATAATTGTACTGGAGACGGATGATAAAACTGAGGTCACGTGTTCAAGTTGAGCATGTAAATGAACCCTTGGCAGTTGACATTTGATAAGAGTAGGCTGCAAAGCTGCTGTCAGGTCAAAATTCATTTAAAAAATTATTATTTTAAAAAATCTACATAATTTCCATCTTCAAAATTACATCGGGGACCCTCGCCGGTGCTATGGAGTTCATGCACTGTCACTGAGATCCTCCTGTGTAAGAAAGAGATAGGAGCACACATGGTTATTCACAGAAGTGCAATGGTGATTATCAAATCATCAAGCAATCACATGTAAACATGATCATCAACAAAAGAAAACAAATAAGTTAGGATAAACAGCAAGAAAGTCAGAAATTGTAGCATATAAGCACCTTGTTGTATTAAGATCTTTGTCAACGGATGCCTTCGGCGTTTTCTCGGACTGAGATAGTATGACAGAGTTGCAAACACAGACATGTGGATAGGAACTTGACAGGAACCCATGATGACCCAGGTTAAGGGGCACTCTGGTCTGAAACTTGTAGTTGCTTTCATATTAATGTAGAATTTGTATTACAATTTTGAGATATTATGACTTAAAAGATAGAAAAAGTTTAGTTTTCAGAAATGTCAACGGTTTCCATGGAAACAATAAAAATAGTACAAAATTTCAAATCTTAGTCTGAAAGTAATGAATGTAAATGAATTCTGTTTCACTCTAAGGTGAGAATTGTAATATCTAAAATATTAGACATGTTTTTAGGATATATTAATTATTACATTTTTATGAATTTTGGGTAAACACACCCCCAAAAGCAGCTTTTTGACCAAATTTTGAGGACATTTTTACCCAAAATGTATTTAAAATGTAATATTTAATATATCCTAAAAGCATGTGTAATATTTTAGATATTACAATTGCTCAAATTATAGTGAAAACAGAATTCATTTACATTCATTACTTTCAGAGCCTTAGGGATTTGAAATTTTGTTTAAGGTGGCCATTTTGTATTGTTTCCATGGCAACGCTTTGACATTTTTTTTTACTATTTTTCTACTATTCTAAGTCATAATCTTTCAAAATGGTTATACAAATTTTACATTAACATGAAAACAACGAAATAGCTTCTTGATCCCCACACTACCGAATCCCCCCTTAATAGGAGAAAGTGGTGATGGATCAAGCATACCATGCAGAAGACACATTCTAGTGCCATTAGAGAGGCACTTGAATGAAACCTGCAGAGAAAATAGAAAAAGGGAAGTCTTCTTGAGGAGCTGAAGAATGCTGAACAATCCTGGGAAGCCATAAAGAAAATAGCCAGAGACAAAGAAAAGTGGCAAACAACTGTTAAGGCCCAATGCTCCATGAGGAGCAGAGAGTAAAAAGTAAGTAAATATGTACCTTGTTATGTATCTCCACATCAACAGAGGTTTTCTGTTTACGAAGCTTCTCTTGCAGATCTTGGACAGTTATCTGTTCAGAAAATATTTGGGAAATTATAGTCACCATCAAATCACAATCACTAACCAGTCATCAATATCATAGTAACATGCATGCAAGCCTGGGACATTTTTATGGGGGAGGGGGGAATGTCCATTTCCATAAGCGAGCTCTTGCCCCATTAGCCTTTGACCTAGCTGCTAAAGTTTCCTGGTCTAAACCGTTGGGAAGATCACAATCACAACTCAGTCACAGTCATAAACCACAAAATATCAATGTTCACATAAGTGTGTGACACTTTTGACATAAATCTATATTTAAAACTGTTTATAGAAGTCTCTATTTAATTACATAAACCGTGGACCACTGACAACATAAGACTAGCTGGAAATTAAAAATTCCTGTTTAAGGGGGGAGGGGTTTGTATGTGTTTGATAGAACAATATAAGCTTTTTTTTTTTAACCAAATTCCTTGGATCCAAGGTTATTTATTGATGTAAAATTAATATACATCTAAAACTGTCATTTAACCCTTTCACCATGTAATGTTTTTATATTTTTGAATGCATTTATATTGCAATTTATACTGAATTAGACAGTCTACTGGCTTTGAGTCATCTTAAAAACTTCTGCAAGCCAGTATGTCAGCTTGGAAGGGTGAAAGGGTTAAAACTGTTTATAGAAATCTTCATTTAAAACTGCTTAATTGTGAAAGGTTACAACAAAAACATAACCTCATAATTTCTTTTGGAATCCTCCAAGTCCTCTTCTATTTTCTTTCTATCCTCAGCTGTCTTCCTCTTTCCCTCACTCAAGTTCTGCAAAGTATAAACATTTAAAATGTAATGGTTAAAAAAAAAGAATTAAGTAGCAGGCATGTTTTAGATAAATTTGAAAATAGTCAAGTTCTGAACAATTTGAAGTCTGCCTGCTCTCTTTATATTGGTAATCTATTTATTTTTCTTCTTTGAACGCTCCATATCAACCACATATAAAGTAAAGCAAGTTTCTGAATTCAAATTTTCACTGAGAAATTTCTAGGCAGAATTTTCACAGAGGACGGAAAACTCGATAGAGAAATAGAGACAAGATGCCAAAAGCAAATGCAGTGACCTACTAGCTGCACCATTACTACAACACCCAAAGATCAAGATGAAAGTGAAAAGACAGATGATAAAAGTATTTTCCTACCAACACTTTGTTACCAGTGCCAAAATTGGTCTCTTACAGCAACACACCACAGAAAGCTCACCATGTGTGAAATGAAATTCTTAAGGAAGGCAGTGGGGGTCACCAGGAAAGATGGACTATGAAATGATGACATCAAAAGCAGAGTGGGCATAACTTCATGCACCGAATACATCGAAAGACAACAAATGCAGTAGTTTGAACATTTAATGAGAATGAAATACAACCCATCACCAATAACAGCATACAATAAAAAGAGTTCAGGTACTAGAGTCAAGGAAAAACCAAGAAAAAGATGGATAGACAATATCAAGACCACACTACATAAACATGGATATAACACAACAGAGCGATTAATCTGGCCCTGGAACTCAAATTAAAGCTCCCACCCCTGCGCTTAACGGCAAAAGTGGACAACCAATTCCATCATCCACCTGGGGAAAGAAAATAGACAATACATTCAAACTTACTCTCTCTAAAGTGTCCTTTGCAGATCTTAGGTCTGATAGTTCTTCTTGATGACTGGCCATTTTGGCTTCCAAAGTCTTTCGGAACTGTTTCTGATCTCGGATTGCAGCATTCAGATTAGCAATCTTCCGATCATCTTCTGCTCACAAAATAAATTATAAACAATATACCAAATATGAGTTAGAAAACTTTAACAAATAAAAACTGTTTATTTGAGGATCATCTTCATCGCACATCGGACATGTTCATAATAGCTTTGATCTCCTCCTAATTATATATTTCAGTGTGGTTAGACCAACAATTACTTTTATGTGCTGATTTATATAACCAAAACTAAACACTGTATGGAATGGAACTGATAGGAAAACAAGGATCAGAATACTAAAAGTATGCGTAGTCTCAGTGACAACGTAAGTGTAGTATGACAAATTAGCGTAATGCATAAGCATTTGTAAATTGACTCGGACACAAGAGGGGTATAGGTTCAATGCCACACATGATGTTTCACATGTGAAGAAAGGAGTTGACACTCCTACCTCCTGCACACAAGGGTTTAGTAATATGCTGTCTAGTTTAAAAATTAGGGATTACGCTATGACATTGGTTCGATGTCTGGTCAACCACTAGTAATATCTGTTATAAGAATGAGAAGATGGAGATATGTTGGGGATTCCATGAGAAGTAATGATCAAAGAATACCAAAACAAGCATTGAAGTGGAAGGCAAAGGATTCAAGAAAGAAAACACTGTCCAAGAGAAACCTTGAAACAAAATTTGATGAGAGAAGCAAATAATATAGAACTCACTTCCATGGAAGAGATTGGCGAGTTAGTTGCCAGGACAGAGCAGTGTGAAGAAATTACTTGCAGGTCCTATGTAACATATATGTAACAGGAATATATATATATATATATAGGTTTGATATGCAGTGATGATGATTCGACAACTAAACTAATACTAAGCATTACAATAATCTGTCCCCCTTAATCACTACTGAAAATGTAAATCATGGCATATCCTTTACTGGACTTAGCGATTAACCACAGTAAACAAGTCATCGATTTTCTAGGTACCACTTGCATGTTCAGTAGTTTGTCATTGCTTTCTGAATGGTGGGGTCTATTTTTACCGTTTGTAAAAACTCACAAACACAAATTTGCTTCCAAACAGCCGGCCGGGTATGCTTGGGTTTGAACCAGGTATGCTTGGGTTGTGATCAAGCTCACTACCGCCTGAGCTACAGACATCCCACTACAATCTCTCCTAATTATGTCTTACCTTCCTTCTGTAAATGAAGTCTTGATAGTTCTTCTCTTGAGGAATTACTAGAGGTATTGACTGCAATCAGCTCTTGTCTTAGCTCTCCCTCTCGTTTCCTGCATTCTCCTAAATCAAGCTGCAATGTGCTGATCTTAGCTGAAGCTGTACTAAGCTCTGATGAAAGCTGAATCTATTGTCATAGAATTAAAATAGACTTGATAATATTGGAGATGAGAAATAACAACATAAAAGTTGATAACAAAGAATTGCTAACATAGCGCCTGTGTTGATGCAGGAACTCGCAAGGGTACTAAATAATAGTATCACTGCGACCTACAAGGCAACTGAGGTAGAGGCGACGAAGGTAGAGGCCTTGGTAAACTACACTAGTAAATAAACAGTGTCACAGAAATAGGATGTGCTGGTCTACTTGTAGGCGCATAACTGTCACAATGTGCAATTACTCTTAGGCTCAGATCACATACAAATTATGAAGAGTGGTGAACAAGTGGTCGATATGGAGCGTTCAAAGAAGAAGCAAACAGAGTTGACAAAAAGATAACAAATAAAGGGTCTAAAACTTAAGGATTGATTTCACTGCGCAGAGTTTTACCCCATTAGGCTCAGTCCATCTCCGCAGAAATGGCACGTCACTTGCCAAGAGTACTGTACAAAGCACGAACTCTGTAGCTTCTGCAACAATCCTAGGGTCTATGGAAAAATGCACTCATGAACAGAACAGTGTGGTCTGGATTTGAACCCATTACCTTCAGAACGCACAGCGAAGGCTTCACAACTTATCCACAGAGATCCCCGAAAAAATATAACCAAATAGTAACAAAGAGTTGCTATGAATTCAGGCATACTCATGGCACCTAATGTAGTATTAAGATTGACTTAATGATATCCAATATTCCCTGTCTCTTGCTTTTATGTTGCACTCTGCAAGACTGTAATTTGTCAAAATTACTATTTAGACAGACTGCAAGAATTCCAAATCAAATGTGGTGTAGCTAGACAAGAGTACTGCACTGGTAGCCAAAGATGAATAGTAAACCAACAAAGCACTGGTGTTGTTAGTTGCCACATGTTGAGAGACATACTGATTGGAGCACTTATGGATTAATTGGTTTGATGTGCAGTGATGACGATCCAACGACTAAACTAAACTAAGAACATGTGTCGTTAGTTGCCACATGCCAAGAGACATACTGAGAAGGAGATCGGATCACTTACGGACTAATTGGTTTGACGTTCAGTGATGGAGATCCGACAACTACACTAATCTAAGAACGGGTGTCATTAGTTGCCACACGCTGACAGATATACTGGGGAAGATATCTGTGCACTTATGGACTAATTGGTTCAATGTGCAGTGATGATGATCTGATGACTAAACTAAACTAGTCTGTAATTTGTCTATCTCTTAATGTTTCCCTCCCACTTGTGTCTCAGTCTTCCTCTTGCTCGCTGTTCTTCAACTTTCTCTTCTAATAAGATTTTGATCAATGTATCATGTCTCTCTATGTGTCCAAAAAACTGTATTTATTTGATTCTGATTTTCTACAGTAATTCTTTCTTTATTCCTAGTTTTTCTAGCACTTCTTTATTTCTCTGTTTTTTCTTTCCTTGAAATATGATCACTTCTATACGATATTCTTCTATACATCCACATTTCAAAAGAATTAAAGGAACAGAAAGTATTAAAAGAACCATGCACAAAAATACTGAGTAAATATCTTTCTTTCGGTTTTTTTTCTCTATTCTTGTTTTGCCTCAGTCTCACAGCATCAGAATAAGAAGAGATTTCTGGAAGGGGATTTTGTGTGCGCTTCATAAATAGTGTTTTTAACTGCCTCTGTTATTTCAGAGGTCCATCTTTAGAGTGGACGGTCTTTTGTTTTGTATCCACTGTTTCTGTGTAGCATTGTTCTTTGAGGCATACTGTCTGTTGGTAATCTGCTTGTGTGGCCGAACCATTTAATTTGCTGTTTCTTGATGAAGTTCAGTACTGACGTTTTACCCATTCCCCCTGATGTCTTCATTTCTCAACAGGTCTCTTCTTGATACTCCCAGCATTCTGCATTGACACTTCATCTCTGTCTGGACTAGTTTTCTTCATCATTTAATGTCAGCGTTTGATCTCTCCCTTCATCTTTCACAAATAACTTCCACAAAATAGTCACATCACAACTACATATTAGTCTTCTACAACACAGTTACCTTCTCTTGCTCAATGGCAATCACTCTAGATTGAGACTGTGCAGATGTAGATTTATATCCTTCATTCCTCAACTCAAGCAAGTTATGACTCTGCTCCACATACCTAAAATAAATATGAACAAGACATTTTCGTAACTTTCTCAACTCATGTTATGACTCTGTGGGGGTCTCTGTGGCTAAGTTGTTAACCCTTGCCTTGCGGTCCGGTGGTCATGTATTCAAATCTGAACCATGCTATTCTGTTCACAAGTGCATTTTTCCAGAGACCTCTAGTATTGTTACCGAAGCTATGAAATTAATTGATGCTTTATGCAATACTCTCGGCAGATGGTGTGCCATTTCTGTGGAGAGAGACTGATCCATATGGGGTAAAACCTGGTGCAATGAAGTAAATCCTTCGCCTCAGACATTATTGTAAAAAATGAAGAAACTTGACTCAAATTTATCACAAAAATACAAGTGTTCCCACTTACAAATCTTTGTTAAAAGGATGTATAAATGTCTCTATGTATAAGTACTTTCTATTTTATGAAGATTTGTAAACTTCAGTAACGTTTGTGTGTAGAAATATTTGATTCTTTCAACAGACACCCAAAAGCTGACAAATCGGCTTAGTGACATTCTAGCGGAAGTATGGATAAAAATGGCATACAAGAACAAAGGGCTGAGAGATCACACAGGTTATGAAAATATGTGATGCATACTACCAACTCAATAGAGAAGAACAGGTTGTCATTTTTCAGCTATGAACAGGACACAATAGGCTGAGGTACCTTCTGTTTGACAAGTACAAAATAGGCCCTACTGACATATGCACATGTAGCACCAGCAAGCTGTCATAGACACACATCCTACAAGAGTGTTCAACATACAATGAATAGAGAAAACACACATGGCCAATCCCCATATCAGTCTAAGACAAGCTATATGGAGATGTACATGGACTCCGGCTGACCACTAACTACTTTAGAAGTATTATCGATATAAGGGAAGACTGCAATATAGCATGTAGTAATGGTGAAACAACGTGGCAAAGCACCTGCAAAATACTAAAATTAAAATATTGAGAGCATGCATTTTCCCAGTGGCTACTTATGGTTGTGAATCATGGACTATTACACAGAAATTAAGAACGAAAATCCAGTCCTTCGAAACTAAATGCTACAGAAAGATCCTACGAATACCATGGACAGAAAAAGAAAGAACACTGATGTCCTGAAAGAACTAAATGTTAAAGAGAATTGGCTGATAAACAACATACTATACAGAAAAATTATATACTTTGGTCACATCAAGCGTCACGATGGCCTGGAAAGAACAATACTAGAAGGCAGGGTCCCAGGACGCAGAGGCAGACCACGAAGAAGATGGCTACAAGATATTAAAGAAACCATGAACATGACCATTGGCGAAGTGGGTGAACTGGCAAGAGACACAGTGAATTTCAGATGTGCTGCAAAGAGAGCAACGTCCTATAAAGGATATGCACCTTGATGATGAATGGTGAAACACATAAAAACAAAGTACTGTAATTTTACAAAAACAATAACGATACACAACAACGTTTCGACCAAAAGGCCTTTATCGAGCAAATAATACAACTGAAGTGAATTTCTTCACTTCTCACACGACACAGAACATATAATCTGACAATAAATTCCTAACGGCCCTAATATGAAAATCTGTCTGATTGTTGTCTCATTCATTTCTGTTGCATCCTTTGCTTGATAAAGGCCTTTTGGTTGAAACATTGCTGCGTATTGTTATTGTTTTTGTATTTTGTAAAACTACAGTACTTTGTTTTTACATGTTGTGCCATTACTTTAGACGTAAACAAATCGATGTCTGAAAATGATGGAAGAAGAAGAAGAAGATGACGTGACATTCTAAAAATAGCCACAAATCAGTATATCAGCTTAAAAGTGTCATAGGGTTACATCCAATTACTGATCAATGATAATATCTGGTGACAGTTTATTGACATTAAATGAAACATTTAGGCCTGTGAGGTGGCTTGTCACCGAATTGGTAGCACCTGTATGGTTTGTCAAGGAGCTTGCAGCATTATATGAGTTAAAATTGGTACCACGACTTGTCATAGAATTGGTACCACCAGTATGGTTTATCATTGGGTTTGCAGTCTTGTAGGAGTTGAAATGGGTACCACCATTTGTCAGAGAATTGGTACCACCGTATGGTTTGTCAAGGGCTTGCAGTATTGTACAAGTTAAAATGGGTACCACCAGTATGGTTTGCCAAGTGGCTTCCAGTCTTATACAAGTTATAATGGGTACCATCAGTATGGTTTGCCAAGGGACTTGCGGTATTGTACGAGTTAAAATTAGTGCCGCCACTTGGAAAGAAAAATCAAAATCATCAGAACTACAATACACATGTTATTGGTCTAATATTTTCAGCAAACTGAAAGTGACTGTGCACCTATGTGAACATGACATGATGTTAAAGAAGTTTTCTAAAAAAACATTTGATCAATCAAATAAAAAACAAACAGAGATTCTTACTTTTGGTTTTTCTCTAACATTGCTGCCATTTTTTCGTTCTGTTCCTGAACTTTGTTGCTCTGTTCAAGAACATCAAGCTTCAACTGCTCATTTTCCTGAAAGTAAACAATTTATATCTGCTCAATTTGCAAACATTTTAGTGAAAACTCGCCTGTGTTTTGTCTGGGCCAACAAGGAGAGCAAAAAATAGTAACACTGCAACCTACAAGACATGTTGTAAGAGATGACTAAGGTAGATGCATAGCGAAGCTACCTAGTAAATAAAAAGTGTCACAGAAATCGGATGTGCTGGCTTACTTGTAGGCGCATAACAGGCATGACATACATTCGCTCTTAGACTCAGTCATACAAATCACAAAGAGTAGTTTAACAAGCAGTCAATATGGAGCGTTCAAATAAGAAGTGAAAACTGATGATCAGATTATTCTTCTTCTTCTTCACCTTTCAACTCCCAATAGAGCACAAGTCCTTCAATAAACTTCGTCCAGCCCTTCCTCTTTCAACTAATGACACTATCCTTATCCAATTCTTTTCCCAAAATCTTCCTTCTCCATCCTTTTCAACTCCCAATAGACACAGTCCTTCAATAACTTTGTCCAGCCCTTCCTCTTCTTGCCATCCTTTCCAATTCTTCATATCTTGCCTATCCTTTTAATATCAGTCTCTACTTCTTCTTCAAGTATTTCTAGGCCTCCTACTTCTGTTTCCTGCAGATTTCTAAACAATGCCTGCAATGCTTCCGGTAGGTCTTCTCAATGTGTGTCCTATCCATCTCCAGCATCTCTTCCTTAGTTCTTTTTCCACTGGTATCTGCTTATTTCTTTCTCTGAGATTGTAATCTTATCAGTTTATTGGTTACTGAACTGACATCATTGCACTTCAGGCAGACCAATAGGTGCTCAGCCTCTCCCAAAAAGATGTAAAATAATATGCATACTGATGGTTCCCATGGCTTACTGGTTAAACACACTTCTCACTCTGACCCTCAGGAATCCAATCTTACTTGTACAAACTGGTAACTCCTTAAATCGCTGGTTCAATTCAACATCTATTTTAGTGTCTTCATCCAACAGGCAGCTGTGAAGAGACCAAAGAACATCCCCTTATCCATTTTCAACTCCCAAACAATCGATGCTATTGATGCAAGCCTGTTCGTTCTTTCATTTCCACAAAATATCCGCAAGTCCAGGAATTAGTTCCACATAGTCCTCTGAAGGTTAGAAACTCCATTAGATGACATCCCCTCATACTGAAACCTGCCATTTTAAATCTTCCGTAGCATCGACTGAGATTCCGATACAACAACAGTCCCAGTAAACGAAGTCCCAGAGAACTAATGGACGGCAGCAGTATCTACCTCAACCTTTTATATCATTAGATAATCAATCAATCAAGTGCCATACCTGATGGTGTAGGCGATCATGTCTCTCCACAACTCTCTCTCTATCCTTGATGCAGTTAATTAGTTCTGAAGTCGATCTTTTATCAAACACAATGTCAGATCGTCCAACATCTTCTCTGTCTTCAATGATATCTCCTTCGTTGAAGTTTACCCATTGTCACTAAATGTTCTAATCCTCCTCTTCACATTATATGTCTGAAGAACCATCATTGTCTAATTCTTATTATTTTGATAAGGTTTCTTTGTGTACAGGCCTGTTTAAAGCCTCATCATTTGTTTTCTTCGCTGCTAATGGAATTTTCAGCACTCTTCTGTAAAACCACATTTTTCGCTTCCCACCTATTAGCTAATAGCTATTAATAAACCTGATTTCCTCTACTCACCTTCACAATTCTAGTGACATTATCCATAAGAACGTTGGCTTCCATGGAATAGCCTGAAATATGTCCACCGTACGAGCCAGGGATCATCTTTGCAGTACGAGTTACAAATTCTGCAGCTCCCAAAAACTCCACCTAATTTGATAGAACAAAATAAAAGACTGAAATAGGACTGATGTAAGATTGATATAAGACAGATATAAGACTAATATAAGACTATTATAAGACTAATGTACGACAGATATAAGACAAATACAAGACTAATATAAGACGGATAATAATAATAGCCGTCCATTGCAAGCAATGATGACAACAGTCTCAGATGTGTGCTGCTGCACCTCTCTGGTGTGTGCGGAGGTGACTGTAGAGTCCATTCTTAGAACACAATCCCCTACCACAGGTGGAGCGTACAAGATTAAGGTTAGACATGTAGGTGTTGTGTGTTCTGTCTTTTCGCGCAGCTCGTTTTCTCTGTGACTCAACGTAACGATGATTCTCAGCTATGCGGGTTCCTCCTGTGTTGTTGCAGCGCCACATTTGGCGATCTTGCGCCAGGGATTCCAAGCATGTGGTGTCTATAGCGAAGCATTTCAGCGACACTTTAAGAGTGTCTTTGAGTGTTTTTTCTGTCCTCCAGCAGAAAGTCTGCCCCCTTTAAGCTCACCATATATCAACTGTTTTTAGAAGCGTTCATCAGGCATCCGAGCAACATGACCGGTCCATCTCACTTGGACCTTATGCAACAGGGTGTTGATGCTTGGGGCAGACATAAGGCTAATATAAGACATATATAAGACAAATACAAGACTGATACAAGACTGATATAAGACTAGTATAAGACTAATATAAGACAGATATAAGACAGATATAAGACTGATATAAGACTAATACAAGACTTATATAAGACTTATACAAGATTAATGTAAGACTGATATAAAACTAATATAAGACTAATATAAGACTAATATAAGTGATATAAGACTGATATAAGACAAATATGACGTATAAGACTAATATAAGACAGATATAAGACTAATATAAGACAGATATAAGACTAATATAAGACTAATATAAGACTAATGCAAGACTTATACAAGACTAATGTAAGCCTGATATAAGACTAATACAAAACTAATATAAGACTAATATAAGACTAATATAAGACTAATATAAGACTAATATAAGTGATATAAGACTGATATAAGTCTAATATGACTGATATAAGATTGATAGATTGATTGATATGAACATCACCATTGCTATTTGGCGAGTTACTATGTGTGCTACGATCTCTTTATTACACAGGAAGATCTCAGCTGCAGTACACAAACTCTGTGGCACCAGCAATGGTCCCTGATGAAATTTTGAAGATGGTGAAGATATTTTGCAAGAATTTTATTTGTTATTTTTTTATAATGAATTTTGCCCTGTTGTGCGAGTTATGCGCCCAACACATCCGATTTCTGTGATACGTTTATTTGCTAGGTAGCTTCCTAGGCTCCTACCTCGGTCACCTTTTACAACATGTCTTGTAGGTCACAGTGGTACTATTCTATGCTTCCCTTGCAGGCCCTGCAACACACAGGCAAATATCCACATATCTAAGAGTGAACAAAGTCAACTACACAGAGATTTGTATTTTTCTTACCTTTTCCAGAATTTTATCAACTTTGTCTGACATTGTGGATACTCCTAATTTGATATCCGTGATCTGATTTCTAGATTCTGTGAGCAGAAGTGGGGAGACTATATCCGTTGTTGCTGAAGATGGAGCATGGGGCACTGGTGGGTGTGCTGGTATGGCTGGAACTGTCATTAGATGTCAAAAGTTGTTATAAAATATATACATTTTATTCAGAATAGGAATAATCTATTGGATGACTCCTCCGTGGCGTAGACGTTAGGTACTCACCTATTGTTCCAAAGGTATTCGGAGAAAAGGGAAGTAGATCCTTGGCTTGTGAACTGGACATTTGCTACTTTGATAGAAGGACAGCTACACTGGATTGGATTAAATGTAAATCCTCTTTGCGGCCACACTCTATGAGGGTGTATTTAATGTCAGATCTATCTATTGGCTGACCCCTGATATGGTGGCAGAACAAACCAGCCTGCCTACTCTCTCATTGCCAATGACATCCATGTGCCCCAGAACGAAGATAAGTGTAATTCTGCAAATTGTTGACATTTGGAGTTATTCAGTACACTCATTAGTCTGCACACTGAACCAGCCTCCACCTTTTGAATAAAACTAGACTCTTCAGCTTTACCATATTGTTTTCTTTCATACTTCCTTCTCTGAGAACATCTAAAAGCACAAAATAATTTCATCTGTCACAATTTATTAACTCCTTGGGAACCAAATGCCACACTACGTGGCTTTGGGTTGGACGTCTTTTTACCAGAAGCCACATTAAAGGGCATTTTTAATTCTACTATCAAATGGCTTGTAAAAACATGTCTTTTGCCCTGGTGCACTAAGAGTTAAGATGCAATGAATAATTAATTTTCAAACTGATTTTACTGACCTCCAAAAGCTGAAGAATGTCCTGGTAAGGCACCAATAGATGAAAAACCCTGGCTCAACATCTGTAGACATAGAAAATAAAGATAAAGAATATTGATTCTAAATATCCTTCTTCTTCTTCGAATGCTCCATATCGTTAAACCACTCTGTGTGATTTGTATGTGATCTGAGTCTAAGAGCGATTCTATGTTGTGCCAGTTATGCACCTACATGTAGACCAGCACATCCTTCTTCTTCGAATGTTCCATATCAACCACTTGTTAAACCACTCTTTGTGATTTGTATGTGATCTGAGCCTAAGAGTAATAGTAAATTGTGCCAGTTATGCACCTATAAGTAGGCTAGCACACCGATTTCTGCTGTGCCTTTTATTTACTAGGGCAGCTTCCCTAGGCCCCTACCTTACTTGCCTCTTACGACATGCTTTGTAGGTCACAGTGTTACTATTCTTTGCTCTCCTTGCGAGTCCAGGCAACACACAGGTGATTCTACATTATATAACCATTGGTAATGCAATCCAATCTAAAAGGATCTAAAGGTGAAGGATTTACTTCATTGTACCTGGTTTTATCCCATATAGCTGTGTCCCTGTTGGCAGAAATAACATGCAATTTGCTGATAGTGTTGTACAAAACATGAACTTCGTAATTCCAACAACAATGCTAGGGATCTCATGAAAAAATTGCACATGTGACTTAATCCAGATTCAAACCTACAACCTTCAGAATAAAAGAATGAAAAATCCCTAATGTACATCAGAAGAAAAAGTAACTACATCACAAAATATTTACTTTGTAGAAATGATGGTTTGATGTGCATCAGAAGAAGAAGGAACATCACAAAATATTTACTTTGTAGAAATGATGGTTTGATGTACATCAGAGGAAGAAGGAACTACATCACAAAATATTTACTTTGTAGAAATGATGGTTTGATGTACATCAGAGGAAGAAGGAGCTTCATCACAAAATATTTACTTTGTAGAAATGATGGTTTGATGTACATCAGAGGAAGAAGGAGCTTCATCACAATGACTTAGCCACAGAGACCCCTTCAGAGACCACATCAGAGACCCACAGAGACAAAGGATGTAAGGTAGTCACTTGTTGAGCATACATTTTGTATTATTGCGATAATAATTTTGCTTACTTGCTGTTGCTGATGTTGCAGCTGTTGTTGTTGCTGTAATAAAACAGCCTGCTGCTGTTGATTATGCTGATGCAACATGGTTGCCTGCTGTTGCTGTTGTAACAAAGCTGTTTGCTGTTGTAGAAAGGTATTTGGGTTTTGGTAGACTGCAAGCTGTTGAGCTCTAGGAAGGTCTAGTGAGAAACAAGTATTTCTATTATTTTTGTGTTCAATAAAAAAAAGTAGTATTTAGTGTTTGTTAAAAAGTATTACTTTTGTGTTTGTTAAAAAAGTGTCACTTTTGTGTTTGTTTAAAAAAGTATTACTTTTGTGTTTTTTAAAAAAGTATTACTTTTGTGTTTGTTAAAAAGTATTACTTTTGTGTTTGTTAAAAAAGTGTCACTTTTGTGTTTGTTTAAAAAAAAGTATTACTTTTGTGTTTGTTAAAAAAGTATTATTTTTCTGTTTGTTAAAAAAGTATTGTTTTTGATTTCATGCATGAAGTATTTGTCATAAGACAAATGGCACCAATTTTGAAATGCAGCCATGTCAATATGAACACTAAAAGCGTAAATCCACACAATCTTTATTTTTTTTTCTTCTGCGATCAACTTCTGCTATGCGACTACTCCAGTATGTGTCATAAACACGGCAGTGCTCTTGAGGTCTTCACCGGTCTCCCATAGTTTGTTTTGTAGGGTTGTTTCTGTTGGCCAGATCTCCATTCTCACACTGCTCAGGCTGGGAAAGTCTTGCCGGATGTGCTCTGTGGACTGCTTAGGTGCTCAACATGTGCAGGCTGTCGAGTCCCTGAGACTCATTCTATGGAAGTGTGCTCTGAGACTGCAGTGTTCCGTTCTAAGTCTGAAGATTGTGGTCTGTGTTTTTCTGTTTAGTATATTTATACTGTCATGCTCTGTGTTGTATCCTCCATTTGTTTTTCTCCATATCATTTTTCTGGATTGTTTCAGGAGAGTCTTTGCTTCTGTAAAGCTTTGTGTTGGGTGGTGTTGTGTTAGGCTCCCCAGCCTAATCTTTATCCCAAAGTTATGCTATCAGTGCCAAACCCGGACACACATCAAATGATAGAAAACAGATTTCTATTCTCAGGCTGTTCAAACTGGTGCAGTCTTGTCAGATGTGCTCTGGAGTCTGTTTTGGTGTTCCAAAAATGCAGGCAACATGAGAGCCATTCAATGGAGGTGTGCCTTGAGGCTGCAGTGTTCCGTTCTAAGTCTGAAGACTGTGGTTTGTGTTTTGCTAGTTTCTCTAGTTTGAAGTAAGAACTACATCACAAAATACTTACTTTGTAGAAATGATGGTTTGATGTACATCAGAGGAAGTAGGAACTACATCACAGAATACTTTTGTTTTATAGTCATTGGATAATCATCACTGTACATCGAACCAATTAGTCCAGCTCCGATCTCCTCCTCAGTATGTCTCTCAGCATCTGGCGACTAATGACACCAATTCTTTTTGGTTTACTATTCTTCTTTGGTTACCAGTATAGTGTTGTCTAGCTACACCACATTTGATTTGGATATTCTTGTAGTCTGGTTAGTGTTGTAGATTCACTACTATTACCTGAATCATTTGCACAACCTCTCTCCCTTAGGAAATCTAAAATATCAGCCTAGTTCATCACATGTCTGCTTTTTACAGCAAGCCTATCGGCGAGTTTAATTTCTCCACACACCTGCATATCCAGGCACAAAATTAAAACTGATTTTTGTCAGCCTTTAGCAATTTCAACCATTGTCTCTGAGCCCAGCCTGTTTCAATCTTCCTGAGCATACTCATTTAGAAATTGAGAAAACATGCATGGATAAAAGTTTGTGACCCCAACCATTGTCTCCGAGCTCAGCCTGTTTCAATCTTCATGAGCATACTCATTTAGTCACTGAGAAAACATGCATGGATAAACGTATGTGACTCCAGCCAGACCATCGCTTTAGTTATTGCCCTGATACACAATATTTACGTTGTAGAAATTATGGTTTGATGTACATCATATAATTACCACTTCAGACTCAATGAATATGCTTGAAAGGTTGAATCTGGAATTCTGCAAAAGGAATGCGTACACAGCATTCGGAAATCACATCTCAAGATACTGACTTATCTGTACACACCTGGGCATGCTGGAGTGCAAGGCAGTGAACATGCTGACTTTCTTGCAAACAATGCCCTGAATCAAGTAGGCAGAAGTATGGACAGAGCCGATGTCATCAATGTTGTACGCTCTCATTTGTGTGATATGAACAAGTCTCAGGCACTTGCACGAGTGCAAGAATTAGGAGTTAAGTTTGGAATGTCAGACAGTGTCGTCTTCGAGGTAGAGAGAGAAGATATACTAATCAACTTCTCATGGGTATGGTGAGCAAATAGACTTTAGGATGGCTGCTTCAGTGGAGGACAGAACACGCATGGGAATGGCCAATGTGTCATGATGTCCATAACATAACATAAAAACATAACATAACACCAGAGGAAGAAGGAACTACATGACACAATATTTACTTTGCAGAAATGATGATTTGATGTACATCAGAAGAAAAAGGAACTACATCACAAAATATTTACTTTGTAGACATAATGGTTTGATGTACATCAAAGGAAGAAGGAACTACATCACAAAATATTTACTTTGTAGAAATGATGGTTTGATGTGCATCAGAGGAAGAAGGAACAACATCACAAAATATTTACTTTGTAGAAATGATGGTTTGATGTGTATCAGAGGAAGAAGGAACTACATCACAAAATATTTACTTTGTAGAAATGATGGTTGATGGTGGTGTACATCAGTAGGCGAGGCAACAACCACAGAATGTCTTTCTACTCTGCCTTGATGTCCATGATGTACGTCTGCAGCTTGAAAGTGTGAGATAACTTGCCCAACATGGCTGGTCACGCCTATACCTGACATTGATCTAGGCTTCGCTGGTACTGCAGGTTTTACAGGAACTGGTGGGGCTGTATGTGGAAAATGATGGCTCTGTGAATATAAAGCATTGACTGATTGATTGATAGGACCATCATCATTGCACTTCAGTGAGTAACCATGTGTGCTCAGATCTCTCTCTTACACAGGAAGATCGGCAGTGCATGAACTACACATCACCTGCAACGATCCCCGAGGTAATTTAGAAGATAGTGAAAATATTTTGTAGGAATTTTATTTTTAATCTTTCTAATTAATTTTGCCTGGGCAGCGGCTTTGCAGCATGCTCTTCTCGATTTTGCACAACCAAGGGTTCTTTTATGCGCTCCACTTGAAAACGGAACCTATATTGTATCACACGTCTCCGATAGGACTAGAAATTCGATCTCACCTGCACTGAGATCAGGGAAAAAATATCCTGATGGCTCAATGACAGAGTGAGTCAAGTACCTTTGAAACGATAGGTGAGCACCTAACCTCCGCCACAGAGACCCCTTTGTACATACATCTGTCAATTGAAAAGTTACACAACAATTTATTTGGCAATAGCGTGTTTTTTTTAAATGCGAAAGATAGAGTATTAATATTCAAATTGTAAATAGAAGATGCATTCTGGGTTTACTTATTAGTTATTGGTTACTGAACTGACATCACAGTACTCCTGGCAGACCCATAGGTGCTCAGTATCCACCAACAGCTGTCAAAGAGTATGCATACTGATGGTATTTGTGGCTCGCTGGTTAAACACACTTCTTGCTCTGTCTCTCAGTTATCAAGTTCTACTTGTACAATGGGTAACTTTAACTCTTTCCACGCTTTAAGCCGCACACTGCGCCACAGCGACTTCTGTTCCAAGCTTTAAGCCGCACACTGCGCCATCAAGATGTTTGTTCGCCGTCGAGGTTGTTTCATGCTTTATACAAGTCTTTCTAGTTTTACTTCTACTAATTTTAGTTTTTAATAGTATTCTTCCGGTTCCTTCACTTTAATAGCGTCACTTTCTCTTTAGATTTCATCGTACATTCACCCACGTTTCGATTTGCTTCAAGTTTATTTGTTGTTGCTACAGACGCAGTATTTGTAAACAGTTCAATGTGGGACCAGGCCTTTCATGTAATAAGCGTCCCATGCGTGTATCAGGTGAGCAGGTGCTGATTTTTATAGAAAATGCATGGACAATTCAGATTATAGTAGTATTATAAGTAGTATTAGTAATTATTCCGATCCAGAATATAACGATGTGAATCAGGCAGACGATCATCATAATATAATGGCTATCAAAGCCCAACTGGAGTTTGATGTCAACTTTTCATCATATCTTCATTTCTATTGGGTAAATTGTCATAAAATTTGCCTGGACTTCACAAATTGGATTACAAAATGATTTCTAGAAGCACATAGGGATACCTTTTGAAGATGTTGTTATAATATCACGTAATTGTTGCATATGTCACTAACAATTTATAATTTTTCTATTTATGTTGTCATATTTGCCCCAGTTTCTTCTAAAATATTCCATGTATTGCTATTTAACCTTGATATTCTAATAGGTTGTCCAGTTTTCTTCAAATTAGTATATGATTAGATATATATATGTTTATTTATTGATGAGTAGTTATGATTTGAAAAAATAACCCATTGCATTTTTTGCCTCCCTTAAATTAAATGTGTACAACTGAGGAAATAAATGGGCGTGGAAAGAGTTAAACTCCCTTTAAAAAACTGCAGTGATTCAATATTTATTTTGTCTTCATTCAACAGGCAGTAATGAAGAAATCAATCTTATCCATCATCAACTCTCCGTCAATCAATGCTGTTGATGCTAGCTTGTCCGCAATTTCATTGCCATAAACACCTTCATGTCCAGGACAGTAGATCCAAATTATGATATAATCTTCTTCTTCTTTGCAATCGCTATTTTGATGATTATACCATTAGACGCGTTTTTATGATGAAGTAACTGTTGTCTGGAACTCATCTCTGGTGCCATGTAGTTTTGAATGTAGTGTTGTGTTGCAGTGTCAGCATTCCTTTCTAAGGAGGACATTCAGGGGACAGTCTTGCAGGACATGTTCTGTGGTTTGATCAGTGCTGCCACAGAGGGGATGGGGACAATCGTAGCATGTGTAGGTGTTTGTTCAGTCTGTTATGACCTATCCTGAGCCGGAAGATGATAGTCTGTCCCTGTCTGTCGAGTGTGTGGTAGTCATCGTTGGTTAGTTTAGGTTCTTTTCTAATGCCCATGATAGGTCTTTTTTTTCAAAATATGTGATTTCGTTATTGATTTGTTCACATGTAATCAAAAATAATAATGATATAATTAAAAAGAGACTTGTTCTTATGTTGAAAGGACATGCTTCGGCTTTTTTTTTTCCAATCCAGAAGCACTTGAGCTTTCAGCTCTTCAACTCGGTGCCATGGACATCGTAACCCTTTGGTTCGGTGCCACAAACACCATAAATCTGGGGTACCTGTGGATTTTCTGCCAGCCCTCAGAATTGAACCCGCACTCACAGAGGGCTAGTCACCCATAGTCCAACGCGCTACGAACACGCTGGGCAGGTGGGCCATGCCTCAACTTAAAGAGGCTTTAATCTGCTACATATTGGTTATTGAATACTGAACCAACGTCACAGCACTCCGGACAGATCTATAGGTGCTTAGTCTCCCTCAACAGATATTGATGAGTATGCATACTGATGGTTCCTGTTGCTCGCTTGTTAAACACACACTTCTCTCTGTCCCTTATGCATCCAGTTCTACCTGTACAACGTAGAGTTCCATACTGCTTAAATCGCTGAATCGATTCAACATCTATTTTACTGTCTTCATCCAACAGGTAGTATATCCAACAGGTGAATAGACCGAAGAACATCCCCCTTATCTATCTTAAACTCCCCAACAATCAATGCTGCTGATGCTCTTTTACTGTAACAAACACCTGCATGATCAGGACAGTAGATCCAAATTCTGATATAACCCAAAATAAGACTTCTTAGGTTGAAAGAGGCATGTCTTGGCTTAAAGTCTCTCCTTCTCATAAATAACAAACAAAAATGACCAGAAGCATATTTTACCATTTCTTCATCGCTGTCTTCCGATTGAGCTGAGACTGTCCCGCGAAGTGGTAACATTGGCTGTCCCATCTTGGCTATACGTGAAATTAGTTTAGCTTTGCTTCCTTCTGGTGACTGACAGAAGTGAATAAAGATGAACAACTGGTTAGTTGCAATTGGTTAATAGAATTGAAGGATTGACTAAATATCAATTGTAATAATATGAAATCTGACTTGATATCGACCACTTGTTAACTCTTTAACTCTGTGATATTTTTTTAACTTCCGGACAACTTTATAATGCAGTGTATACTGAACTACCTAGTATACTGGCTTTGCGTCATCTTAAAAATTAACAAGAGCCAGTGTATCGGCTCATATAGGCGAAATGGTTAAACCACTCTTTGTGATGTGTATGTGATTTGAACCTAAGAGCAATTGTATGTTGTGTCAGTTATGTGCCTGCAAGTAGGCCAGCACATCCGATTTATGTGTCGATTTTAATTTACGAGGGTAGCTTCCTAGGCCTCTACCTCAAGTCAACATTTCTTGTAGGTTGCAGTGTTACTATTCTTTGCTCCCCTTGCAAGCTCCAGCAACACACGGTCATGACTTGATATAAATAATCTTCTTCTTCCTTATCTCTAATCCTATTTTTCCTCACAGCGTCAGGATAAGAAGAGATTTCTAGAACAGGCTTTTGTTTGCACTTCATTAACAGTATTTTTCATCAACTATGTTAAATATAAATTGTAACATAATAATTTGAATGTTAATGTAACATATATATATACCTGAGGAGGATGTTCACTGACTGATCTTGCACGATCCTTGAAATCAGGTTCGCAAATCGCCTTGGTCTGGTAGAGGTACAATCATTGGTAACGGGACAGAAGTAGGGACAGGAGAAGGGACAGGAGAACGGAGATCTGGTGTATTGTCCGCTCTCTGCGCCTTGACCTAAATTAATTTTTTATAGAGAAAAGATGTATTTTAAGAAATTAACTAAAAAAATATTATGACAATTCTACTGTAGAATCTGAAGTAATTGAAAACATGATATCTTAATGTTTATTGAACCAGACTGATAGCACTCTGAGGAGACCTATAAGTGTGCAATCTTCCACAGCAGATGTTGAGGAGTATGTTATTTTATGCAATCGATGTCATGGCACATTAGGTATTCCCATGCTGCTCTGTCCTCCGCTGCAGCAGCCATCCCAAAGTCCATTTGCTTACCGTACCCAGGAGAAGTTTATTAGTATACTTTCTTTCTCTACCACAAAGATGACACTGTCTGGAATGTTTAAACTTAATTTCTAATTCTCACACTCGCGTCAGTGTCTAAGACTCGCCCATATCACATAAACGAAACAGTACCGCATTGATGACATCGGCTCTGCCTGCTTGAGTCAGGGCACTGTATGCACAAACATCAGCATGTTCATTGCCTTACACTCCAGCATGTCCAGGTGTGTAGAGCCGGTGTCTTGAGATGTGATTCCGATGCTGTCCACCCATTCCACACGCTTCTGTAGATAAGAATGGGACAGGAACCCATGATAACCCAGGTTAAGAAGAGAAAATGACGATGGGTTGGGTATATCCTACGAAAGACACAGACAAGTGTCACTAGACAAGCACTTGAGGTGAACTTGCAAGAAAAAACAGAAAAGAGGATGTCCTAAACAGACAGAGACGAAGTGTTCTTGAGGAACTGAAGGGTGCTTGACTATCCTGGGAGACCATAAAGAAAACAGCCAGAGATCAGGAAATGTGACAAACAACTGTTGAGTCCCTATGCTCCACCAGGAGTAGAGAGAAATAAGTCAAGTACGTCAGACACTGCTTCTAAATGGTCTAAAGTCGAAGGATTGACTTTATTGCAGTAGGCTTTCACCATATCACTTGGTTTCTCTCAGCAAAAATGACTTGCCCCCTTCCGAGAGCATTGCATAAAGCATGAACTTCATATGGACTCCTGCATCAATCCCAGAGATAACTGGAAAAAAATGCACCTGCAAACAGAATGACGCTGCCCTGTTTTGATCCCATGACATTTAGAACACAAGGCAACGGTTTAACCATTAAGCCATCCTTCCACTTCTAACTGCTTCTATATATATTCTAAGTTTTGTTTCATCCATTTGCTTTCCAGAATGATCTCAAAATGTTGTTACTGTACAGAAAGAACAGATCAGGAATTAATAAGTATACATTCTTTTTTCGTCCGCTATGAATTCAGGCATAGTAATGCCACATGATATGGCACTTCTGACTAATGTTTGCTTGAAAACTTACTTTCCTTATCACCGGTGTCACTTGCCATTCAGGCAAGCCTTACTCTGACTTCAGAGGTACTTGTAGTTTAGATCCTCAATAAACATTTTGGCCCAAGTGACATTGAACCCAAAATTTCACAGTCAGTCGTCACTAGCGCAGCCTGTTATCAACTTTTCTATAAGTGACCCATGATAACCATTTCAGGTTCAGTTTGGAATATCTTCATTGCACGCACTCCAGACATGCCCATATGTGCTCCGATCTCCTTCGCAATATCTCCAGCAGTGTCCAGTGACTGGCTGTACCAGTTCAACGTTGATTGATGAGCCTACCCATATTCCAGTTGTGTTATTCTTTTATGGCGACTGCAATCTTCAGTTCCAGCTCTTGCAATCTAGCAGTTAACATGGATTGGTTTAAATGAAAATCTTATTTGCAGCCATACTCTATGAGGATGTTTAGAATGTCAGCTCTAGCTATTGGCTGGACCCATTATATGGTAGCAGAGCCAGATAGTCTGTCTGCTCTCTCATTGTCAATGACACCCATGTGCCCCAGAACAAAGATGAATGTAATTCTGCAAATTGTTTACGCTTGTAGTGATTCAGTCCATTACCTGTGCACCGAACCAGCCTCCACCTTTGGAATCGTACTCAATAAATCACTCAGAATGCAAGCATAAGTGTAGTTTTGTGACTCTAGTCAGAGTAATGCCATAGTCACTGCCAGTACCTCCATTGTCATGCTGCGTGTTGTCATACTAAATGCATCACTGGCTTCCTTGACCAACCATTCTGCTGCATTAGCTTGCAGAGAAGGCCCATGCAGACTTTTTGTGGCCACTATCAGTCTATCCGTATAACCATATTAAAGATTAGAGATTGTTCCAACAAAAAGCTTACCCTCACAACCAGGATCTCAAAGATCAGTGTAGAATCTGGAGGAATCCTTCCAGGGATACCCTGAGAGCCATATCCCAAAGAAGGTGGGATAATCAACAGTCGATTACCTCCCTTTTTTATTCCCAGCATGCCCAGATCCAAACCCTATGAACAAAAATGATTGATTGATTGAACAAAAATAAATATATATATCTATAGTAATGTCAAGTAAAAACATGCTTTTTACCGTGACATATATTGAAGAGCCTTCTTTCTTTAATCTGTTCTCTAATTCTGTTTTGCCTTGCAGCATCAGGATAAGAAGAGATTTCTAGAATGGGTTGTTGTTTGTGCTTCATAAATAGTGTTTTTCACCGCCTCTGTTATTTCTGAGGTCTATATTATGCACGGACAGCCTTTTACTTTGTATCCACTGTATCGGAGAATCATTGCTCTTTGAGGTGCACTGTCTGTAGGTAATCTGCTTATGTGGCCGAAATCATTTAATTTTTGTTTCTTGATGAAGTTCAGTACTGATGTTGTACTCACTTTTTAGCAAATGTACAAAACAAATATCTAGTACACAAGAAATGTACAAAACAAATATCTAGGACACAAGAAATGAAACTATACCTTGACAACCTTGCCCTTTCCAATTTTGAAGCGGAAGTTATCTACTCCTGACTGATCAAAAACCTGCACATAAAGAAATATTAACAAAACAATTCATTTACTGAGCATAAACATTATTATCTTCTCCCATTACCCTAGGGAGGAATAAGTCCCAACCAAGATTTTCAAGCCCTCTTGTCCAAGGCCATCTTTTCCAGATCTCTCTCTCTTCATCCTTTACCACTAGGAGGCATAATCCGCAACTGAGGTTTTCCAAGCCCTCCTGTCAAAGGCTGTTTTTCTCCAGATTTTCCAGTCTCTCTCCATTTTCTTGCATTCCTTTTCCAACTCCCGCCTCCAGGTACTCCTGCAATTTCTCTTACTTCTATTACCCTAAGGGTTTCATCAGAGGGACTAACTCGTGATGCTGTCTGGAGGTCTCCTCAGTGTGTGTCCTATCCATCACCCCCTTCTGCTCCTTATCTATTGTTCCACCTGTTGTTTACCTGCTCTATCCCAGAGTTCCCTGTTTGTGGTCCTGTCATACCATCACAGATGGAGTAGCATCTATTGATGAATGTCTGCAACTTTTTGGTGTTCCCCTTAGTTGATCTCCATGTCTCTGGTCCATACAGAAGGACATCCTTGACATTTATTAATATTATTGAAATGAAAATCGTGGCACATATTTTACAAGACGTTGCTATTAACCACATTAAACATCTACAATTTTCTAGGCAAACTTATACGTTCAGTAGTTTATCATTGCTTTGTGAAAAGGGGGGGGCCTATTTTACCATTCGTAAAAATCCACGATTGTTCTTAGGCTCAGATCACATACAAATCACAAAGAGTGGTTTAACAAGTGGTCGATATGGAGCATTCAAAGAAGAAGAAGAAACATAAATTTCCTTTAAATGAATAGACAAATTGTCTAGACATCTTTTAGTAGACACATAGTCCAGTTCAGATCATTTTATTTCTTTCCATGATAATAAAGTGTACATACAGAATGTAGAAGTGACTCACTAACCTTTCCAAAGGTGCCATTTTCAAGCAGCCATCCAGTGTACTTGACCTGGACAGAATCTCCATTTTCAATGACATGACCTTCCCCCATTGATAAATCTTGTTGTATAAGTTTTGTCAGGGGGCCCAAGTTGACTTTTGCCATAGCAACCTAGAAGATATGAAATATGTAATACTAATGACAGCTTCAAATAACTTCAATATCAAACACATTGAGATTATTTGTATTATTTTTCATATGACATCTACTTATATCTTCTTCGGAAGCTCCATGTCGACCACTTGTTAAACACTCTTTGTGATTATTCCCTCGGGAGGATTGTTTTGGGGGGTCTCTGTGGCATAGAGGTTAGGTGTTTGCCTTTTGTTTTTAAGGTACTCGGTTCGCTCCCTCTAGAAGCCATCTGGATATTTTTCCAGAGATTCCTGATCTCATTGCAGGTGAGATCGAGTTCCTAGTCCTATCGGAGACAATGAAAGATAAAAAGTATATCCGGTGTTCAAGTTGGGCACGTAAGAGAACCTTTGACAGCTCAAAATCGAGAAGAGTGGATGATTTCTGCACCTGGCAAAATTCATTAAATAACATATTTTTAAAAACTTTTATTCCTACAAAAATTGTTCACCATCTTCTAAATTACATCAGGATGCTCCGATGTTACAGAGTTCGTCACTGCCACTGAGATCTACCTGTGTAGGAAAGAGATCGGAGCACACCTGGTTACTCATTGAAGTGCAATGATGATGGTCCTATCAATCAATCATTCAATCAAACAATCACTCAATCAATCAAATAAAGACATAAATTGTCATAGAAAATGCTTACTTCTCTAGCAAATTTTTCCGATGCTTCTGTTGTCTCAAACATAATAGACCAAGCTTGACTAGAATCATCGTAGAAACTGGCATAATTGTTTTCTTGTATCTGACCATGAAAGGAGAATAAAATCAGAAACTTGCAAACAAATGTGCATTCACAGAAACATTTTCTTCCAATGTTTTCAGACATCGGCTTGTGTACTTCTAAAGTAGTTAGTGGACAACTGGAGTCTTATACATCTTCATATATTTTGTCCTGGACTGATATCAACGTGTATACTTCTAAAGCTAGATGGCAAAGCTTGATTAAAGATTGGAGTGGCCAGAACAGAGCAGCACAACAAGTATATGAGTAGGCTCATCAATCAACATCGAACTGGTATGGTTAGTCGCTAGATGCTTTTGGAGATATTGCGAAAAAGATCAGAGCACCCATGGACATGTCCAGAGAGCAATGAAGATATTCCAAACTGAAAGAGAAACTTTAAAATAGTTAGTGGTCAACTAGGCTCTGTTTACATCTCCATATAGGTTGTCTTGGACTCGTTTGTATCGATTTGTATACTTCTAAAGTAGTTAGTGGTCTTGTTATTGTTTTTGTATTTTGTAACACTACAGTACTTTGTTTTTACGTGTTTCACCATTGCTACATAGTTTTACTTCAGTCTTCCCTTTTAATAATGAGTACCAATATACCATTTAACAAAAATATTTTGGAATCCTTTATCACACCCCGAGGTATATTGCATAATACCGTGTTAGGTCCATATTTTTCATTGGTCATCGGCACACTGTGGGTTATGTGGGTAATGCGGCCGCCTTTACTTCCCAGCGCTTTTCCTGGTACACAATGGGTTGGCCTGAAAGCCGTTACAATCAGAAAAATATTCCACGCCCATTGAGAAATTGAATCCGGACCACTAGCCTAAAATGTGAATTCATTAAAACAATATACAATAACTTACATTAAATAGAAATGAAGAGGTTATCCGAGCATTTGCCACCTGCTGCTGTTTGTTCACGTAGAGCACAATACGATACTGAAACATACAAATTCAGAAAGATAACGTACAACTGAATAATTATTATGAATTATTGATATATGGTATACAGACACAAATTAAAAAACAGTACAAAAGTTTTATTTATATATAGGAAAATGAAAATCGTGGCATATCTTTCACAGGACGTCACCATCAACAACAGTAAACGAGTCGTTGATTTTCTAGGCACCATTAATATTTTCAGTAGTTTGCCATTGCTTTTTGAGTGGTGAGGTCTGGGTTTTATCATTCATAAAATTCCATGTGAACAAATTCTCTTCATAAAGCTATATTATGGGCAACTCGTTCAATCTCTTCTATGGGACTGAGTTCGATATTTTTCGCCCTATCTCAGTAAAGTTGTTTCAGGGTTCCCTAGGACATCCTTTCTTTCTTTCCTATAGAAATGCTGAAAGTAAAAACTAATATTTTTTCTTCTTCGTTCACTCGGTGGGAATTCAGGAGTAGTCAGGGTACATAGTATGGAGCTTCTGACTTGATTTTTGTGTGAAGTCTGCTTTCATTTTCATCAGTTCCCCCTGCCATACAGGTGTGCTTTCTCAGACTTTAGAGGTAAAAACTAATGTTTAAAAATGATAGTGACAGTCTTAGTACTATGTTCCGTTAGGAACGGTAACAAAACATTATATAATATGTCAACACAGATGTACCTACACCTTTTGTTGATTGTGATGTGACCAGTGCAGCTCCAAGTTTACCTTGACTGCTAGATTTGTTATCAATACTGCAAACAGAAATAATGAAAACAAAATTATAAATTGTTTACTGGCTTCCCAACTGTGTGTTGCCAGGGCCCACAAGGGAAGCAAAGAATAGTAACACTGCGACCTACAAGACATGTCATAAGAGGCAACTAATGTAGGACCTACAAGGTATGTCGTAAGTAAGTAGACTACAAGGTATGTAGGCATGTAGGACCTACAAGGTATGTTGTAAGAAGCGACTAATGTAGGACCTACAAGACATGTCGTAAGAAGCAACTAATGTAGGACCTACAAGACATGTCATAAGAGGCAACTGATGTAGGACCTAGGAAGCTACCCTAGTAAATAAAAAGCATCACAGAAATTGGATGTGCTGTCCTACTTGTAGGTGCATAGCTGGCACAATGTACAATCGCTCTTAGGCTCGGATCACATACACATCACAAAGAGTAGTTAACAAGTGATAGATATGGAGCATTTGAAGAAGAAGAAGAAGACTGGTTTCCAAAATCTCTGGGAGTATCAAGAAGAGACCAGTTTTGAAACGAAGACATCAGTAGAAAAGTGGATACAACATTAGTATTGTATATGTAATTCATAGTTATGGCTGACTAAACACACTATGAAATGTTTATAGTTTCTGTATCCAACTTAATTTCTTCTTCGAATACTCCATATCAACCACTTGTTAACCACTCTGTGTGATTTGTATGTGATCTGAGCCTAAGAGTTTTCTCAATGTCATATCACCACTTGTCAACTGCTCGTGATTTATATGGTCTGAGCCTAGGTTTATTGTGCAGTTATGCATACAAGTAGACCAGCACATCCGATTTCTGCGCTGCTTTTTATTTACTAAGATAGCATCCTAGGGCCTACACCAGTCGCCTCTTATGACATGTATTGTAGGTTGCAGGGTACTATTCTTTGTATCCCTTGGGACCCGCACCCTACGGGCAGAGCCTAAGAGCAATTGTACATTGTGCCAGATTAACATATGGCTAATCTTCTACTAATTTGTTTGGAACAATATCCATTGTTGTTAAGTATAGAGCCAAGATATTCAAAATATGAGACGTTCTCAATGTCTTCATTATTTATCGTAATTTTGGGTTGAGATTTTGCTTCGTCGGTGAACAAGGTTTCATAATTAATGAAAAAACCCTTACAAGGACATATCGTTGATATTTTGTTTAGTCTATTTTAGACAAATCATTACAATATATAAAATTGAAACATATAAACTGAACAGGGGAAATAAGCTGAGACTTACAATTTGTATGCATCAACAATACAATGGACAACAACTGTTGGAGCTGTTCCCCCTTCCTTACTTGAATCTAGCAAGGAGAAGATAACAAAAAAAATGATTAAATATTTCAGTCTTGAGAAAACAGTGGTGTAATAAAATACAATTTTCTGTAGTCTTTTCAGATATTAGGGTAAGAAGTGCTTGTCACTTCACATTTCTAGGCCCTAGTGTGAAGGAAATATAGAAGAAAACTAGTCACAACAGAAATAATGTGTCTAGGCAGAATTCTGGGAGTATCGAGAAGAGACCGGTTTCGATATGAAGACATCAGGAAAAAAGTGGGTGCAACATCAGTACTGAACTCATCAAGAAATAACAAATTAAATGGTTCAGTCACATAAGCAGATTACCAACAGACAGTGTGCCTCAAAGACCAATGTTACTTCAATACAATGGATACAAAGCAAAAGGTCGGTCACACAAAAGGTGGACCTCAGAGATAACAGAGGTGACAAAAGACACTATTTATGAAGCATACACAAAAGTGAGGCAAAACAGGATTGGGGGGGTGGATTTTTTCCCTGCATAAAATGCTAGTGGTGGTACAAGGGTCTTTACTGGGGATGATCTAATCCCAGAATATGTTTGTTTGATCTGATATAATGCATTAAATAAACAGTTTTCATACCATGTGGCATATTTGGAACATAACATCGGACTTGCATCAACAGCATCGATTGTTGGGAAGTTTAACATGGATAAGGGGATTTTTCGGTATCTTTCGACTGCCTGTTGGATGAGGACACTAAAATAGATGTTGAATCGATTCAGCGATTTAGTTAGTTTGGAGTTACCCATTGTACAAGTAGAACTGGATGCCTGAGGGGTAGAGTGAGAAGTATGTTTAATCAGTGAGTCACGGGAACCAGCAGTATGCATACTCTTCGATATCTGTTGGGGAGACTGAGCACCTATGGGTTATATAAGTACTACCATCATAGCACTCCGCACATGTCCAAAGGTGCACTGATCTCCACCTCAATAAATCCAGCAGCGTCCAGCGACCCAACACATGCCAGTTCAGTGTTGATTAATCAATTTTTGAATATTTGGTATGTTGTTCTTTTCAAGCTGTACCAATATCAACACCCATCTCTCTCAGTCTGGTCAGCAAGTGGGACTTAGAACCCTGAAACTCCTCTGTTTTAAAATACTCTCTCAATGCATTAACCCATCGGGACTGCAGAGCCGATATACCGGCTCAGAGTAATGTTCATGATGTCGCAGAACCGATATATCGGCTTTTGGATGTCTGTTCACGGAAACGAATGTATCTTCAGAACCTCTTTACTGAAGTTAATAAAATCTTCAGAAACGGAAAGTACATATATGTAGGTACATTACTATCTCCATTTAACAAAGATTTGAAAGAGGCAAAGCAGTGTACTATTGTGTTCAAGTCAAGACTTTTTTTTAAAAACGTTAATGTTTCTGACGATGTTTACAGTGTAATCTTGAGTACTGTTAGATCAAATTATAACTTGTGATAGTAATGAAGAATATTTAATTGATGGTAATAATGATATTTGATTGTTTATGAAATGCAGTATCGATAGTTGCAAGTCTAATGTAATAATTGCATCTAAAGAATGGGCGTTCCACATTCCATTTGTTGACATGTCTGCACTAAAAAGTGAATATTATAAAAACTACTGCACCAAGTTAGATGAACTTATAGAATATGTTCGCATATGGATTATCTTCATTTACCTGCTACTTCTGGAAACATCTATGAATATTAAGATGTAATACAAACCGGAGAGTAAAAATATTTTTTATCATTTTTTGTTTTTTTCAAAATAGTCATGCTACAATAATCTAATTTCCTCAAACGTATATCACCTGATGTAAAATAGTATTATATTAATGTATTCCACATCCAATTAGCAACATTTTAATATATAATATGTCATACTTTAGAGAAACAGTACAAGAGTTATAAAGGATTAAACTAATTGACATTGAATGTTAAATTTGAATTGCAAAATAAATGCGTCCAGAGGTCAAAATAAAACAGGGCGAAAGGGTTAAGAATGTCATTTTGGTCCACTGCAGCTTACTCTGATATTGTAACCATGCCAGCCATGTGTTACGCATGGAGACTAACTGTGTCACAAAAACTGCCCTGAGATGGACACCAGAGAGTAAACAAAAACATGGAAGACACAAAACTACCTGAGAAGAACAGTAAAACAGGAACTGAAAGAAAGAAATCACAGTTGAAATACAATACAGTAGATGTAGAATAACAGAGAAGAATATGGTGTATTTGTTGCTGCCCTAAGCACTGAGGGCAGTACATGCTAGAGTGAGTCTTTCTTATTTTACACATTTGTTCTTATCAACCAAGTTGACCACTCATTGTGATCAGGGCCCTTATATATGACACCTCTGACATATTTGTACACGAAGGCTTGCTTTCCTTATATTCAGTCTCCTCGCTATTCAGGCGAGCCATACTAACTTTTGAGGTACTTGGAATTTTGATTCCCAAGTAAAGGATCAGAAAACCTGTAGTGAAACCATGTACCGGGCCCACAAGACATTTTTCTGACTAAGTTGATCTCAAACCCCAGAATTAGCACGTCACATGGTTACCAATGAAAAGTGTTATCAACTTCACTATCACTACCCCGTTATAACTTATGAAACTCAGTCAAAATAAAATAGTTAGTTAGTTTGTTCCTTTCGTGCCAAAGGCGGCATATAGGGCAGAGGTTTTAGATCTCCATGTGATGCGGTTCGTTGCTAGCAGTTGGAAATCTTGTATGGTTTTACATCCCAATAGTTTACTTTCTGGATCACACAAGAAACACCAGAAGATTGGAGGAATGCTACAATTGTTCCCATCTGGAAGAAGAAAGGTAGCAAGAGGGACTGTACAAAGTATAGAGGCATAGCGCTACTGAGCCACACTGGGAAAATATTCTGCAAAATACTTGAGAAAGGCTCCGCCACATCATCGAGCCACAGCTTAATGACTCCCAAATGGGATTCAGGAAGAACAAAAGCTGTACAGAGCAATATTCGCCCTCAGACAGTTAGTAGAAAGGACTATCGAATCCGACAAACAGTTACACGTTGCATTTGTAGATCAGGAAAAGCGTTCGACTCATGAGATAGGCACAAGTTGTGGAAAATACTAACAACCTATGGGGTTAATGAACACCTAATCAACCTTTGCAAGAACATTTATACTGACAGCCAATGTACGATTAGAACAAATACAGGATTATCAGAAAAGTTTCACGTAGGGTCAGGAGTAAGACAAGGTTGCTTCATCCCGCTGCTATTCATCACGTATATTGACCACATTTGTAAAATAGCTAACACCAGCGAAGGAAACAACCTTGGAGAACTCTTAAATGAATTTCTTTTTGCAGACGACCAGGCAATCATATCAACAACAGAAGAACAGCTACAACAACACATCAACAGACTCCAGTTAGCATGTAACAATACAACATGAGAATTAACATCGACAAAACAGAAGTAATGACATTCGCCAGAGAGGAAAACACTACCAACATCTCCATCGATAATCACCTACTAAATCAAGTAAAAGATTTCACATACCTGGGGAGCATTTTTCAGCAAATGGAAGAATAACTAATGAAATTCAACACAGATGCAACAAAGCAAATCAAATGATAGGGCAAATGGCGCCAATTTTAAGATGCAAACACGTCACCATGAACACAAAAAGAGCAATGTTCAACACAATCTTTCTTCCCACACTATGTTACCAGTGCCAAACCTGGACGCTGACAACAAACGATAGAAGAAAACTAGTCACAACAGAGATGAAGTGTCTACGCAGAATGCTGGGTGTAACAAGAAGAGACCGGTTGAGAAATGAAGACATCAGGAAAAAGTGGGTACACTCAGTACTAGACTTCATCAAGAAACAACAAATTAAATGGTTCGGTCACGTAAGCAGATTACCATCAGACAGTGCACCTAAAGAGCAATGCTGCTCGATACAATGGGTACAAGGCAAAAGGCGCCACGCAAAAGATGGACCTCAGAGATAACAGAGGCGACGAAAGAGACTATCTACGAAGCGCATACTAGGGCCCGTTTAGAAATCTCTTCCTGACCTGACGCTGTGAGGCATACAGGATTCGAGAAAGAAAGAAGTTTACTTTCTTGTTGGATGGTTCTTTGAAGAGTGGTCTTTGGTCTTCCACGTTTTCTTTTCCCAACTGGTGACCACATAAGGACTTGTCGATTTAGTCTCTTTTCATCTGATCTAAGAACATGACCTAAATATTTCCACCTTCGTTTCTTATAATATTTGATATGGGTTGTTGGTGTGTTCTATCTCTCACTGTGTTATTAGAAACGAAATCACTCCATTTTATTTTTAATAATGTTCGGAGATATTTATTCTCAAAGCTGTCCAGTTTCTTATCAATTTTCTTTGCTGATTTCCAACTTTCAAAACCTTAGGTCAGTACAGGAATCACACATGACCTAAATAATTTAACTTTGGTGCATATACTAAGGTCTTTAGATTGTCTTATAAAATAACAGAATTATTAAACAACATACAGGCTGAAATTTTCAGGTGAGTCTCTCCTATGTGCGTAGGAACCTACGAACAGAGACGCAACATATTTCTGTTCTCTGCGCAAACCAAACTAATCACAAAGAGTGAATAAGTTGGTTGATAAGAATGTATGCAAACAAATAAACATATAGAATACCTTTCTTTCTAGGCTGTTTCGGTGCTGTGTATGTAAATGATGCATTTCCACTGACACGGTCACCTTCAAAAATATTTCCCAGCTTTGACCTAAATTTGATACATAATAACAACACATTGTAAAGTTCTGAAACTCTGAGCAGCAAAGTTATCAGAGGACTATCATTATAGCACTACAGACATATTCATATGTGCTCCGATCTCCACCTCAACAAATCCAGTGGACCAACACGCCAGTTCAGTTGATTAATCATCAATCTTTTTGCATATTAGGTATTGCAAGCTCAAAGGGAATGAAGATGCTGACAGACTGGCTAAAGAGAGGACATCAAGATGACAACCTCATCAGCTATGAAGAAGCAAAAACCATTGTCAGAGGGCACTACAAAACAAAGTGGGAGAAAGAACACCCAAAACACAAGGATGATGCATATTACCAACTGTTCAGAAGGGACCAAAATGTTTTACTTCGCCTCCGGATGGGTCACAACAGTGTGAGACACCACCTGTACACTAGATTCAATATAGGCACCAACGACCTGTGGCTTGGTGAGTATGACAACAGAGCATATCCTACAGAACTACCCCCAGTATGCAGACCTGAGAAGAACCACTTACACCTGCGTCCAAGACAAACTGTATGGCATGGTTCACAATCTGAGGCAGATGGCTGCCTTTATTAGAAAATCCAAAATCCCAATCTAGTGAGAAAGCAGAAGAAGAAGCATATTTTATATGTCGTTTGTTTTTTTGGGGCGCTGTACCAATAGCGACACCCATCTCTCTCAATCTGGTCAGCAAGTGGATTCAGAACCCTGAAACTCCTCTGTTTGGAAAGACTCAATGCGTTAAGAATGTCATTTCAGTCCTTTGCAGCTCCCTCTGAAATTGTAGCCATGCCAGCCAATCTATTTGTTCTCTCATCACCCCTGACTCCTGTATGCGCAGGAACAAAAATGATGATGACTTGAGAAGCTCAATCTGGGACTTGTTGAACTGGATATTGGTCCAGGCCAGAAGGATAGGTCAATAGAATAATTTTACAATACAGATATTCTTTACCAAAGAGTTACCCATTTTCTTCTACCAGGGGAAGTAGGTTCCTTCACAACCATAAGTCCATATTTAGGTGGTCTCTGTAGCTAAGTGGTTAAGCCGTTACCTTGTGTTCTGAAGGTCATGGGTTTGACTCCAGACCATGCTGTTATGTTCACAAGTGAATTTTTTCCCCAGAAATCCATAGAATTGTTGATGGAGTTTGTGCAATACTCTCAGCAGGTGATGTGCCACTTGTGTATTGCACCGGGTTTTACTCCATATGGCTCAGTCCCTTTCCACAGAAGTGGCACGCCACCTGCCGATAGTATTGCACAAAGCACGAGTTCTGTAGCTCCAGCAACAATTCAAGGGTCTCTGAAAAAATGCACTTGTGAACAAAACGGCGCGGTCCAGATTCGAACCCACGACCTTCGGAATGCAAGGCGAAGCTTAACCATTAGGAGACCACACATGATACAACAGATATTGTTCAATCAATGGGAACAATTCAGCATTGCTATGAAATAATCCAGAAAAACGTTTTCAATAAACTATTTCTTTTATACATAACGACTCAGCTGTACAGTATACTAAACAAAACTTATGATATAATGTGGTATTTCAATAGTAAATGTCAAATTAAAATTAATTGTATCAAATGAATGTTAACCATCAATGTTTTGGTTATGGAAACTCCACTTTTTAACTGGAGAAAAAGTATAAGAATATAGTAACTTTTAGAACTTTTTTTAAAAAGTGGTAACTCACCCTCCGGTTGATAAAAAGTTTCTGTCTCCATCACTAGAAAACATGTTTGAAAATCTACAAGAAGGTAGCCAGTTATATATTTACAAAATAAATCAAAAGCCGGTGAGAGACAGAAAAAGGATTTCGACCAGCAGTAGTCATATGAGCTCTTCAACCTTAACCCGGAAGTTTTTGTATTGACAGCTGCAGTGTGGGCTATATCGAAGGTCACTTTGTAGCAATATGGCTGCCTCCATATGTCGGAAGTTGTGGTCTGCTGTTGTACCGTTTACATGCCAAGTGCTTCTTCGTCCATACAATAGACATATGCAGCGTCTAGCTTCAGTATTAAATAAAACACATAGGTCAAGTAATATTACTTATCTTTTTATGAAATTTAAGCTCAAAGTACTAATATCATAGATGAGACATTAATTCTGCTCACTCAGTAGTACGAGTCAGTAGTGACTAGTAGTAGTATTACTTATTAACTAGTACTACTAGATTAGAGTAGAGTCAGTACACGGTCACACACGTACAACAGTGAGTGGTACGCGGGTAAGCACATTTTTTGAGTCGTACAAAGTATTATAAGTAAAGCAAAATCCCAATTCAAAATTACCAATGCAATCAATAATCATTCATAATTAAGACATTGAGAACTTCATATGTTTTGAATATCTTGGCTCTATAATTAACAACAATGGAGATTGTACGAAAGAAAACTGAAAACCATCACTTCCAGAAGGTGGTCAGCATGAAAAAAACGATGGCACTAAGCAAAGCAACAAAACTAATAAGAGTAAGACTTCTGAGAACATGCATATTCCCTCTGACAACATATGGATGTGAATAGTGGACTGTAACACAAACATTAAAGAACAAAATTGAAGCTTTTGAAACAAGGAAGGTGTTAGAGAAAAGTTCTTAGAACATCCTGGACAGAGAAGAGAAAAAACAAAGACATCCTACAAGACCTGCTTCAGCTTATCCAGGAGCATAATAATATGTTCCGAAAGGTGAAATATTTTAGCCACATTAAACATCACAGCGGTTTTGAAAGAACGGTATTAGAAAGCATAGTTTCTGAGACAGGGGAAGACCTAGATGGAGGTGGCAGCAGGACATCAAAGAAACCCTGAACATGACGTGGAAGATCTTGCTAGAGACTGGGAGTTCTTCAGCGGGCTGTGATGAAAGCAACGTTCCGCAAGAGATATCCTACTATTTGAGTGCCCTAGCTTCAATGACATGAGGTCTCAAACATGGTCTTGTAAGAATAGTTTGATGGAGTACCTTCTGCTGATAGCTGGTTTCCAAGTGGCAACTGATCTCGCTGTTTAGATCTCTAAACTTTGGAAACTGATCGCAGAATAAGAAGAAATATATTTTACATGCTTTTGTCATTTCAGGTATCGACAACCAAAGACCCTTACTGTTGCAGGTACAACTGGCATATCTTATGCTTTATTTGGCTTCCTCTTTGACAAAAAAGAAGAAACAGATCCTTTAACTCAACTGTACAGGGATGCCAGATTAGCACATATGAGACAAGAGCTAAAGAAAGCAGATAGTTTGTACCATGATGCATTGAAGGTATGTTTAGTTTTGTCGTTGAATCATCATCACTGCACATAGAACCAATTTGTCCATAAGTTCTCCTCAGAATGTCTCTTTTCATGTGGCAACTAACATCACCAGTTCTTTGTTGGTTAAAAAATGCACTTGTGAACAAACCGGCGCGGCCCAGATTTCTTCATTGGCTACCAGTATAGTGCTTTTATCTAGCTACATCACATTTTACTTGGTATTCTTGCAGTCTGGTAAGAGTTGTAGATTCATCACTATTACTTAAATCATTTACACATCCTCTCTCCCTTAGGGAATTCAGAATATATCCTGGTCCATTGCTCGCCTGCTTTTTACAGCAGCCATACCTGCAAGTCTATCAGCGTGTTCATTTCCCTTACACCTGTATCCTGCGCAAAACTAAAACTGATTATCAGCCTAGACCTCTTCAGCGACTCTAACCATTGTCTCCTAGCTTTCTGTATCAACCTTCCTGAGCATACTCATTGAGTCACTGAGAAAACATGCATAGATAAAAGTCTGTGACTCCAGCCAGGAAATCGTTTTAGCTACTGCCATGATTTCCATAGTGAGACTTTTTTCTTCTCTTTCAGTTTGGAATATTTTAATTTGCATTCTGGTCATGTCCATGGGTGCTTTGATCTCCTTCGCAATATCTTCAACAGCATGCAGCGACTGATTGTATGAGTTCAATGTTGATTGATGAGCCTACTCATATACCTGTTGTGCTGTTCTTTTCTTACCACTCCAGTCTTCAATCTTTTCTTTTTTTCTCCAATCCTGTTTTGCCTCTCAGTGCCAGGATAAGATATTTATAGAATGGGCTTTTGTGTGCGCTTCATAAAGGTTGTTTTTTTTACAGCCGGTGTTATTTCTGAGGTCCACCTTTTGCATTAGGTGACTTTTAACTTTGTATCCAATGTATTGAAGGAGCACTGCTCTTTGAGGTGCACTGCCTGCTGTAATCTGCATATGTGGCCGGACCATTTAATTAATTTTTTAATGATGTTCAGTACTGATGTTGTACCCACTTTCCTCCTAATGTCTTCATTTCTAAACCTTGCCTGTTGAGTGTGTGATAGTCATTGCTGGATAGTTTATATTCTTTTTTAAGTATGTGATTTCGTTTTCTCCCTGTTCACCCTACATTCATACCTGTATTTCCAGCTTGCAGATGATCTTGTACAGACAAAGAAGATAACAGAAGCCAAATTTCTGACTGCTCGTACACTCTTTTATGATGGCTTAGCAGACATTGCAATGCAGACAGGAGAGATTGAGACTGCTGAGACTTTGTATAAAGAGACAATGAGAGGATGCTTAATGCAGGTAGTGATGCCAGCCAAAACGTCAAGTCAGTTAGTTTGGTTAGGTTTAGTTGAAATGAAAATCATAGAATATCGTTTACAGGAGTTAGCCATCAACCACAGTATACGAGTCGTCGATTTTCAAGACACCACTAATATATTCAGTAGTTTTCTGAACGGTGAGGTCTATTTTTACTGTGCGTAAAAATCAACTGGAACGAATTTGCTTCCAAACTGCCCGCAACTAAATTTAAACCAGGTACGCTTGGGTTGTGATCAAGCTCACTACTGCATAAGCTGCAGACACCCTCAAGGTTTAGTTAGTTGTCTGTTTGCGTTCGTTCTTATGGATCGATTGGAGCAGCATAAGTGAAAAGAGAAGAAAGTGGACATAATCCACAGTTTTTTTGTATTTACAAAAATGGTTTAGGTGTTCACTGTGTTTTTTTATAACAGACAAATTTAGTTGTTTCAATCCCTTGATAATATTTGAAATGAGATCTATGTTGGTTGTGTATCTTAACCTAGTGACCAGGCAAACGTTACAAGCTTTAGTTTATAATAGCCACTTTGCTGGAAAGAGTCACTCAACCATATATCTTATAAAATATAAGATATATATATATATATATTGATAGCAGCATCAACATTCTGCACAAACTCTGTAGCAGAGACGAGGGTCCTTCGATATAATTTTGAGATGGTGGAAATTTTGTCTGAATGGTTTTTTTTTAAAATTAATTTTGCCCGACCAGCAATTTTTGCAGCCTATTCTTATCAATTTCTAACTGTCAATGGTTTTTATGTGCTCACTGTGAACACTTGACCCCGTTTATGGTCTGTTTCTGATAGGACTAGGAACTCGATCTCACTTATATTAACCCTTAAGATCCTATACCGCTCGAAATCGCTTGTTTACGTTGGCTCATTTATCAGTTAACACACCCTGCTATTCGCATTGTTGCCTTCCGATTTGAATTCCGATATAAAGAGAAGGACTAATAAATATTTACAACTTTTTATGTTCAAACTAGTGCATTTTTTTGCCAAAACTTCGCAATTTTCAGAAAGTGAACAACCGGCGCCATTGAGACAGAATCTGTTTTATTTATTTGGCAAGCTCAGCTTTGATTATGATAATCAATCAGATATTGAAGTAGAGAATAAAACTGATGAGCTAGAACAATACTACGGCAGTGATAGCATTGATGGACGATCAGTGACGATGATGAGGGACATAATCCTAGCAGTGTGAGTGATTTAGCTGACACACATTCGGAGTGCGCTGCTTACAGTAGGTGTGGTTGTGAGCTTTTTTTTCTCAAGGATTAGGATTGTTACTAGAGCTATGATAAAAATATTTTCTAGCAACACTTTGTTCCCAGTGCCAAACTTGGGACCTGACAACACTGTAGAAAGCTCACCACATGTAAAATGAAATGCTTGAGGAAGGTGTTGGGGGTCACCAGGAAAGATGAACTACAAAATGAGGACATCAGAAGCAGAGTGGGAATAACTTAATGCACCGAATATATTGAAAGACAACAAATGCAGTGGTTCAGACATTTCATGAAATGCAACCAACCACCAATAACAGCATACAATAAAAAGAGATCAGGTAAAAGAGCCAAGGGATCAAGAAAAAAAGAAGATGGATAGACAATATCATGACCCACTAAATAAACACATCTAACACAACAATGGCGACTTATGTGGCCCTGAACGCAAATTAAAGCTCCTGCGCTTAGCGGCAAGAATGGACAACCAATTCCATCACCCACCTGGGGAATGACCGTAGACTGGAGCTATAGAGTTTGTGCCGGCATGCCATTTCTGCTGAGAATAACCAAGTCATATGTAGAAAGCCGGTGAAAGAAGTCAGTTATTCACCTTTAGACTTTAATCTGAGGATTGGTTGCATCTTCATCGATGTCTGATTAGGGCCTAAGAGAGATAACATAAGATCAGGCAACTAGAACTAAGAATCTACACCACCATGACCAGGTTGTTGCCCTGATAGCATGTTGTATCACTGCAGTTTGGCTAAATAAATAAGTTTGAATTTAAGAGGAATTGCAAAACTTTTATTGCAGTCCTCATCTTGCTACTTGTATTGCAGTCACCACTACTTTTATTGCACTCATCACTAATTTGATTGCAGTCACCACTACTTTTATTGCAGTCATCATCCCGTTTTATTGCAATATTTATTTTGTTCTTCTCCATAGGGAATGGATCAAAATCATAACGCTATGGTTGAAATGAGCTTAAAGCTAGCATCAATCTACGCCATGAAGGGCCAGAAACTAGAAGCTGAAGAAGGTTACAAGTTTTGTCTCAGCGCCCAAGTTCCCAAACTAGAAGCAACAGACAAACTTTTGAAGGCAACAGATGCAAAGAAAGTCAATCAAATTCCAGGTCTTATTCCAGCAACAGAGATGGAACAATCAGAGAAAGACACAGCTGCGTTGTTAGGAATGGTTCTAACCAGTTACGGACGCTTTCTGCTGTATGAGAAACGGTACACAGAAGCACTGCCCCTTTTTGAAAAGGCTCGATTCTTTGCAGAGCACACGCTGGGCACAGACACTAATCAATATCTGGTTGTGCTTAATGATATAGCAACACTGTACATCGTGACGAAAAATCTGGACAAAGCAGAAGAGGTTCTGAAGACTGGAATCAAACTGTCTGACAAGCACAAACTGCAAGAGAAAGCTATGTTGTTCTGTAACTTAGGCGCTGTTTATTTACGAAAAGGAGACATTTCTTCCGCCGTGACACAGTGTCAGTTAGGACTTCAGTCTGCGAAGGAGTTTGATCACAAAATGGCTTTCAAGATGGCAGAAGCTTGCTTGAAGAAAGGAGAAAGTGTTTTAGCAGCTAAGTCCAAATAGATGTAGCATTTTGTTTAGAGTGACTCTTAAGGTTGTTAGTTGCAAGTTAGTTGTTAGTTACAAGAAGAATCTAAACGACAGAGATAAAGTGTTTACAACGATTTCTAAATGTTACAAGAAGATATAAGATCAAAAAGAAGAGATGGGATCCTTGCAGGTGATACAATATATAAAGAGACAACAGGTAAAATAGCTTGAACACGTGTCAAGGTTACCACAAAACAGTCTCCCACAAAGAGCACTCAGATACAATGCAACAGATCCAGAGGATGACCATATAAACGATGGATCGACGGAATATCCAAGGCACTAAATTCCACCTTGTACAAAGCGCATAAGGAGACTCGCTCTAGGTATCTTTTTCTACCTGACGCTGAAAGGCAAAACAGGATTAGAGAACAGATAGAGTTGCAAGTATTATTCTTATATTCCTCTCGTAGAGTTATACATTACACAGGGCCTGCAAACAATTTCTCCAGTCTGCTCTATCGTAGGCAACTCTCTCAATCTTTTCTATGGAATTGAGTCTGATATTTCTTGCCTCTCTCAGTAAAGTTCATTTCAGGGTTTCCCTAGGATGTCCTTTCTTTCTTGAACACTTTGCCTCCCATTTCAAAAGCATACTTTGGTATTGTTTGATTATTTCTTCTCAGAGTATGCAAAACATATCTGCATCTCTTTCTTATAACAATTGTTACTAGTGGTTGACCAGACATTTCTCTGATTTCATCCCTTCTCATAAATTCATCCTGTTCTATGTTCATTATTTTTCACAGACATCTATTTTCAAATGCATTTAACTTACTTTCTATTATATCTTCAGTCATTTTCCAACTTCTGTCAGCATGTGTTAGAAATGACACATTAGAATCTAACATTCATAAATTTAGTTTTAAAACTATATAACTTGCAGTTTCATTTAGATGTGAATGATTGATGTTAGTTGCAACTATCGAGGAGCATAATCTCAGAGCTTTTTCTGCTGCCATTATTATCTGTTTTGTTGTGATAAGAATGACAACTTGAATAATGTTCATATTCTCCCTTGCAATCTAATACTGTAATCAGAGTAATAACCTTCATTTTTGTCCCTGGGCATGCAGGAGTCATGGGTATATTAAGCTGATATATTAGCTGGCATTGCTACGATATCAAAGGGAGCTGCAATGGACCAAAATAACATTCTTAATGCATTGAGAGAGTATTTTCAAATGGAGTTTCAGGGTTGTGAATCATAGTCGCTGATGAGATTGAGAAAGATGGGTGTCGGCATTGATAGAGCCTGAAAAGAACGACATACCAAATATGCAAAACTATTGATTGATCAACATCAAATGGTATGTTGGGCCGCTAGGGTTTGTTGAGGCGTAGATCGAAGCACCAGGGACATGTCCGGAGTGCTATGATAATAGTCCTCATATAACTGATGCTGGAGCAGAAGATGGCGATGGATAGGACACACACTGAGGAAATCCCCTAACAGCATAACAAAACAGACTCTCTGATGGAACCCCCAGGGCAATAGAGGTAGGGGGAAAACTCAGAAACACCTGGAGTTGGAGATGGAATGCAAGAAAATGGGAAGTGGAGAAATCTAAGGAAGGCCTTGGTTTGGACCTATGCTTCCCTAGGGGCGAAGAAGAATAACTGATGCTGTTATAAAAATTAGTTACGTATTATAACCTCAGCAGAGACGAATATATCGCAACATTAATATTACATATTAGCCTCCTTCAGACATGAATGACTGGTGGTCTCTGTGGTTGAGCCGTACTCCCTGCTTTCTGTGGATCATGGGTAGGAATCAGGACTGCGCTATTCTGTTCATGATTGCACTTTTTGCAGAGATCACTAGGATTATTGATTATTAGGTGCAATGAAGTCAATCCATCGGCTAATAATAATACCAAAAAAGGTGGTGTGCGATTTCTGCAGAGAGGGGCAGAGCCATATAGGGAAATACAGTGCAATGAAGTCAATCCTTCGTCTTTAGAGCAAGACATGTACCTGATAAGCTTCTAGTTCGGTGACAAGCTCCTGCCAGTTTGGTGTCGTCATGTCCAGTGTCTTTAAATCTAGTTTGCAGAAATCATTGTAGAGATTGAAGGGATGTCTAATAATTCTTTGAAGAGAAACCAACTCTACAAACAAAACATCCTTAAGGATTCAGCCATCCCTCAACCACCACCGGTGATCTAGTCTTCATTGTCAGAAGGAAGTGAACAAGCTGGAAATTCCAGAATGTTCCATTATCTATTTTTCTGTTACTTCAGACGATTCTGTGTACACACCTCAGGTAAAAAAAAATATTGGGTGAAATGCATTCAGGAGAGAACCAACGATTCACTTTGCATAGAGCTCAGCACACAGCTATTGCGCAATATGAAAAGTTATGCCTGATTTAATTTCTGTTAAAATTTCACCTGGCCTGTATGTCCTGCGTTGGACAACTTCAATTAAAAAAATTGTGTATTTGTTTTGGTTACTTGAATGAAATTGTTGCATTGTTTGAAAATTGAATGGAAAAACTCTATTTTTGATGTATATTGATTCTCTTGAATAAATAAACATGCAATTCTGAAGTTATCAGATTTGTTTGAGTTATATTTCTTCTTCTTCAGCGATCTCTGTTCATGCGCTTAATTTACGGTGGACCACAAACTGGGCAGTCAGCTTCAGGTTTCCCCAAAGCTTAGTTTTCAGGTCGACTGTGTGTTGCCGCATGCTTCTTCTCAGCTCCCCCATGAGAGGACAGTCTTGCAGGATATGCTCTGGTGTCTGTTCCGCCTGCTGACACTGGCAGAGAGCTGTTTGACTTAATCCTCGTCTACATAAGTGTTTGTTGAGTCTGCAGTGTACGATGCGTAGTCAAAATATAACAACCTGGTCTGTTCTACTTAGGTCTTTGAGGAAGTCTTTTCCATAATCGTATCCAGTGTTTCCAGTCTACTGCAGATTTTATCTGTATGATGGTTTTGAAGAGCTATATGAAAATGGCCTGCAGTAGGCCGTTGTTGTTTCTGACTCTCAGTCGATGATATAGAAGATTCCAGAATGGCAGGTTACAGTATGAGTGGATGTCATCTATAGAGGTTTCCAACCTCCAGAGACACGTGGGTGTTCGCGACAACAAAAGAGCGGACAGGCTTGTATCAATTATTGGAAAGTTTAGGATGAAGGGGATGTTCTTTTGTCTCTTGGTGACCTACTGTTGGATGAGGATACTAAAATTGATGTTGAATCAATCCAGCGATTTAAGGAGTTTAGAATTACATATTGTACAAGTAGAGCTGGATGCTAGAGGGGCAGAGAGAGGTGTGTGTTTAACCAGCAAGCCACAGGAACCATCAGTATACATACCCTTCAGCATCTGTTGTGGGGAACTGAGCACAACACCAATGGGTGTTTAAAAATTACATTTTTTTCAAGCAACCTTTAACAACTTGTTTACTAAACTGACGTTATTGCACTCCGGGCAGACCCATAGGCTGTCAGTCTCCCCCAACAGATAACGTAGAGTATGCATACTGATGGTTCCTATGGCTTGCTGGTTAAACTCACTCTGCACCTTAGGTATACGTTTCCACCCGAGTGGTTACCGGGCCCAAATTTGGGATGTAAAGAATAGAACCACTGTTACCTGCCATGCATGTCGTAAGAGCGACTAAGGAGGTTTGGCTGAAATCGGATGCATGTGTCCTAAACGTGTAGAAGTCTTATGCGTTTAGGGCCTACCAAACCAATGTGCAACGTATACACGTTCTTGGCAAAGATCAAACATATCACAAAGAGTGATTAAAATTGGTCGTAAGAACGAACGCGAAGAAGAAGGTATACGTTTCTACCTGTACAACGGGTAACTCCAAAATGCTTAAATCACTTGATCGATTCAACATATATTTTAGTGTCTTCATCGAACAGGTAGTCATGAAGAGACCGAAGAACATCCCCCAATCCATCTTCAACTCCCCAACATTCGATGCTGTTGATGCAAGCCTGTCTGCTTGCTCATGCCCAGGACAATAGATCCACATAAGTCTCTGGAGGCTAGAAACTTCGATAAACGACATCTACACACTGAAACCTGCCATTTTGGATCTTGTGAAGCATCGAGTGAGATACAACAATGGTCCCAGTAATAGAAGTACCAGAAAGCCAATAAGGAGCAACAGTAATAACCTCAACCTCCATCCTCATACTTAAAGTAGCTGTCCTGTATGCTCTACTTCGCTCTGCAACAATTCTAACATACGCATCAGCCAAGAAACCCCAGTCTGACTTCTCACCACAATGCACAGACAACTTTTAACAAAGCAAATGTTGAATCATCACCATGCATGTGATCTTGAATTCTTACAAGTTGACTAAAGTGCTATTCTTTGCAGACCAATCCAAAAAGTGGACAGTGTTATGTAACTATTATTAGCTCATGTAGGAGTCTGTGGCATAGAGGTTGACACGACTCTTGTTCCAAAGGTACTGGTATGCTCCCCATGGAGTCATCGGGATATATTTCCAGAGATCCCTGATCTCAGTGTAGGTGGTTTGATCAAGTTCCTAGTCCTATTGGAGACAGACGATTAAACATAGGTCCCGTGTTCAAGTTGAAAAGGGTAGGCTGGAAAACCACTGCCGGTCAAAATTCATTAGCGTTTTTTTATTAATCAATAAAATTCCTACAATATTTCACCATTTAAATTACATTGGGGACACTCGCTGGTGCTACGGATTTCGTGCACTGCTTTTGAGATCTTTCCATGTAAGAAAGAGACCAGAACACATATGGTTACCTCACCGAAATGCAATAATGATAGTCCTATCAATCAATCATACTATTATTAGCTCAACTGACAGTTCTCTTTAGTAAATGGGCTATGTCTTGTGATAAATGAAGAAAAACACAATTTTTAGAGTGAAATAAACATTTTCTGGGTTTTTTTCAGAAAGGGCCAGTACTGGTCCAACTGATTGGTGATGTGGGTCAAATTTAGAATAGTAATCTTTCTGTGTTGAAGAGTTCATCTTTTGACGTCTGCTGATAAAAGTAGAGACTGTAAGGCTCTTGCATATGCTGTGAATTGTTAAAAGGAAATGTATTAGTTGTGTGATGTTTGGTAGTATGTGTGTGCTGATAGTATATAAGCTGTCTGTTAGTATGTGTGCTGATAGTATATGTGCTGTCTGGTAGTATGTGTGCTTGTCTGGTAGTATGTGTGCTTGTCTGATAGTATATGTGTTGTCTAATGCAGAGCCAACTATAAACTACTGGGCCTTCGGGCTCAGGTAAGAATTGTGGAAATCAGACCTCAACTACACCACGTGAACTCGCATTCCAGTATTGGTGTATATGACGAATTCATTTTAAAATCAACACAAAATGTAACCGAAGTCATATTATCCAACAAGTTAAGTTTAAATAGGAATATCATATTTGAATATGTTTCACCAACAAATAAACCATAGCTCATGAATTGAGTAAATTGTAAAAAAGCAAGTGAGTGTTCTATCATCAATATCTGTTTTCCAGATCCTTTTTCTTATCTAGGTCAGAATGTCTTCTGGCAGTTGTCTGCTGTCTGAAACCAGTGTGCTAATGTCATGTATGGGTTGTCCTATAGCACACATGTATCAGAAATTATATGATTAATAATGGTATGTGTTGTCTATTTTCCAGGTCTCTCCACTCTCTCCCCATTTTCTTGCGTTCCATCTCCAACTCCCTCCTCTAGGTGTTCCTGTGGCTTCCCTTACCTCTATTACCCTGGAAATTCCATCAGAGAACCTGTCATTGGGGATCTCCTCAGTATGTGTCCTATCCATCACCACCTTCTGCCCCTTATCTCTTGTTCCACTTGGCATTCTCCCGCTCTATCCCACGTTTCCCTGTTTGTGGTTCTGTCATAACATCGCAGATGGGGTATCCTGCACAGGCATCTACTGATGAATGTCTACAACTTTTGGTGTTCCCTTAATTGTTCTCCATGTTTTCGCTCCATATACAGGGTGTTCAAGATAAAAGTAGCCCGGTCAAGGGAACCAATCTGGCATATGTTTATGAAAATGAGAAGGTTCAATTATGACACAGTAAAGGTCAAGTGAGCGAGACTTTTTGTGATGGTGTAATTGTGGTGCGGGAAGGGGCGATGAACCAATGTGACATAGGACAAGCTAGTCAGAACCGGTTTAAATAGTAAATAGATCTAACGCAATGAGTACCTGGCAACTTTTGATTTGTCAATGGGGATGCTTTTATCTTGAACACCTTGTAGAAGTACAGACTCAAGATAAAAGAAGGTCCCAGATGGCATAGTCACTCCAAGATAAGATGTCAACATGACAGAAAGGATTAAGCATGAATATAAAGAAAACAGAGGTAATGGTTATCTTCAAGAAATAGGAAACATCACAATGCAATATCAAAATAAATAGCAACACTGAAACAAGTCCATCAATTCAAGTATCTAGGAATATTTCTAACATCAGATGGATGATGTCAAACAGAGATTAGGAGTAGAATAGCTCAAACGAAAGCAGCTTTTATAAAAATGAAAAACACATTATGTGTGAATTCACTAACAATGACACTGCAGAAACGAGTACTCTAGTGCTATATTGAGCTAATACTTATGTATGGCAGCATATCATGGACAATGAACAAGCAATCAATGAGGTCATTAGAAGCCACAAAGATGTGGTTTTACGGAAGAATGCTGACAATTCCATGGACATCGAAGAAAACAAAAGATGAGGTTTTAAAACAGGCCTGCACACAAAGAAACGATATCAAAATAATAAAAATCAGACAATCAAGGTTATTCTGGCAATTAATGCAAAGAGGAGATTTAGAACATTTGGTGACAACAGGTTAAAGGAAGGAGAGATCATGGAAGACAGAGGGAGAAGATGTTGGATGGTCTGACATTGTGGTTTGACAAAAGATCATCAGAACTGAATAACTGCATCAGGGAACGAGAGAGTTGTGGAGAGACATGATCGCTCTAGACGGCAGGCATGGCAATTGATTGAATGATTGACATAATATAACCAAAAGTTGTATTCCCTCATATAACACAAAGAATATTAGCTCTTAGTGGACCAGGCAAATTCATGTTTTACAAGCCATTTGTTTTTATAAAAACACAATAATAAACGATTGCAATAAAATTTGAATTAAAAATGCCCTTTAGTGTGGCTGCTGGTAAAATAAAAAGGCGTCCAACCCAAAGTCACACAGTGTGGCATTTGGTCACAAGGTGTTAATGACTTCAGGGCAGACAACCTTCATGACAAAACAAGTTAGAAATACCTCTAGGATTTTTGTAGAAAAAACAATTATTTGCACATGTGTCTGGGTGTGTGTCCCACACTGTGTCGCCACATGCACATAATGACGGCAGTTGGATTCCTTGACGATTCACCTTCTCCACTAGAGTGTGCCGCATCGCATTCAGGTATCTTTTGGGAAAATAAAAATTGGCAGGCAAACGTTACCAATAGCTCCATTGGCAAAAATCAATTAAAATAATTCAAACACTTTACATACCTAGGAGGCATTTTTTCAGCAAATGGAAGAAAAACTAACGAAATTCAACATAGATGCAATAAAGCAAATAAAATCATCAGACAAATGGAACCAATTTTGAAATGCAAGTATGTGTCACCATAAACTAAAAGAGCATTGTACAACACAATCTTTCTCCTAACATTATCAAACCTGGAGGCTGACATTGAATGATAGAAAAATAACTAGTCACGACAGAGATGAAGTGTCTGCGCAGAATGCTGGGAGTATCAAGAAGAGACAAGTTTAGAAATGAAGACAGGAAAAAATGGGTTCAACATCAGTACTGATCATCAAGAAACAACAAATTAAATCAAATTAAATGATCGTTACTGCTTGTAGTACCACTTTATAGGACGGTGTAGGACAGAGGGACAAAAACTTGAGGAATTTTAATAACCCCATGGCTTATGCATTCGCTGCGAAGCTGTTCAGGTTAGGATTTCTCTTTTATGCCCCTAATAGAAAAAATCCTTAGCGTTACCGTGGATTGAACATGGGTCTGATGCATGGGAACCACACTCTAATCCATTCTGCCAGAATTAAATGGTTCTGCCACATAAGCATATTACCAACAGATAGTGCACACCAAAGAGCAATGCTACTCCGATACAGTGGATACAAAGCAAAAGGCTGACCTCAGAAATAACAGAGGCAGTGAAAAACAGTGATTATGAAGTGCACACAAAATCCCGTTCTAGAAATCTCTTCTCATCCTGACGCTATGAGGCAAATCAGGATTAGAGAATAGAAAGAAAAATGGTTTAAAGAGAGCAATGGTAGAGGATATGGTTCTTAGGGAACAACAGAGGCAGCATGACATTAGAGAAACCTTGGGAATTACAGTGGAGGAAGTAGGAGAGCTGGCTAGAGATCAAGTCTTTCAGGTAGATTGTGATTGACAGTGTTGTTTCGCATAGGATGAAATAATACAGCTAACACAATGTGGTATTTCATATCAGCTTTACTAGTCTATTTATATCTTTATAAAACTTAAATCTTTTATCTACACCATCGCTATAGTCACTAGCCTTCCCCATTACTCTAACCAGTGGACTCATACATTACTCTAGACACTGCATCCTCACTCTAACCACTAGACTACACTATCATTCTAACTACACAACGACTCACTACTTTACCTTTTCATTTCTTGTGATTTCCTCATTTCATTCATCTGTTTGTTGACTACTTCCTTCATTTGTAAAGACTCCATTTTCTCCCGAAGCCTCACCTCGTCTGTTGTCTCCCCTGTCACAGGATCGGTTGGTTCCAGTTTCCTGTGAGCCATATCTTCTAACTCCTGCCTATAAACCTCTTTTTCCTTTTTCAAGCTGAGATAAACAGACAGTACATATATGTAAACACACAAATAAACAAGAGTAACATTTTCTTTAAATAAACATTTCCACAGTCCACTGTAAATTTAGAATAGTAAGAGCATATTCCCAGTAGCAATGTATGGATGTGAAGCATCAACATTTGACAAGGTAGTGAAAAAATATATATGTGCTTTTGAACATAAGTGTTACAGACGTTAGTTTGTTCCTTTCGTACCAAAGACGGTACATAGGGCAGAGGTTTTAGATCTCCATGCACATGCTGTCCTTGGAACTTCCATGGCATGTGGTGACTAGTACAAAATGTTATCAACTTTGTTACCAACAAATCTTTTCTTTAAATATTATTTTCATCTTCTGTGTCAGGTCAACAAATGATAATTTATTAATGATGGTCTCCAGTGATGCAGTTTGTTTGTTTTAAGAGCTGTTCAATTGCTATTGTATTTGGTCAAAAATATTTCATGATTCTTCTTAAATTTATTTTGGAATATTTCCAGTTTGTCTATGATGGTGTGGGTCATTTTCCAGCACTCGCTAATGTATAATAACACTCCCAGGACACAGGTTCTACATATTTTAAGTTTTCTTTTAAGATTTAATCCTTTGGATTTCCAGATTTTGTTGAGCAATGAACTTTTTTTTACTTTTCTTGTTTTTTCAATGTCCATTCCTGAATCACCATCCTGAGATACTATACTTCAAAATCTTGAACTTCCTTTATAATTAAACAGACATTAGTCAACTAATACTTGATGATAAACGGAACATCAGTCAACTAACATTTGATGATAAACGGAACAACAGTGAAATAATAACAGATGATAAATGGAACATCAGTCAACTAATATTTGATGATAAACAAAAGAATAGTGAAATAATAACAGATGATAAATGGAACATCAGTCAACTAATATTTGATGATAAACAGAAGAACAGTGAAATAATAACAGATGATAAATGGAACCACAGTGAAATAATAACAGATAATAAACGGAACACTAAAGAACTAACATAATAATTTTTTTCTGATGTCTTTCTCTCCTAATGTTCTCTCTCACAGCTTCTCTCTCTCGATCCATAAATATCTTCCTGGACACAGCCGTCTGTTGTCTACGTTGACGTGCCAGGACATCGTTCTCTGAATCTTTAAACAATATGGTAGCCAGCTGGTGCCTGGTTTCTTGAATGGCCTGAAATTATTTTCAAGAGAATATTATTATAAATTAAAAACAAGACTCGATTGCTACTGGGTCAAATTATGAATACCTCTGAAGTCGGGGTAAAGCTAGGCTGAATGGCAAGGGACATTGGTGATAAGGAAAGCAAGTATTCACACAAAAATCAGTCAGAGGCGCCATGACTATGCCGGAATCCATAGCAAGGAAACAACAAAATAAACTACTTACATTGTCTCTTTGGCTTCTTCTTCTTTCCCGGTTGATCATTAAAATTCTCATCTACAAAATGTAGTCTTCTATGTCCATTTGTACCGCTGTTCTCTTTCTCATCTTCCTTATTCTCATCAACATTGTCATCATAGCTAGGCCGAGATTTCGGTTGTGAGCCTAAAAGAGTTGAAAATAAAAGTCATATATAATAATGTCACAGTGCAAGTTTAGTTTAGTCGTTAGATCATCATCACCTCACATTGAACCAATAAGTCTGTACGTGCTCCAATCTCCTCCTCAGTATGTCTCTCAGTGTGTGGCGACTAACGACCCCGGGTTTAGTTTAGTCATTGGATCATCATCTCTACACATCGAACCAATTAGTTCATAAGTGCTCCAATCTCCTCCTCAGGATGTCACCAATGACACCAGTTCTTTGTTGGTTTACTATTCTTCTTTAGTTACCAGTGTAGTGCTCTTGTCTAGCTACATCACATTTTACTTGGTATTCTTGTAGTCTGTTTAGGGCTGTAGATTCACCACTATTACTTGGATCATTTACACCCCTTCTCCTGTAGGGAATTTAGAATATCAGGCCCATTGCTCGCCATTTTTACAGCAGCCATACTTGCAAGCCTATCGGTGCATTCATTTCCCTTTACACACGCATGCCATGACACAAAAATTAAACTGATTTTTGTCAGCATAGACCTCCTCAGTGCCCCAACCATTGCATTGTCTCCTAGCCCAACCCGTTTCAATCTTCCTGAACCTACTCATTAGGTCATTGAGAAGCCATGCATGGATAAAAGTCTGCGACTCCAGCTAAACCATCATTTCAGTTACTGCCAGTTTAAATAAGTGAAAGTTTAACCCTTTGAACCCTGGCCACCTGTACCTTAAAAACACATTCCCCAAGCTCTTGAGCAAAAACAGTACATATAAGAGTGATATTAAAAACAAAATAATTTAGTACAATTCCTATCTTATCTTAACCACATTTGCCATGAAGCGTTGTGGGGAATTTAGTACAAGTAAGTGCTCTATATTTTTTATTCTTTCTCGCGCGATGCCCTTTTAGACTGATGTACCAGATTTTCTCTGATGTTGTTTTTAGGAACTTCGTCCCTCCACACAGCTTTTCATTATACTCTGTGTTATTTGGCCAGGTCTCGTTTCTCAGGCTTGCCAGTAGTTGGCAGTCTTGCAGTAGATGCTCTTCCGTCATGTCCGCCTTCTCGCAGTGGAACAAGCTAGTTCTGCCAATTTAAAATTTGTTGTACATGAGGGCCCAGAGTCTGTTATGGCTGGTATGGTGGTGGAATATAACAACTTGTTCGCTATGGGATATACCATAGTACCCATCTTGGGCTGCGTTGAGGGTGATCTTGCGACCACTTCTCTCTATATCGCCATCCGATGGTTGTTTTGGTCTCCTCGTAGCTAATCTCGTAATCAGTCTGCGGCAGTCGCTTTCCTGCCTTTGCTACCTTGTCTGCCTCTTCATTTCTGCTTATATTGCAGTGTGATGGGATCCACTGTATGACTGTGCGTTTTAATGAGTTTGTTAATACTCCGAGGATCGTTTTAAGCTTATTTAGCTCTGTTCTGGCTTAGCTTTTTAATGCTGTGATGGCCGACAGTGTGTCGGTGAAAATCACATATTTTTTTATTGACTTTACCCCATCAACTCCGATATTCCTGCTCATTATATATTAGCAGGAGATCAAACTGTATTACTGCAGGAGATTAAATTTACTTGTTATTATGTGGGCTACATAGCATATATACATCTAGCATATACACATATATTATGGAGCATCAAAAGAGACAGTATTAAGAAGAATAGTAATCTAGTGCCTAAAAATGGTCTAAAGCCAAAGGATTGACTTAATTGTATCAGGTTTTACACCATATGGCTCAGACCCTCTCTGCAGAAATGGCACGGCACCTGCCAAGAGTAGTGCATAAAGCACCAACTTCATAGCTTCTGCAACAATCCTAGGGTTCTCTGGAAAAAAATGGCACCCGTAACCACTTAGCCACAGATACCCCCAATGTAGTGCATTAAGTCCATGATGTCGCAAGGTACCATATAAAGATATAAAATGATTTTCTAGAACAAATCGACTTTGATCATCAGAGGAACGCGACCGGATGGCTGCGACCTAGCTGCCACATGCTCCCAAATGCTAAATAAGAAAATATTTAATTACCTTTTCTGAAGTCCTCATCTGTGTCATCGGCACCAGCTTTATGACAATTTTCATCAACATCTGTCCTTTCATTGGAAGTGCTATAAGTAGTTGGAAGACCCCTAACATCAACAATGCCTCTCATTTTTAGTATCTGGATTGAACAATGAAAATTACTTTCATGATAATGACAATTGCAAATAGTTTTGATAGGAGTATTACTTCATTTTTTCTTCTCTATAATCTTGTTTTGTCAGACAGCGATAAGAAGAGATTTCTAGAACAAGCTTTTGAGTGTGCTTCATGAATAGTGTTTTTCACCGCCTCTGTTATTTCTGAGGTTCACCATTTGCTGGAACAGCCTTTTGCTTTGTATCCACTGTATCAGGGCAACATTGCTCTTTGAGGCGCACTGTCTGTTGGTAATCTGCTTATGTGGCGAACCATTTAATGTGTTGTTTCTTGATGAAGTTCAGTACTAATGGTGTACCCACTTTTTTCCCCGAATGTCTTCATTTCTAAACCAGTTTCTTCTTGATAATCCAAGCATTCTGCATAGACAGTTCATCGCTGTCATGATTAGTTTTCTTCTATCATTTAATGTTACCGCCAGGTTTGGCACTGATAGCATAATGTTGGGAGAAAGATTGTGTTGAACAATTGAATAAGAGCGACTGTACGTTGTGCCAGTTATGCGCCTAAAAGTAGGTCAGCACATCCGATTTCTGTGACGCTTTTTATTTGCTAGGGTAGCTTCCCTAGGCCCCTACCTCCGTCACCTCTTACGACATGTCTTGTAGGTTGCAGTGTTACTATTCTTTTCTCCCCTTGCGAGCCCCAGCAACACACGGGCGGTTCTATTAAACAAAACACAACATTTCTAACCTGCATGTCATCAAATGTCTTAGTCCTCCAGGTTGCAGGGTTGTCATCTGAACCAGTATGTGCTATTTTCTTGGATAACAGTTGTTGTCTGGCTTTATCTGTGACTTGATGGCTCTGTGTTATAATATTTGCAAAGTTAAATTCCAAGAAAAGTATGTTCGATAAAAGGGGAAAACTGCAGTAAAACTATGTAGCAATGGCAAAAAGTAATATAATTTAAGGACTCCAAGTGCTGTCACTATGTACATGTGGCGACACAGTGTGGAACACACCCAGACATGTGCAAATAATAATTTTTCTACAAAATCCAGTAGCAAAGAGGTATAAATCAAGATAAGAATACAAAAACAAGGGAAACTTTATTGCATTGAGTAAAATATGGAAGCCAAAGAAGATCAAAACAAACACGAAGCTGAGAATCTTTCAATCAAATGTGAAGTCAGTGCTCTATAGGCTCGGAAACATGGAAGACAACAAAGGAAACCATCAGAAAACTGTAGATCTTTGTAAATGGATGTTTACGTAGAATACAGGGACTGAGATGGTATAATAAGATTACGAACGAGGAACTTAGAGAAAGAACAAAACAGATACCAGTGGAGAAAGAGCTCAGGAAGAGACGCTGGCGATGGATAGGACAGACATTGAGAAGACCGACCGGAAGCATCGCAAGATAGGCAATGTTTTGGAACCCAGAGGAAAGAGGAGTAGTGGAAGGCCTAGACAGACCTGGAGAAGAGAGCTGGAGGCTGATATTAAAAGGATAGGTAAAACATGGAAATAATTGGAAGGGATGGCAAGAGAGAGGAAGAGCTGGAAGACGTTTGTTGAAGACCTGTGCTCCGCTGGGAGTTGAAAGGTGAAGAAGAAGAAGAAGAAAGAGATATAAATGATGAGATGAGAGCAACATTCTGCAAACGAATATGCCACTGCTGATCATGGTGGCAAGAACCAAAATATAGCCATCTGAATTAGCTATATCTAAACTCTCCACCTTCCATACAACTTGTCTGTGACAGATCTTGCATATGTTCTGGTCAAATACTATTTCTAACCAAGAACTGTTTGCACAGTAGCAACAAGAGAATATGAGCACCATTATCCCAAAAAAAACCTGGAAATGGATCGGACATGTGATACGTAATGAGACTAACTCTGCCACAAAAGCTGTACTGATATGGACATCAGAGGGTAAACGAAAATGTGGAAAACACAGAACGACATGGAAGAGAGCAGTAGAACAAGAACTGAAAGAAATGAATCACAGCTGGAACACAATAAAGACAATGGCTAAAAATAGAGAATGGTGTACATTTGTTGCTGCCATAAGCGCCAGGGGCATTATAGGCTAGAGAGAGAGAGTATGTAACTTATTTTTGGTGTACACATTCTGAAATATAATTTTAAAAACATCAAGCTGTTATAATGATTTAAAAATATTTTTTGATTTTTAATTAGAAATAACATTTTACAACAGCGGAAAATCATAACGACGGAGATGATCTGTGCCTTAGAAGAGCTGCAGCAGTGACAATGAGAGACAAAAATTAGAAATTAAGAAATCAGAAGAAGACCGGATGTGAAACCAGTCATGCAATTCATATCATAACACCAGATTAAATGGTTTGGACACCTGACAAGAATGCCCTGGTTTTGACTACCACAGAGAACAACACTGAAAAAGCATAACGAGTACAGTGCAAGAGGAAGACCACGCAAAAGATGGAGCGACGGCCTGAAGAACAGACTTAGAAAAATTAATAGCAGCTTACAAAGTGACTTAGAACAAGCACACACAAGATCACTACATTTCCCGCTTAACACTTTTATAAAGAAGACATTTTTTTACCTCTTTTGTGTGAGAGTACAGAACAGGGGATGTGTCTTCTTTCCATGCTTGGACATCTTCTGTAAAAGAAAATTTAAAAAGTAGATGTGGTTTCTCTTTTAACAAATTTGTATATGCAATGTCATAATTAAGAAAAAGCACTGCAATTGCTAATGTCAGATTTTCTTTAATAGATCTCCAACATCTTTTGTTTCAATTTCAAATTGCTTCAATGCACTTGTGTAAACCTTTTCTTCTTCTTCTTCTTTTGTCAACACACTGCTACCCGGGTTGTTGCCCAGTGTCATGGTTTTCTGTTTTTGTCTTGCGCTGCTCTAGTGGCTTGTGTGATTGTTATCTTTGCTCTTTCACAGGATTCTGCTACGCCATCTAATAATCTTTTCCGTGGTCTTCCTCTTGCCTTCTTTCCCAATGTTCTGCTGTAGAAGACTCTGTATACTGTGGAGTTTGGATGCATTCTTATTAAGTGGCCAAACCACTTCATTCTTTGTTTCTCTATGTAATTCAAACACTGTAAACTTTTTGACTTGCTTTAATTGTTGTTTGTCAATGGAGAATCAGTAACGGTGGGAAAACAAGTAAAGTAAATAAAATGCAAAATGTTAGTTATGGACAAATAAATCTCCAGTTTGAATCACTAGTACTGGAGACTATTCAAAACTACATCTTTAAAGACTGATTTTCAGAAAGTTTCAGTGTGGAATATCTTCACTGCCCTTTGGACATGTCTATAGGAGTTCTGATCTCCTTCGCAATATCTCCAACAGCGTCCAATGACTAACTGTACCAATTCAATGTTGGTTGATGGGTCTACCCCTATATCTGTTGTGCTGCTCTTTTCTTGCCTCTTCAATCTTGCAGTTGACGTGGATTGGTTTAGATAAGTCTTCTTTGTGACCACTCTATGAAGGTGTTCAGAATGTCAACTCTATCCATTGGCTGATCTCCCTATGTGGTGGCAGAGCTGACCAGTCTGTCCACTCTCTCATTGCCATGGACACTCATGTGCCCCAGAACAAAGATGAATGTAATTGTGTTTATTGTTGACTTTTCTAGAGATTCAGTCGATTGTCTGTGCACTGAGCCTCCACCTTTCGGATCATACTCAATGAATAACTCAGAATACACTACTACAGTATTTCTTTCCACCTTTGAGATAATTTCCCAGAGATCCCTGATCTCAGTGTAGGTGAGATCAGGTTCCTTGTCCTATTAGAGCTGGATGATAAAAAGTAGGTCCTATGTTCAAGTTGAGTCTGTAAAAGAACCATTGGCAATTGAAAATCTAAGAGTATGCTGCAAAGCAGCTGCCTGTGTAAAATTCATTTAAAATATTAAAATAAAACTCCTACAGAATTTTCACCACCTTCAATATTATATTAGGAACCCTCGCCAGTGCTATGGATTATGTGCACTGTCGCTGAGATCTTTCAGTGTAATAAAGAGATCGGAGCACACACACAGTTAATCACTGAAGTGCAATGATGATGGTCCTATCAATCAATCAGTTTATCTGCTGACTACTTAGTGCTCTAAAACCAGATCTTATAATACAAGATCTTATACTATTGTATAGATAAGTGGGAGGGAAACTTCAAGAAATGGACAGATTACAGTCTGGCAGTGTGCACCACCAAGGCGAAAGACAGAGGATGCTGGAGATTCATTGCAGTCAACCTTTGATGTGGAGACGGCACCTGATGATGATACTATTGTTGAATTTCTGCAATGTTGTTATTGGTTATTGAACTGACTTCACAGCACTCTGGACAGACCCATAGTTGCTCAGTCTCCCTCAATAGATGTAAACAGGGATGCATACTGATGGTTCCTGTGGTTCGCTGGTCAACCACAATCCTCTCTCTGCCCCTCAAGCATACAGTTCTACCTGCACATCATGTAAGTAGAAACTCCTTAAATTACTGGAATGATTCAACGTTGTCTACCCACCAAGCTCTTGGTCTACCTTGAGTCACACTGGTTACCCTGAGCCTGTGTTGTAGATATCTACAATGTCATCTATTAAGTATAATTTACTGTAAATTTAACCCCTCCACTCTTCTTAGCCGATATACTGGCTTGCAGTATTTTTTACGTTGACACAACACCAGTTTGCTAGCAAATTTAGTATGCATTGTAATATAAATATGTTCGGTGGTTAAAAAAAAAAGAAATGGAGTGAAAGGGTTAAATACTAATAAATCTACCTCCATATTTTTCCAATAGTCGCTTCCTAATAGCTAAATCCAGATCTGGTCTTATAACACATGTGTCCTTTCGTAGCACATCTCCGGTCACACAGGACTGATGTACAACTTTACGCTCCAGCTCAAACTGTTGAAGATAAAAGTAGATATATCATTTGACTTGTAAACTAATCATAAATTTATGATTATTAATTACAACCATCATCATTGCCTTGCAATCTGAAGGTGGTGGATTTAAATCTAGACTGCGATATTCTGTTCACGCCTGCATTTCTTCAGAGATTCCAAGGATTGTTGCCAGAGCTACAGAATTTGTGCTTTGCGCAATACTCTCTGCAGGCGGTCTGCCCTTTCTGTGGAACACACATGGTTATTCACTCAAGTGTAATGATGATTGTTCTTTCAATCAATCATAAACAAAATTCAATCAGGGTTAGGAGTTAAGTTTAGACAGACATGCAAGACAGTGTCATCTTCATGGTAAAAAGAGATAAACTTCTCCAGGCTCTATGAATATGCTTCAAAGGTTTGAATATGGAAGTCTGTGCAAGGAATAGGTGGACAGTATTCGGAGATTACAAGCAACCCACAAATTAACAAGCAATCTTTGCACACTTGCAGAACAGGTTGGTCTCCAGATCAATTCTGCCAAGACCACAATGTTATTACTTTTGGAGGAAAATGTAGAGAATGGGACAAGATGAAGGTTGAACTCGCAATTAAGCAGCTGATAGAAGATAATGTAAGTGATGATGATGTTTATACTGATGGGTCTGTGTATCATGGTGAGAAGTCAGGGCTGGAATTTCTTGTCTACCGCGCATGGTACGTTTGTTGCAGGGCGAAGTAAAGCATACAGGACAATTACTTCCAGTATGAGGTTGTTACTTCTGCCCCCCATTGGATCGCTGAGACTCCGTTTACTAGAGCCATTGTTGTTTCTGGCTCTCAGTTGATGCTTTGCAAGATCCAGAATGGTAGGTTGTGGTATGAGTGGATGTTGTCTATAGAGGTTTCCAACCTTCAGAGAATCACATAGATCTACTGTCCTGGGCATGTGGGTCTTCGCTGCAATGAGAGAGTAGACAGGCTTGTATTGAAAGCATCTATTGTTGGGAGTTTAGGGTGGATAAGGGGGATGTTCTTCAGTCTCTTCGCAACCTAATATTGGATGAGAATATTAAAATTGGTACTGAATCGATCCAGGAATTTAAGGAGTTTGGAATTGCACGTTGTACAAGTATGGCTGGATGCTTGAGGGACATAGATAGGAGTGTATTTAACTAGTGAGCCACGGGAACCATCAGTATGCATACCCTTTGACATCTGTTAGGGGAGACTGAGTACCTATGGTTCTGCACGGAATGCTGTGACATCAGTTCAGTAACCAATAACTATCAAGAGCTCTTTTACAAAGTGTAACCACCAAAAATAAATTACTTACTGCTTGTTCTGCCTCCCATATTTGCTGCAGTCTTTTCAAATGGTTGGCCTCATTCACACGATGTCTAGTCTGTAGTTGAAAGCTTCTCAGCTTTTTCACCTTCGCATCTTCTTGTCTGCTGATTTTTTCTTGTTCATCTTGTGCAGCTCTCTACAAAAAGTTACATGAAAAAGTCAAGCTTGTAACGTAAATCACATATCATATAATGCTATATGTGTCAGAGGACTATCATCATAGCACTCCGGACACGTCCATATGCGCTCTGATCCCTGCCTCAATAAATCCAGCAGCGTCCAGCGGCCCAACACGCCACTTTATTGTTGATTAATCAATCTTTTTGCATATTTGGTATGATTTTCTTTCAGGGCTGTACTAATATCGGCACCCCATCTCTCTCAATCAAGTCAGCGACTGGGATTCACAACCCTGAAACTCCTCTATTCTGAAAGACTCTCTTAACGCATTAAGAATGTCATTTTGGTCCATTTCAGCTCCCTCTGATGTCATATGTATATGAAATATAAGATGCCTCACAGTACTAGGTCAAGCATTTGAATGTGAGGTAGTCAGTCTCATCCGGTTGTAAGAAACGTACTGCTTATCTCATATGAGGCGGGTATCGGAGCACCTATATGACAGAGATGTCTAAAAATGGGTTCTAAAGGAAAAGAATTGGCATCATTGCACTCACTGTGTGTTCCGCCATTTGGCTCAGTCAATCTCTTCAGAATTGGTACGTCACCTTTCGAGAGTATTGCACAAAGCATGAACTCTGTGGCTCCAGCAACGATCCTAAAGGATCTACAATAAAAATGTACCCATAAAGTTTATGATAAACTAACAATGCTGTTGGGATTAGAACCCATGATGCTCAGAACGCAAGGCAAACTGATTCACAACAGAGACCTCACATAGAGGTGTGATATACTAGAGACCTCACCTTACTAGGTCTTACTGGCTTGACATTTGCTGATGAAATGAACGTTCTCTCCCATGTTACATTGTTTTTCCCTGTATTAAATATATGGACTTGGATTATTCAAAAAATAATAATAGCCTTCTATCACGAGTGAGCATGATAACAGCCTCAGACGTGTGTTGTTTCACCTCTCTGGTGTGTGCGGAGGTGTTGGAATTGTTTACACCCAGTTTACGGTAAACAATCAATATTTGAATATATTTTCAGGAACCAAAACACAAGAAAGAATTAGAATAGAAAAGTAAAAGAACATTGAAATCTAATATTCACAAATGTGTCCATTCATTCATTAATGCTGGTACTGAGGATTTTACTATGAGATTCTGATCCGTAGTTTAGAAGAAAAATTATTGCCTATCAATCTGTTTTAGTTTTAGTGTACGTAGGCAAGTTCCAACACGATAATTTCGATTCGCAACGATGGGTGATAACTCCGTACACTTACCACAGCATCTGGTTGAAAATTATCATTCGCTGGTTCGACCCATGCACCAACTGGAACTACTTCAACATTTCTATTTCCCATAACATCACTGGAAATAACTGGACGCATAATTTCTCGTCTAAGCCGATGAACGTCAGCAGAGCTATGAGGTCTTCGTTGCCTCGACGCCATTTTGACGCTATGCATAAATAAGAAGTGAACGAAGAAAGAGCTCGCAAAGGTCGGCTACTCTAACTTACTCTTAGTTCTGCTGAAATTCCATGAGTTCTAACTTTTTTCATTGCAATAAAGACCAACAAGTCAACGGTTGCAAATTGTGCAATAAAACTATGTTATAACATTATTGTTATCTTTAATCTGAGTCTAAATGGCCCTGTCCATCACAGTAGAATTTAGGTAAATAGTTAACAATTATTGTAGTAATACATTGTTCTTTGAATTTAGTAGTCTCAGCTTAGTCTGAGTTATGAATTTGAATGAGGGTCAAAATAAACGGGAAACCCACCATTCAAATCTCAGATCTGCAATAGACTGGAAGTAGTGGAAGGCAAGACTACCTCAAAGACCTAAACAAAACAGACCAGGTCTTTATATTTCGCCGACGTACTGGGCACTGTGGACACTTACATAGTCTAGGAATAAGTCAAACAGCTCTCTGTCAGCAGACGGAACAGTCGGAACACACCAGAGCTCCTCTTCAGCATGTCGGACGTCCTGCACGACATCTCCTGGGTGAGCCAGAAGCAACATGTAGCTACACCCAGTCGACCTAAGCGTTGAGGAAAGCTGGCTGCCCATTTAATGGCCCACTGTGAACTAAGCGCCTGACCACAAATTGCTGAAGAAGAAGAAAAAATGGAATGCAGAATTGAGAATAATGCAGATCAGAATGGTTCATTCTTATCAAAATAATTACTTAACTAGTAACTGCGAAAATTTTAATTTTTTTTTTTTCCAGAAGCACTTGAGCTTTTCAGCTCTTCAGCTCGTGCCATGGACATCGTAACCCTTCGGTTCGGTGCCACGAACACCGTAAATCTGGGAATCTGTGGCTTTTTCTGCCATCCCGCGGAATTGAACCCACACACACAGAGGGATAGTCACCCGTAGTCCTACGAACACGCTGGGCAGACGGGCAAAATGTTAATTAAATACTATACTTATATTGATAGTCTTATACTATAGGTTACTTGAAGTACTATTTCTGTCTCTCTCATAGGCCTATGGAGCCGACAAACTCAGATGGATTACATCCTAAATCCATCTTCTCCGTGGTCTTCCTCTTTACCTGGATGGTTCCTTATGGTCACTGGCAAGAAGTAAAGTAATGGCAGATTACCTTCCAAGAAGATGCTTTGATAACCCTTATCAGATACTGAGTTGTAAAGGACTGTTTCATTTATCCACTAGCCGAGTCATCTCTTTTCTATGACCAATCCGATCAAATGCCATGTTACAGTACAACTCTAGTGGGGCTGCTGTGTTTGTAAAATCTTAGTTACCTGTCTGTACTTTTTCTTCGAGCGCTCCATATCGACCGCTTGTTAAACCACTGTTTGTGATCTGAGCCTAAGAACGATTGTACGTTTTGCCAGTTATGCGCCTACAAGTAGGCCAGCACATTCGATTTCTGTTACCTTTTTATTTACTAGGTAGCTTCCTAGATCCCTACCTCTTACTACATGCCTTGTAGGTCGCATTGGTATTATTCTTTGCTGTCTTTGTGTGTTCCAACAACAACAGTCTACAAATTTGTGGCCTCTGGGAAAAATTGCATACACTTTGGCCGAAATTTAGATGTGCCTGTCCTACATATCATAGGGCCTAATGGGATGCAACATACGAATGTTATTCACGCAAACCACACCGATTACAAAGGTTAGTTGACATGGATAAAAACAAATGCAAACAACATTAATCAACTATGATAGGATTTTTAAAATTTCTTTTCATAAAAAACTTTTATTTATGTTTTTCACATTCTGTTTCAGTGGTGGTGCTGAGTTGCTATGTGGAAACATTAAAAAGCACAATTTGAGTTTACCAAAGCAAGAGAACAAATGTAAGATTTATGTTACTTCTTTATGCTATATAGTTTGATTTCTTGCTTGTATGTTCAGTCAGTTATACGTCAAAATAGTTTCTGGGTGATGTTAGCCTTTTGAACCCTGGCCACCTGTACCTAAAAAAACCCTTCTAAGGCTCGCTATATGAAGCTGAACTTACTAAGCACTGAACGTCTGGTTATAAAATTAATTAAATATTCAAAAAAATTGTATAAATATTCACAATTGCAAAATTACATTGGGGCTCACAATTACTACAAAATATTCTTTCAAAAATATTGTTTGTATTAGAAATATTATCTATTTCTCTCATGCCTTTTTAACCCCGATTGGACATAGGCCCTCAACCAACTCATACCAAGTCTTCATATCTTTAAGCTATCTCCTGCAGCTCCCTCCAGCTCTTCTATATATTGCTAATCTCTGCCTCTAAATCTCTTCTCCATATATTTCTAGACCTCCCTCTTTTTTGTTTTTGCTTTCCCTGTGGGTTCCATGAAAATGTCCTTGTTATATTCCCCTTGGATTTAATCAAGGTGTGTCCTATCCAATTGCAGCTTCTTTTCTTCACCTCTTGGTTCATTGGAATCTCTTGTTCTCTCCATAAGTTCCTCATTTGTGACTCCTATCATACCATCTCAGTCCCTCTATTCTAAGCAGACACCATTTAGTGAATTTTTGCAATTTATGCTTTATTATTTTAGTTATTCTCCATGTTACTGACCCATACAGAATGTAATGTTCTATATCCAGGAAGATCCCAGCCTTCTTACATGGATTCGGGATAACTTAATCCAAGAACGACCAGAACTTCTTATTCAAGGGAACACAGTGTGAGTACAGTACATGCATACCTATTCTCTTATTGTAATAAAAACATATTTTGCTATTCTAAAGTTCTATCTAGATATTCAATCAATTCTGCAGTCTGGGACATGGATGCAGAAACTTTGAGCCAAACCAGATGTTGCTAGATTTAAACACCCCTCTGGGAGTAGACAATGTTTTCTTAACCAACAACAGACTAGTACTATCAGTCACCGCATGTTGATGAATATACTGAAGATTATACTTCTTGCCTTTGCCCGCTATGAATTCAGGCGTAGTCATGGCGATTTTTGCATGAAAGCCTGCTTTCCTTTTAATCAATGTCCCCACCATACGGGCATGCCTTCTCCGACATCATGTAATAGTGAAGATGAGATGGGAGTACTTATGGACTGTCCTGACTACAGAAATGTGAAGTTAAACCAGGTGTTGCTAGATTTAAACCCACCCACCACCTGAGAAGTAGACAATGTTTTGTTAACTAAAATAGGATGAAGGATACACTGAAGATGATCTGATGACTCATTCATTCATTTTCTTTGACCTCTTTGTCTTCTGAGACTATAGGTTTTGCATTGTCTGTTCTGTGCTGAAACACAACATCTGTTGTAGCTGTAATTACATATTCTGGAGTGGCAGCCCTTGCCACAGTTGCTGCAGGTAAAACTGGAGCTGATACATGGGATGGTCTCTCTGCGTTCTCTTTTGCCTCCATATGTATTGGTGGTTTCTCTTTTTGAGTCGCCACTCACCATGCTTGCCTGTCTTTGGCCAACCGCTTCCAATTTTCTTTATCTATGCTGCATGAAGTTAGATCATGCTTGCAGGTGTCAATGAAGCGTAGTGATGGGGCGCTCATGCTGTCTAGTACCAGTTGCAAGTTGATCATATAGAATGTCCTTTGGGATTCTACTATCGTTCATATAGCACGTGTCCAGCCATCTCAAGCGTCGCTGACTCAGCAAGGTGTGAAAAAATGAAAATTGTGACATATCCTTTACAGGACATCGCTATCGACCACAGTAAAAGAGTCGTTTATTTTCTAGGCACCACTTGTACGTTCAGTTGTTTGCCATTGCTTCCTGAACATTGAGGTTTATTTTTAGTTCATAAAAATCTATGAGAACAAATTTGCTTCCAAACTGCCCGCCGCGGAGTTTGAACCATGTACTCTTGGGTCGTGATCGAACTCACTCCCGCTTTGCCACAGGCACTAACAGATAGCAAGATGTACATGCCTGGAATGCTAGAACATCACGTGCAGCCTCGAAGATGGGGTCTCCATCCACAGAACAAAAATCGCACTTCTCATCGCAGAGAACTACTACTGCCTTGTAGTTAGATTGGGGACAATCAAAGGCTAGCAGAGAAAACCGTACACAAAACTGGATGGCAGACAAACCAAGTAGTCCAAAAAGACTTGTAACCTGACGCTCAACATCCCGGGAGGAAGATTGTCTAAGGGTAGCTACCCTAAAAGAAAATAGCAACCTGCTGCCATGCGGGTCGACTGGGGACAGCCAAAGGCTGGCAGAGAGCGAACCCAGTAAATGCTGTCTGAAACCGGACACAATACCGAAGGATAAAACACCAGAGCTCCAAATGGCGCTGAAGATGTGATGAAAACACACCCATTCTAAGGCTGCATGAATCAGATTTCCACATGAATGACATTTATGGAGAAATCTGGTACATCAGTCTAAGGGCAATCAAGAAGAAAGAAGAAGAATGCTAGAACTGTTCAGAATTTCTATATCGAAGATGCAGTCTTGCCTTCATGGCAAGATCTGATGACTAGTAATAGCCGTCCTGGATTCGAACTAATAACTAATACTTCAGCATCTGTGTTATATTGTTTTAATTCCACAGGAGGCCTGGTATTTTGGTTCTTGTAAATGATGCAGACTGGGAACTTCTGGTAAGTATTCTATTTGCTAAAATAAAGCCTGTTGTAGTCTGCATTGGCCCTCCCAATTCTTTGTTTAAGTTCAACCATAATGTTCACAAATGAATAAACAGAAATGAGTTGCACCAAAATCCGCAGATAAAATGAAACGCAAACAAAGATATGCGGTGTGACTGCCTTTATTCTGAATACTTTCAACTACTTTTTCAAGCATCAAAAACTAATAATAGAATCTTTGTTTTGTTGCAATGTATCCCATAATAGCAGAGAGGGTCTTTATGGTAAAGTTATTAAGACATTTACTGTGTGCTCTAAAGGTCGGGGGTTCGAATTCAGGCTGTGTCGATCCAGTTCATATATGTTTTTTTTCTGGAGATCCTTAGTATTGTTTCTGAAGGGGTCTAGGACATGTGTTCTAAGTTGGGGTTACCTAGTCTTTCTTAGGAAGGGCAAAAAGTAACAATTCAGTATCCTGCTGATGACCCGTAGAACACACAAGCCAACCCTACCTCCCAGTGATGTAAACCTGGAAAATTTGACCAAATGGTCCAAGGCTCCGACTTGCCTAGTGGGATGGACTTCCCTATATCGTTCTTTTTTTTTTGTTCTACGAAAGGAGGTGGGCCTGAATTTTTTTAAAAAGCATGCAGAAACTGGTTGTGCGGGTGTGTAGGCCCTGACTAGCACAACAAACCCACGTACTGGCCACAAAGATTGTTTTAATAAGTAGTTGGTGGGAGCAAATTAAAATATTTATAAAAGTGCAGGACTTTGTGCAACACTTTTGGCAGCTGACATGACCTTTCTGCTGAGAGCGATTGAACCATTTGTGGAAACACTGCAATGAATTCAATCCTTCACATATAGACCCTTTTTTAAACCCATATTGAAATGTCTGACCAAATGGATTAGAGCGCAGGCTCCCATGCAGGAGACCCGGTTTCAATCCCTGGTAAGGCCACTAGTTTTTTCTGTCTGTGGCGTAAAAAAAAATCTTAACATGAACAGTCTGACTGCACTAGCCATTAAATTCCACAGGCAGATGATGTCTCCCCTATACAACACCGCCCTAAAAATCAGTATTACAGGCAGTAACGACAGTGTGTTTTGGGTTGTTTTTTTTAACTTATATAATTTTTATTTTTTTTAATTCGAAATTCGTCCACTATTATAACATTTCACAACTCTTTTGTTTTCATTTCTGCAGGGTGAACTGGACTACGAACTGGAAGAAAATGACAAAATAGTTTTCATATCTACCCTTCATGGAGGCTAAAACCTGACCAGCTTGTTGTAGCGTAAACGGAATAATATCAGAAAGAATTTGAAGGTGTCTGAAGGTCAAGAAAATAATGAATTCATCTAGAAAAATTCTGAATAAAATTGGTCAAACTTTTAAATAAATTATTAATGTATATATTTTTGGATAAAAATAAACAACAGTATTTACATGCCTACTTTGTGTTACTAGTTAAGGTTGAACACGTAAAAGAATCATTGGCAACTCACAATCAAGAAAAGCTGGCTGGAAAGTCGCTTCCCTGGCAAAATTCATAAGCAAGATTTAAAAATATAATTCCTACAACACATCTCCACCATCTTCTAAATTACATTGGTGACACTCGCCGGTGTCATGGTGATGGTCCAATCAATCAATACGTCACGAATGAGATCTAACAACCTTTTCTATGGCTGACCACATCTGATACCATACTACAGTCGAATTTTGTCCTCCCCGCTCGTCGTAGAGCATAGGGCCTAAACAGTTTGCTATCTTTTCTGGTCTCAGACTGTTTATGGCTTACAAGGAAAGCCCATCATCATTCATTTTCTCAAGAAGACACAGTCTCCAGGTCTAGGATGTTACGTTTTCCTTGCGGGTTCCATTCAAGTGCTTGTCTAGTGAGACTCAACTGGGTCTTTCGCAGGGTACGCCAGGCACATCGCTATTTTCTCCTCTTAACCTGCATCATCATGGGTTCCTGTTCTGTTCTTATCCACAGGTCTGTGTTTGCAACTCTGTCTTACTATTTCATTCTGAGATTACGTCGAACTGTGTGCACATCTAAAATACTTTGGCCCTGAATTAACACAACACATGGTTACTAGTGAAGCATGTTATCGATTTTGTTATCGGTGCCCTAAAATCTATTATAATTCTTAGTGATATATTGCAGTCCTATGCTCCACTAGAAGGGAAGGACAGGGCAGCGCATATATACCTTCTGTTCCATATATTTGGGAAGCGAATCAGAGACATTGTAGTACCTTTCTTTTTCTCCTTTCTACCTCAGGGATGGGTGTTGCCAAGATCTTAAGTGTGTCGTATTATCTAATGTTATTTATAAGTTGGGCCAGGGAACCAGGGGTACATTTGGTATGACAACAGGGGACATGATGGTGGAAGTGCTGGCAGTAACTGGGGCACTGACCTCTCTGGAGTCACAGGGCTACACTCATGTGTGCATTCTGAGTAATTCATTGAGTGTGATCCAAAGGGTGGAGGCTGGTTCTGTGCACTAACAATTTACTGAATCATTGCAGGCGTTAGCAATCTGCAGAGTTGCACTCATCTTCATTCTTAAGCACATGAGTATCAATGGCAATGAGAGAGCAGACAGGCTGGCTGCCACCATATCAGGGATCAGCCAACGGATAGAGCTAACATTCTGAACATGCTCATAGAGTGTGGCCGCAAAGATAATTTTCATTTAAACCAATCCACATCAACTGCTAGATTGTAAGAGCTTGGATTGAAGATTGAAGTGGCCAGAAAATAACAGGTAAATGAGTAGGCTCATCAATCAACACCAAACTGATATGGTTATTCACTGGACGCTGTTGGCAATATTGCGAAAGAGACCAGAGCACTTCTGGAAATGTCCGGAGTGCAATGAATATATTTCAAACTGACACTGGTCGACATTGCTATAATTTTGCTTTTGATGCCATCACTCCATCTTTTGCATGGTCTTCACTTGTTCCATATTTATATGTTTTTCTCATCGTGGCTATCTGTTGTAGATGATACCAGGGATTCTTGCGGTGATCAAAGGATTTAATTTGCTGTTCTTTTATGGAATGAATGACTGGTTAGTGCAGACCAATCTTCAGATTTAGAACGGGACACTGCGGTCTCAGAGCACACCTCCATAGAATGGGTCTCAGGGACTCGGATGCCTGCATCAAACAGTCCCTAGAGAACATCCTGCAAGTCTGCCCCAGCCTGAGAATTGAAATCTGACCAACAGGGGCAACCCTTAAGAACAAACTATGTGGGACCAGTGAAGACCTCCATCGCACCGCCCTGTTTATGACACATACTGGAGTAGTCGCATAGCAGAAGTTGATCGCAGAAGTAGTCTTTTTCTAACTTCTCTCCTTCATAATGTGAGGAACTGGGTGAGGAGAACTGAACTGAATGCAGAGTTTTATAAAAGGTGTTTCTAATTGTTGGGTAGTCTGCAGTACTGCGGAGATCACTGGTCTGAATGTAAAGTCTTCGCTGCAAACGTATTCGGTATGTTACCTGAGTGGAGAAAATGCAATAATTTTCCAGTGTTTCTTGATCTCAATGTAGCTTGCATTGTCTATACCAATTTGCATTGCCCACATCAGCTTGCATTGCCTACATTATCTTGCACGCATCACCAATGAAAAAGACCAAAAGTATTACAATGTGAATATATATTCCTCTCGTACTGATATACATTACATAGAGCCTGTAAGTAATTTCTCTATACCGCTCTGTCCTGGACAACTTGCGCAATCTCTTCCATGAAATTGAGTCCGATATTTTGTGCCTCTCTCAGCAAAGTTCGCTTCTGGGTTTTCCTAGGGCGTCCTCTTTTCCTTGAACCCTTTGCCTCACACTTCAATGCCTGCTTTGGTATTTTTTGTATCATTTCTCAAGGTATGCCCAACATATCTCCATCTTCTCCTTCTTGTAACAGTTGTTACTAGTGGTTGACTAGACATTTGAATTCTCCTGAATTTGTCCCATTTTATGCTCATTATCACAATGTGAATCATGCATGCCATGCAAATACATTATTAAAAAATTAAAAACTCAGAATTCAATTTGTGTGTGAACAATTTATTTAACATTATGATACATTTTAAGGTTTGATGGTCTCTGAGACCAAGGAGGGAGTGCATGTTGCAGTTACATTTTTTCAAGTTTGCAAATTCAATTTTTAGAAAGATTCCGAAACAATGACAATTTAAGCAGTTCGTAAATTTGTTCTTAGGGGGGTGGTGTATTGGGTTAAAGTTCATTCGAAATGATAGTTTAAGCAGTTCGTAAACTTGTATTTTTAAAGGGAGGTGTGTTAAGGTCCAAATTGAAAAACATTATTGGAGCAATTTTCTCTCCGATGAAGAATATGATGATGAAGCTGTTGGCAGTGTTGTTGTGTCTTGCGACGTAGTAACTTAGAAACACTTGCGGTGGACGATGGATGGACCAGACTCATCGTACTCTTGTTTGGAGATCCACATCTGCTGGAAGGTGGACAGAGAAGCCAAGATGGAGCCACCGATCCATACGGAGTATTTACGCTCAGGGGGAGCAATGATCTTGATCTTCATTGTGCTGGGAGCAAGGGAGGTGATCTCCTTCTGCATACGATCAGCAATACCAGGGAACATGGTGGTTCCTCCAGACAGGACAGTGTTGGCATAGAGATCTTTACGGATGTCAACGTCACACTTCATGATGGAGTTGTATGTTGTTTCATGGATACCAGCAGACTCCATACCCAAGAAGGAAGGCTGGAACAGAGATTCTGGACACCTGAATCGCTCGTTACCGATGGTAATGACTTGACCGTCGGGCAACTCGTAACTCTTTTCCAGGGAGGAAGAGGAAGCTGCTGTAGCCATTTCCTGCTCAAAGTCCAGGGCAACGTAGTCCAGCTTTTCCTTGATGTCACGGACAATCTCACGCTCGGCCGTGGTGGTGAATGAGTAACCTCTTTCGGTGAGGATCTTCATGAGGTAATCAGTAAGATCTCGTCCGGCCAAGTCCAAACGGAGAATGGCGTGTGGGAGAGCATAACCTTCGTAGATTGGGACAGTGTGGGTTACACCGTCACCAGAGTCTAGCACAATACCTGTGGTACGACCTGAAGCATACAAGGACAGCACAGCTTGGATGGCAACGTACATTGCTGGGGCGTTGAAGGTCTCAAACATAATCTGTGTCATCTTCTCCCTGGAGATAAAAGCAACAAAATTAACAGCCTGGAGATATAAATGTCAATAATGCACTAAATTTCATACCACATTCTCTAACCAATATAAATAAATATATGTAAATATTTGTTTAAATCGAAGTAATGACATCGTTAGAGATGAAAGCACTACCAATATCACATTCCACCATGTCGAGAGTATTGCACGAACTCCGTAGCTCGGACAACAATCTTAGGGGTCTCTGGAAAAAATGCAATTGTGAACAGAATGGCGCGGTTCGGATTCGAACTTACGACCTCGTGAACGCAAGGCAAAGGTATAACCATTTAGCCCCAGAGACCCCCGGATAGAGAGGAATGGGGAAGTTGGATATATTGTCCTCTTTGTTCTTAACAACCAAATTAACAACACTTTGTGATCTGTGCGGTTTGCACAGAGAACATGAATATATAGCACGCTGGTTTATATGCTCATACAGCATGCAGTTGCCTATACATCCACGCATCCGAAAAATGTCGGCCTAAAAGACGATATGGTGATAAGTCACATTCAAAGCAATGTGACATAAACAAGAGTAAGTTTGGTTACTGGACTGAGATCATAAGAACTTGCTCAAAGGAAACACAGAGAAGAACTACGGAAAGAGAGTTAAAAGATAGTAGCTTGACATTGGAAACAATTAGTAGAAAGGCGGCAGTAATGTAAATCTCTTGTAGAAGCTGTATGTGGCAAACGGGACACGATGAGGAGATGACGATATAGATAGATAGATAGAGCTGACATCATACCACTTCAGATCCACAGGGGCTCAATCTTCCCCAGCAGTCATCGAAAGTAATGCATACTGATGGTTCCCGTGACTCGCTAGTTACTTCTCATTCTGCCCATCCAGTTCTGCCTGTACAACATGTAATTCAAAACTCCTTAAAATGCTGGGTAGATTCAATACCAATTTTAGGGTCTTCATAGACAATCGCTCAGAGACCAAAGGACATCCCTTCTGTCCATCTTTAACTCCTAGATGGTTGATGCAAGTCTCCTTTTTATGTAGTAAAAGAAGGAAATGAAACATCACAGGTATTATTCTAATGCCAGTGGTTGATAGTCATAAGATAGACGTGCGTGTATATGCATAGCGGTTTGAATCTTCTACACACAAGACAATACAGACAGAACACAGACACCAAAAAAGAAGTGTGACAGATATTGTGCTTAAAGAAGGAGCAGGTATCTCATGATGCTGGGTTTGTTGAGGAGGAGATGGGTTGCACCTATGGACATGCCCAGAGTGATATAATGATAGTCATCTGATAGCTAAGAAGGATAAATCTGAACAAACGTGTAAATACAGAAAACAAGGTCATGCAAAAATCTGGGCCATCGTCATGAGCTGCTCCTATCATCTAGAGCCGGATAAAAGCAATGCTGTGCCTTCAAGTGGCTGTCATGACTAATTTAATTACATGAGCGCAGATGTTAACAAAACATGAAACAATAGTCTAAACAAACCTGTTTGCCTTGGGGTTCAGGGGTGCCTCTGTAAGCAGGACTGGGTGCTCCTCGGGGGCGACTCTCAACTCATTATAGAAGGTGTGGTGCCAGATCTTCTCCATGTCATCCCAGTTTGTGACGATGCCGTGCTCAATGGGGTACTTCAAGGTAAGGATACCTCTCTTAGATTGAGCCTCATCTCCAACATAGCTGTCCTTCTGTCCCATACCAACCATGACACCCTAAAAAGGAAATATAAGTAGGAGTTTAGATAAAGTGGACTTCACATTGAATAATTAGCTATTGTAGTTGTTAGAATCATCATCATCTAGTAGCTTGTCATGAGCGGAACTTTGCCTCCATAACAGTCCTTTGAAATTTCTCTTTCAAGTATGCCAGATGTCCTGCCACTGCAGCAGTCATGTTCAAGTCATCAGTTAAATCCTAAAACCATCTTCCCCGTGATCTTCCTCTTTGTCGGGATGCCTCCTTCCATAACGGTCTTCTTCAACCCTTCGTGTTTCATTGTATGTCCAAACATCTCTGGAAAAATATCATGAGGCTCCACGAGGGATCGAACCGAGTACCTTTGAAACGAGAGGCGAGCACCTAACCTCTACACCACAGATACCCCCGATCTTACTGATTATATGGGAGACTGTCAGAGTTATCATGAAATATGTCTCTCCCCATACCGCGCATGAGATTCGAGAATGGAGTCCATTAATCGGTCGGTACTCGTGTTTCTACAACAGTACTACGTCTGGTCTTACGAGAATGGTTAAGGGCCATATCATAGATTCTCAAACTTTTCGGTCCACCGCCCACTTTGCACAACATAAACTTTGTAACGCCCCTCCACATTATTACAGTTTGCCAATGCCCCTCCCACATATATACATGCTCTATTTTCTCTTTGACATAGGAAATTGATATATATTTCTGTAATACATGGTCAATTTTCTAATGATTATATGCATGATATAGAAAATTGAGGAAAAATGGATCGTGTAAGACGGGCATAAGATGAATTAAAATGCATAATTAAAATTTTAAATGATTATTCAATCGCAAAATCACGAAAATAAAGTATTTTAAAATATTTATTATTAATTTCTTCTTTAGGGAACCACCGACCTCTAATCGCCTAAACACCACCAAATACGTATGAATCCACTATCGCCCCTCCCTATAGATCGCTGCAGCGCCCATGGGATAGTACCGCCCACTTTGGGAAACGCTGGGCTAGATGGATAGACACTACTTTTAAAAATACTATAGGGCTCATGATCTCTGCAACACTTCCCTAACAACGAGAATTGAAGCTTTTCATGATATGATTGACTAAAGAAAAGGTAAGGATATTCATATTTTACAACTAGGGTAGGAAATCTGGCACGCAGACCGCGTTACGTCTCTGGGCAACCCCCGGAGTTCCATCCATTACTCACATTCCATATTAGGCCATGCCTAGGAGGCGCTGTTCCAACTGCTGCGCGCCAGATGTTGGGACGTTGCCACATGCCGGTAAATGGCGGGCGGCCGCATTTATGTTGGAATTTATAGGATATTGATGTTTTCTGCTTCCTTCGCTCTTGTATTTCGCAACATCGATTTGTAGCATGCATACAGTTAAAGGGACACTATTATTGCCATGAAATTGTTCTCAAAGAGATTAGAAGACCATGGGTTTCACATTAATTCAGAAGAGTTTGGGATGTAGATATGTTCTTTGTACATTTGATTGACATATGAGCACATTCGTGTGTGTCTTGGAGAACGTTCTACTGTTTGTTCTCCACATAAGAGGTCTCTGTGGTATATAGGTTAGGTGCTAGTCTCTCGTGCCAAACGTACCATATTCGCTCCTTCGTGGAGACATCAGCATATTTTTCCAGAGATCCCTGATATCGGTATGTGAGATCGGGTTCATAGTCCTATCGAAGACAGACGATAAAACATAGGTACTGTGTTCAATTTGAGCACGTAAAAGAACCATTGGCAGTACAAAATCGAGAAGAGCAGGCTGGAAAGCTGCTGCCCGGACAAATTCATTGGAAAAGATTTAAAATAAAATTCCTACCAACCTATCTTCAAAATTATATCGGAGACCCTCGCCGGTGCTACTGAGCAGTGCACTCCAGCTGATATCTTTCTGTGTAAGAAAAGATTGGAGCCACTGGTTACTCACCGAAGTGCAATGATGACGGTCCAATCAATCAATTAATCCTAGTGTCAACTATACTGCATATTTAATACCACAAATTAGATCGCCCATTTCTGTTCACAAAACATTGTGTTTGGCGTTATGCAATATTACGTTAGCGTTATCGCTGTATTCTATACTCGATAAAGGCATTTTGATGGAAACGTTATTTAAGTGGCTTATTATACTTTGTAAAATTACATTTCTTCTTAATTTATTGTTTCGTCTTTAATATGTTGAAGAAAGAATGCAGGAGATATACTGAATGAAAATTATTATGGATAAATGCAATTTGTTTGTTAGGGCTTGTGTGCTACACATGACTACATCCAGATCTTTCTGTAAGGATTGACTTCATTGCACCGGGTTTTCCCCATATGGCTCTGTCCTTTTCGGTAGATACGGCATGCTATCTGCTGATAGCATTGCACAAAGCACAAACTCCATAGCTCCGGCAACAATGATAGGGATCTCATAAACAAATTGCACATGTGTCTCGGTTCGGATTCAAGCCCATAATCTTGATTACGACAGGCAAACGAATTAACCACTTTGCCATTGGGTTACCTGTATCATTGAAACACCCAGATCAACATCAAAGTTCTCTTCCAGGCCTACACCTTAGATTAATCATTGAAAACCCAGTCAAATCAAAGTCTCATACCAGGAAACGAATTAACAACATTTGCCTTGAGATACCCAGAACACAGATCACATCAAAAGTCTATTACGACCAAACGATCTAACCACTTTGCCATTGAGATACCCGTATCATTGAAACACCCAGATCAACATCAAAAGTTCTCATTACGACAGGCAAACGAATTAACCACTTTGCCATTGAGATACCCATATCATTGAAACACCCAGATCAACATCAAAGTTCTCATTACAGGCAAACGATTAACCACTTTGCCATTGAGATACCCGTATCATTGAAACACCCAGATCAACATCAAAAGTTCTCATTACGACAGGCAAACGAATTAACCACTTTGCCATTGAGATACCTGTATCATTGAAACACCCAGATCAACATCAAAAGTTCTCATTACGACAGGCAAACGAATTAACCACTTTGCCATTGAGTTACCCGTATCATTGAAACACCCAGATCAACATCAAAAGTTCTCATTACGACAGGCAAACGAATTAACCACTTTGCCATTGAGATACCCGTATCATTGAAACAGCCAGATCAACATCAAAAGTTCTCATTACGACAGGCAAACGAATTAACCACTTTGCCATTGAGTTACCCGTATCATTGAAACACCCAGATCAACATCAAAAGTCCTTCTCATGGCTACACCTAGATTAATACAAGAAGTCCTTCTAAATACTATACACTCATACCAGAATACAATACTCAACAAACAGTCCTTTTTAGGACTAGTCCCAGACCACAAGGTCACACCAAAAAAGAAGACCAATACGCTCTGATATAACCAAAAAATACACCCATCTTAGGTTGAAAAGGCGTGCATCGGCCACATAGAGGCTTAATCTTTTCAGTTTATTTTTTTTACCTCCGGATTAAGTTATTTTGCAATGTATACTGAATTAGCCAGTATACTGACTTTGTGTTATCTTAAAAAATACATGGAGCCGATATATCTGCTCAGATGGACGAATGTGTTAATCCACAACTTTGCAAACAAACAAGTCTTGTGTGCTTTATTTTAATGAGTTTTAGTAGATGTAACTAAACATGATTAAAACTGTTTATGGTTGAATGGGCCGTACATCGTTAAGAGAAGGTAAATATGTTATTACATAAAATTAATATTAAGTATGTTTCAACTTACCTGATGACGTGGTCTTCCAACGATGGAAGGAAACACGGCTCTTGGGGCATCGTCACCGGCAAAACCAGCCTTGCACATTCCAGAACCATTGTCCACTACAAGAGCAGCTACTTCTTCGTCACACATTTTGAAGTTTGTTGTGTTTTGTTAAAGACTGGTTAGAAAAATCTAAATTGTTGGTATGGGTACCTTCGATTTCTGGAACAACTGGTGAGTCTGTACGTTCGTTTTATACCCTGGCCAACAGAGAGACGGGCTTTTCCGAGAACTGTGTTTATTTCAGACCCTTATTTGGCACGCGGGCCTGTGCGCCTGGCATTATACACAAAACGAGGGGAGGAATGGATGAGTATGGTGGGGAGAAGGCAAGACAGAAGACGGAGGAGGTGCTTACAAACGCGCGCGTTGAAACGTAGGGAAGGAATCTCAGTGATAATATAGAGATAGGCTAGAAGCGAGGAGAACTGGAAATTGGGTCAAGATGGAAGAAAGACGGTGTAGACGTAAATGGAATCGAAGGGATGGACAAGAATGGTAGTTTTGGCGAGTGTCGTTCTTGTTTTGGAAAGAAATGAATTCGTTGTTCATTATGTGCAGGTGAAATTATTTTTATTTCATTTATGAACAATGAAAACGCAAAAATGAACAAAATGTCATTTGTTTTCTCAAAAGCAGTGTCGACTGGCGTAGTCGATAATTGATTGATTGATTGATTGATAGGACCATCACCATTGCACTTTGGTGAGTAGCCATATGTGCCCCGATCTCTTTCTTCACAGGAATATTTCAGCGGCAGAGCACGAATTCCGTAGCACAGAAGAGTGCCCCGATGTAATTTAGAAGATGGTGAAGATATTTTGGAAATTTTATTTTTAGTCTGTTTCTAATTAATTTTGCCCGGACATCGTCTTTCCAGCCTGCTCTATTTTCTTGGATTTTGAAAAGCAAAGGTTCTTTTACGTGCTCAACTTGAACATGGGACCTACGTTTTATCGCGCGTCTCCGATAGGATTAGGAACTCGATCTCACCTACACTGCGATCAGGGATCTCTGGAAAAATATCCCGATGGCTCCACGAGGAAGCGAACCGAGCTGGACACCCTAACCTCTACGCCACAGAGACTTCCAACTCGATGATGTGGCTCCACAACTTAAGTTGTAGCTCAAGCGGTAGTGAGCTCGATCACAAACCCAAGCGTACCTGGTTCAAACCCCACGGCGGGCATGTTTGGAAGCAAATTCGTTTCCTGTGGATTTTACAAAAGGTAAAATAGACCTCACCGTTCAGAAAGCAATTGCAAACTACTGAACGTATAAGTGGTGCCTGGAAAATCAATGACTCGTTTACTGTGGTTGATGGCTACGTCCTTTGGGATATGCCACGATTTTCATTTTTTTTCATCACCAAGCCGACTGGCGTAGTCGGTGATGTAGCTCCACAACTTAAATTACTCTTTTCGTATATCTATCTCCATGCCGACTGGCGTAGTCGATGATGAGGTTCTAACTGTTTGTAAATAGTTTAGACGAAAGTTCTCATAAGGACAAATATTCGAAATTATCCGCATTCTTTTTCAGAAGGCCTTAGGAGTGTGCGGTGGGGCGGTCACATTGCGGATGCCTGATAAACGCATTACAAAACAGATGATAAAACTAACCCAAAAAAAATAACGTTTCGGTCGTAGACCTTTATTAAGGGGACAAATACAGACAAGGAATACTAAGATGATGTACGGTTTCTCTGTGGCTAAGCCATTGCTTAGCGTTCTAAAGACCGGGGGTTAAAAACTCTGTTTACTAGTGTATATTTCCCAGAGACCACTAGAATTTTTGCAGGAACTACGGAGCTCCTGCTTTGTGCAATACTATCGGCAGGTGGCGTGTAGTTTCTGCTGAGAGGAACGAGCAATGTGGGGTACGCCCGGAGCAATGAAGTCAGTCCTTCAGCTTCAGATCGTCCAGCTGATGGATGTTGGTGAATTAGATGAGAGCAAACCACCGGATATTGAGTAGGAAAGAACTCTGCTATGACACTTTTTAAGGATCTCTAAAAATGCTTCGATATAGATACTACGTGCGGGAAACCCAATTGTGCAAGATCGTCAAATAGGGCTCTGTAACAACACAAGATGATACGAAAAAAAGTGGAAAAGAGCAGGATAAAAACGAAGATGTAATATTTATTAAGTTTATATGTTTCAGATAGAGAATACTGAAAGCATTATTACGACGTGAGAACAGATTAGATGTTTCATCTGCTACCGTAGGACAGTAGACGGTACAATATGTAACTGGTTTTTTATCCGATTCAGACGCACTTGAGATTTCAGCTCTTCGGCTCGGTGCTATGGACATCGTAACCTTTCGGTTCGGTGTCACGAACTCCGTAAATCTGGAGAACCTGTGACTTTTCTGCCAGCCCACGGAATTGAACCGCACAAGCAGGAGGCTTGTCATCCGTCGTCCAACGCGCTACGAACACGCTGGCAGGCGGGCATATGTAACTGTTAAAACCACTGATTTGTGGAGGAAAGGGTGGGGGTTGGGGGTTAGGGAGAGCTAAAGGCTATGAGAGAAAACCTGATGAAAATCCCCATTGCCTGTGCAATGTCAGCACAGTTATACAGGAGCCTAGAGAAGTAAATGTCAGCACAGTTATACAGGAGCCTAGCGAAGTAAATGTCAGCACAGTTATACAGGAGCCTAGAGAAGTAAATGTCAGCACAGTTATACAGGAGCCTAGAGGAGTAAACCTTGACCACAAATCTGGAGGTAGTGATCCTAAGGTAGTTGACGGTTATGTGCAGTGGCGGCTCGTGATCCTTTTTGTTGGTGGGGCCAGACACAAATTTTCGGAAAAATCATGGTTTTGGATTAGGTTATATTTTAATTTATTAAATAATAAATGCACATTACACATTATTTTTGATGGGGCCTGGCCCCACTGGCCGTTAATGACGAGCCGCCACTGGTTATCTGTGTATTCCATTCCATCTTCTGGCATCCCCTGCTTGATTCCAAACGTATGGACTTGTCTTTCCATTGTATGAAACAGCAGGGTAGAGTTTGTGTAAAATGGGCAAGGAACATTTCCCATATCAGCTGTCCAAGCTATACATAAATGGAGGGAAACTTCATCCTTGCTTTTGGCTTGGGCACAACACGAAAAATAACGTTCAGTTAGTGACTTAGGGATGAGCTGAAAGGCAAGAGAGACAATCGCAAACTCAAAGAAGTTGTCACAGTAAAATATTTGCTAATTGACCGTCTGTAAAGGCGAAAAAGACCATATATTTTTTTTAAAAAGATAACAGCATATCCTTTACAGGACTTTGTGAATCAAACCCAGCTTTTTAACGCTGTTTGTGGTTTTTCTAGACATTATTACGTTAGCCATTGCTTTCTGAACGGATGGTGCCATCGTTCTTTTGTAAAAATCCACACGAAACAATTTGCAACCAAACTGTCCGCAATGTGATTCGAACTCAGAACGTCGGGGTTAATAGACCGAGTCACTATCCCCTAAGCCACAGCTTCAACCTAAGAACGAATCATGTCTTGATTATTTCAGTTTCATTTGGAAATATATTCAATGCGCTCCGAACATGTTCATATGTGTTCCGATCTCCTTCACAACATCTTCAGCAGCTTCCAGCTACTAGCCGTCATCATCAGGTGCCGTGCCGGCTGGCGTAGACGATCATGGATCTCCACAAATCTCTGTCGTTTGTGTTTGCTATCAACTCAGATGTTGACGCTCTACCGTGCCATGAAGTCAGGCCATCCAACATTTTCTCTCTCTGTCTTCCCTGTCTCGTCTACCCTCAATTTTACCGGTTGTCACGGTGTGTTCTAAACCTCCCTCCTCATCACATGTCCGAAAAAGGATGACTGCCTCTTTCTTATATTGATGATAAGCTTTCTCTGTGTCTTGATCTCATTCAACACCTCAACATTAGTCATTTTAGCAGTCCATGGGATTCTCATCATTCTTCTATAAAACCACATTTCTGTGGCCCTCAGAGATTTTTCGATCTGTGTGTTCATTGTCCATGAGCCGTACCAGTTCAATAATTGATCGATGAGCATACTCATTCACCTGTCATGTTGATCTTTTCTGGTCACTCCAGTCTTCAATCCCAGCTCTTGCAGGCAGAAAAGCCATATGTTCTCCAGATTTACAGTGTTCGTGGCATCGAACAGAAGGGTTACGATGTCCATATACCGAGCCGAAGAGCTGAAAGCTTAAGTGCTTCTCGATCGAAAAAAAAAATCCATAGGCTGACCCCTGATATGGTAGCAGAGCCAGCAGGCATCTCCGTTCTCTCATTGCCACTGTCCATGTGTCCCTAACGAATATGAACGTGAATTGTTGATCATTGTAGGGTGACTCAGTCCATTGTCTGGCATTATTGTTATCAATCGTGTTGGCCATATAAACAATCAAAATAATAATTAATCCCTTGGGAAGAAGTCCAGAAATATTGGTTTTTTTTAATCGATATTTTTAGAATCACCTGAAATGTAAGTATACAGAATGCATGCCCAGATAAGTGCCCTCAGTCATACGTTATTTCATGACTCTATAAATAGAACACCGTGAGTCACGTGACTCGTAGTCTAAAATTAGATAGGCTTTCCCCATGGCTACATGACATAAAAGGTATTCCTCTCGTGCACGAACGAGGAGTGAGTGAGAAAGAGGCGGGACCATGGACGTCCATTGCTCTGTGAGGGAAATTGTGCATCATACAATTACGAGAGTAAGTGTAGACTTCTGTCTTAAAATAATCTTTGCAAGGCAAAAATATGTCTTTCATCAAAGAAGCTAGTTCGAACAAAGAACGTTGTATTTAACAACTTTCGCTCGTCTACCACTGTTAAACTTTCTGATTTCTAGTGGGATATACGACTTCAACTACCACTACTATTACCATTACTATTACTACTAGTATCTTCTTCTTCTTTGCGTTCGTTCTTTACGACCAATTTTAATCACTCTTTGTGATATGTTTGAACTTTGCCAAGAACGTGCATACGTTGCACATTGGTTTGGTAGGCCCCTAAACGCATAGACTTCTACACGTTTAGAACATGCGCATCCGATTTCAGCCAAACCTCCTTAGTCGCCTCTTACGACATGCGTGGCAGGTAACAGTGGTTTTATTCTTTACACCCCAAATTTGGGCCCCGGTAACCACTCGGCGATTTATACGATATATACTCCTACTAGTCGCCGAGTGGTTACCGGGGCCCAAATTTGGGGTGTAAAGAATAGAACCACTGTTACCTGCCATGCATGTCGTAAGAGGCGACTAAGGAGTTTGGCTGAATCGGATGCGCATGTTCTAAACGTGTAGAAGTCTAGCATTTAGGGCCTACAAACCAATGTGCAACGTATACAACGTTCTTGGCAAAGATCAAACATATCACAAAGAGTGATTAAAATTGGTCGTAAAGAACGAACGCAAAGAAGAAGAAGAACTACTACTATTTCTACTACTATGACTGTTACTACTACTCAGTGGCGGCTCGTCATTAAGGGCCAGTTGGGCCGGGCCCACAAAAATAATGTATAATGTATTTATTATTTTATAAATTAAAATATAACAACCCAAAACCATGATTTTTCCGAACATTTTTTCTGGCCCCACAAACAAAAATTATCACGATCCGCCACTGCTACTACTACTTTGCTGCTGCTACTACTAGTACACAAAATGCTACTACTACTATTACTGGTACTACTACTACCAAACTACTGTCGTAGCTAGAACTACTACTGCTATTACTACTACTACTGCTAATAATACTGTTACTACTATTACTACTACTGCTACTGTAATAGTACTGTTACTACTATTACTACTACTGCTACTGTAATAATACTGTTACTACTAATACTACTACTATTATTACTATTACTGTTTCCAATGGTAAATATGACTACTGATGTTGCTTCTACTACATCTTCAACAACTACCAGCGTCTACAGTTTCCATATTATTATACTACTTTCGTACCGTTATACATTAGGTAGGGCATGCAAGCATTCTCTCTATATCGCACTATCTTGAACAACTAACGCAATCCCCTCAATGAAAATAAAGGAACCCTTTTTCATACATTGAGGTATATTGGGGCATACGGTGTTATGTTTGTATTTTTCACTGAGCGTCGACACACGATGAATTACAATATCAAACAATATCATACAAAACTACAATATCACGCCGGTCGCCTATAGTGCTTTTCCTGGTACACAATTGACGCTGGGTCTACCCACAGCCAGGTTCTAGCACAGGCCAGACAACTGGCCGGGTATTCCCTGACCTAGATAAGAAAAGGGATCTGGAAATTACAGATGTTTGGTAGAACACTGCACGCTTTTTGCAATTTTACTCAATTCGGTGAGTCTATGGTTATTTATTGGTGAAAAATATTTATAATATTGATATTCCTTAATGTTAAACTTAACTTGTTGCATAATATGACTTCGAGTTAGCATTTTGTGTTGATTTTAAAATGAATTTGTCTATATACACCAATACTGGAATGTGAGGTCACGTGGTGTAGTTGGGGTCTGATTTCCTACAATTCTTACCTGAGCTCGAAGGTCCAGTAGTTTATAGTTGGCTCTGGTCTACCTGAGGGTCGTTACGGCTAGCCGTCCACGCCCATTGTAGAATTGAACCCGGACCACGTGCGAAGCGAGTTAGCTAACAACTACGCTACTGTGGCTCTCTATGGAAATTAATTAAATATTTATCACTTGTCTCAGTAAAGTCTATTTCTGGGTTCTCCTAGGGCGTCCTTTCTTTCACATGTGCAATTTTTCTTGAAATCTCAAAGATTTTTTCTGGAGCAACGGAACTCGTGCTTTGTGCAACACTTTCGGCCGATGGCGTGCCAATTCTGCCGACATGTAGATAATAAGGTGTTTAAAGAACTCTAGAGGAAGCACCGGAGCCAATGAATATGTCCACAGCCAACTCTAGATAAGTTTATAGTTGGCTCTGATATGTCCACAGTCAACTCTAGATAAGTTTATAGTTGGCTCTGATATGTCCACAGTCAACTCTAGATAAGTTTATAGTTGGCTCTGATATGTCCACAGTCAACTCTAGATAAGTTTATAGTTGGCTCTGATATGTCCACAGTCAACTCTAGATAAGTTTATAGTTGGCTCTGATATGACCACAGTCAACTCTAGATAAGTTTATAGTTGGCTCTGATATGTCCACAGTCAACTCTAGATAAGTTTATAGTTGGCTCTGATATGTCTACAGTCAACTCTAGATAAGTTTATAGTTGGCTCTGATATGACCAATAGACAGTAAGCAAGTATTATGTGCTTCCGGGGGATTACAAAACACAGATTTCAAACCACAAACTGTTATTTCTTAAGGTACCCATTATCTAGCTCTACAGACAAGCGTGTTTAAGCGTTGTCGATAGATATAGAACTATATGGGGAAACCAAGTGTTGTCGATAGATATAGAACTATATGGGGAACCAAGTGTTGTCGATAGATATAGAACTAATGGGAACCAAGCGTTGTCGATAGATATAGAACTATATGGGGAAACCAAGTGCCATGAAGACAATCCTTCATCTTTAGACTCTATCACTATCTTGTGCCTTTTATAGCTCCAATTTGGGCATATTCATCCTTGCATTTCAACTCCCAAAGGAGCACAACCCTTCCTCTTTCTTGCCATCCCCCCTCAAATGTTTTCACGCCTTGCCTATCATTTTAATATCAGTCTCTAGATATTTTCTCCATGTATGTCTCGACACTCCACTACTCATCTTTCATTTAATATCAGTCTCTAGATATTTTCTCCATGTGTGTCTCCACATTCCACTACTCATCTTTCATGCGGGTTCCAAAACAGTGCCTGTCTTGCAATGCTTCTCAATGCGTGTGCTATCCATCGCCTGCGTCTTTTCTTTAGTTTTTTTTCCATTGGTATCTGCTTAGTTCTTTCTCTGAGTTCATCGTTCGTAATTTTATCATACCACCTCAGTCACTCTATTCTACGTAAACATCCATTTGTGAAGGTTTGTAGTTTTATTTTGTTCTCCTCTATGTTTCCTAACCATATAACAGCATTAACTTCACATTTTATTGAAAGATTCTCAGCTTTGTTTTCATCTCCTTTGACTTCCATATCTTACTCAATGCAGTATAGTTTCCCTTGCTTTTTTGTATTTTTATCTTGACATCTCTGTTGATTTGGACATTTGCCCTCAACCAACTCTTCATATCTTTAGCTATCTCTGCGGCTCTTTCCATGTCTTAAGTATATCCTTAATCTGTCACCTTCTTCTATGATCTTTTATTTTCTCCAATCCTGGTTCGTCTCACAGTGTCAGGATAAGAAGAGATCGGTTCATCTGTGATCAACTTCTGCTATGCGACTACTCCGGTGTGTCATAAACAAGGCGGTGTGCTTGAGGTCTTCACAGGTCCCACATAGTTTGTTGAGAAGGGTTGTTCCTGTTGGCCAGATATCCATTCTCAAATCTGTGACAAGGTGTGTCCTATCCAACACCTTTTCTTCCCCTCTTTGTTCACTAGGATTTCTCGCAGTTACTATCAACAAATGGTGCCCCCGACTCAAGCTGGCAGAAGTATGGAAAGATTCTATACCATCAATGTGGTGCATGCTCATTTATATGATATGGGCGAGTCTTAGACACTGAAACGAGCACGAGAACTAGAAGTTAAGTTTGGACATGCCAGACAGTGTTGTCTTGGTGGTAGAGAGAGAAGATATACTACCCTTTCATGGGTATGGTGAGCAGGTGGATATTTGGATGGCTGTTGGAGAGGAGGATGGTGCATGCATGGGAATGTCCTATGTGCCATGACGTCACTCAAATAACGTAACATAACAAAACAAGCAAAGGAAACATGACTGATTTTATTAAGTAAACACAGCCGCATTTTAGAAAATACAGAACAAACTTGATACAATAAAGTTTTTGATTTGGAATGCAATATTTAAAAAAAAATAATTCTACAACACACAGTTGATTTCTCAATAAATTTTCACCTTCTTCTTCTGGATTGAACTGCAACCATTTTTTGCCAGCACAGGTAACGAACAGTACTGCAAGTCTCTGTTTACCACTGATAATTTAAATTGAAGGGTTGCTTCATGTTGTTTGTTCTTATCAACCAGGTTAATCAATCTTTGTGACGTGAACAGGACAGGAACTGGTGATCACCCATGTCAGGAAGAAAAAATGGTGGGGAGCCAATATACCCTGCGGAAGACATTACCAGATGATATCATAGTCCCCAACTTTATCATATGATATCACAGTCGCCAGTGTTATCAGATGACATGACATCATAGTACCCAGTGTTATCAAATGATGACACCTAATGACAGTGACTAAAGCCCTACTCAGACTGGAGTCACACAACTACACTCATGCTTGCATTCTGAGTGATTCATTGAATATGATTCAGCAGGTGGTGGCTGATTCGGTGCGCAGGCAATGGACTGAATCACCACAAGGGTTAACAATTCACAGAATTACATTCATCTTCATTCCGAGACACATGGGTGTCCATGGCAATGAGAGAGCAGACAGGCCAGCTGCGCCATCATATCGAGGTTTCGAGGTCTGCCAATGGATAGAGCCGATATTCTGAATGCCCTTATAGACTGTAGTCGCAAAGAGGATTTTCATCTACACCAATCCCTGTCAACTGCTAGATCCCAAGAGCTTGGATTGAAGTGATCAGTGATCAGAAAAGAACAGCACAAGTATATGAGTAAGCTCATCAACTAACATCGCAATGGTATGGCTAGTTGCTTCACACTGTTGGAGATATTGCGAAGGAGATCGGAGTACCTATGGAAAGATCTGGAGTGCAATGAAGATATTCTAAACTAAAATTGAAACCTAATTAGAATATGTGATATAAGATTACAAAAAACTCTTATATCATCTCTCTCTCTAGCCTGTGATGCACATGGTATACCTCCAAGTTCCTGAGTCCTGCCATCTTTAAACTCAAGGAAAGCCTGAACGGCATCATAATATGGGCAAGTAAATGGTCTCGAAATAAATCAGAGCAAAACTCTTCTCATTGTCAACAAAGGAAGAACACTTCAAACTGAAATTTAACAATATTGTTCCACTCTTCCATACTCTAACTTTTTTTGGGTGTTAACAGAGCCGGATTAGCCTAGTAGCAAATGCTACGGGCCCGCTTCTAGGGGCCCAGGCCTATGTGACAGATGAAAATGGAAAAAATAACCAGATGTTATATCAAAAACACGCAAGCTGTCTGAATTTTTAGATGTCGTTTGTGATGGTGATGAATCCAACGAAATCGAAGCAGAAAATACAGAAGACGTGTCCCACTGTGTAGTAGATGAAAGCAGTGCCTTAGAAGAATCATCATTACCAATACTACCATTAAGATCAGCAACTCTTCACGATTTAGCCACATTTTCCACCAGACAAACTGAAATCGAATGTACAGCAAGTCCTTCCAATTTAGCCATATCATCTTCAAGCCAAAGAGAGGCAGAAAGCACACCAAATGCTTCTAATGTAGCAACATCATCTACAAGCCAAAAACACAACGAAAGTAAAATGTACTTCAACGATATTGGTGAATGGCCAAACAACTTCAAACAATCCACGATTTTGTCGAAAGTCGTTTTCACATACACACATACACCAACAAACAAAACTCACGTGAGAGATTGGTTGTGTTATACAGAAACTAAAGGACAACTGTTCTGTTTTGTTTGCAAAGTTATTGATTTAGGCTGTACCATAGAGTGACTGGTGTATTTGGAATACTCCGGCAGTTAAAATCTATTATAGAGGAAGAGATCTTGAAAAGAACTCCAAATATTGTCAGCTCTTACCAAGAGGATTTGGAAGAAAGCCTAGGCGACTAACTTATGCAGTTCATTGAACTTCTTAAAACTAATGTCTATGGCCTTTTTCATCTTTACAGACGGTCAATTGGCAAGTGTTTTACTGTGACAACTTCTGAGTTTTCGCTTTTCTCTCTTGTCGTTCAGCTCATACATAAGTCTCTTCTCAAAAGACTCTGCGCCCTTTCGGAATTTGGCTTTCCACACAACTCTGTCATCAGCTAGTCCCTCTCATGTGCTGGGACCTATAGAAAAGTTTTCATTGAGGCTTTGCAGACATCTTTATATCTGAGCAGTGGTCTGCCCTGGTGCCTCTTCCTCCGAAAGTTCACAGAACAACATTTGTTTTGGTATGCGGCAAGTTTCCATTCTTCTCACATGTCCCAACCATCTTAGTCGTCTACTGCTGTAAATCTAATGTAGCTGCTGCTATTAGCAACGAAAAGCATGAGGCTCTTGAACTGCAATTTAATAAACTTGTAATGGAAAATTCATTAGAGTCGTGTTTCCCAAATGTAGAAATAGTCTTACGAATTTACTTGTCTTTAATGATTACTAACTGCAGCGGAGAACGTTCTTTTTCGACATTAAAGCGTATAAAAAGTGAGTTAAGAAACACGATGGGACAAGATCGTCTAAATAACCTCACCTTATGTCGTTGAACATTGAATTTACTTAGAGAAATTGATTTGTTTAGTATTATCTCTAAATTTGCTCACATTAAATCGAGACAAGTTTGTTTGTAAAAGTTGTGTTTTATTTTATTATCATACAAAACCTAGGGCCCCGCGCTAAAGTTTGCTACGGGCCCCGCGCTAGCCTAATCCGGCACTGGGTGTTAAGCTTGACAGTCATCTGACGTAAATGCATCACTTATGGAAATAAATAGAAAGGGTATGAGGAAACAACAGAGTGTGATGCGGAAGCTGGCTAGCACCACCTGGGGAGCTTCTGAGTCAGGTATACACTGGCGCAGTTAGACCAACCCTGGAATATGCATCATCATTATGGATATATCAGTAGCCCAGACCGTCTCTGAAGGGCCATGAATGCATTTTGTGCCTTACTCCGACTACTTTAATACCATATTTCTGAATAATATAAAAATGTCACCTCTCTCACCCCCCAAATATCTTCTAATAACAAATAAGTACAATGCTCTATGTTTTGATTTCTTGCAATAAATCAAAGACGTACAACAGGGATTCCCAACTATGTGACACTGCGAAGGAGTCGCTAGCAGGTTCTGCAAGAACTTTCTCAGACAATCAATTCTTTATTTTAGACGTTGGAAGAATTATTTTTTTGAAATGCAGCTGGCAAAAATAAATACATCAATTGTCTTATTTATTATATTTGGTATTATTTGTTTTTATTTTGTTCGACCGCTTATCTTCTTCCTCTTCTTCAAAAGCTACATATCGATCACTTGTTAAACCACTCTTTGAGATTTGTATGTGATCTGAGGCTAAGAGTGATTGTGCGTTGTGCCAGTTATGCGCCTATAAGTAGGCCAGCACATCTGATTTCTGCGACACTTTTTATTTACTAGAGTTGCTTCCCTAGGTCCCTACCTCAGTCATCTTCTACGACATGCCTTGTAGGTCGCAGTGTTCTATTCTTTGCTCCCTAGCGAGCCCGGCAACACAAAGGTGAAAGCATCTGTTCTAAGTGCAATGACTATGATTTGCATTTTTTGAGTTTCAATGTATTTATAAAGACATCCTACAAGACCTGCATGTCAAGGAGCATCGGCTCATAAATAAAATCATGTTCCAGAAGATCAAATATTTTGGTCACGTTAAATGTCACAGTGGTTTGGAGAGAATGGTAACAAAAGTCATGGTTCCTGGAGTACGAGGCAGGGGGCAACCAAGATGAAGGTGGCAGCAGGACATCAAAGAAGCCTTGAACATGACAGGAGGTGGGAGTACTTGCTAAAGACAGAGTATGTCAGACGAACTTTGATGAAAGCGACGTTACGCAAGGGACATGTTACTACTTGAATGTGTTTATTATAACTAATAAACTTGGTGTGGTTGAAGAACATTGCCATTTTAAAGTAGTGACCCAGGAAAAATAGTTTGGGAATCCCTGACATATAAAACATGGGTTCATAAAAATGGAATGAATTAAAAAAAAGGAATGCAAAGGCACATAATCCAACTATGTCCTGAACTGAAATTTCCCTGCTTTGGTCAAGTATTTAACTCCCTTGAAAGGTTTGTACTTCTGTGAAATTAAAAAATATAACATTTATTAGATGACCATTCTCCAATAACAAGCATCAATACAAGCAAGTTAAAGGCTTTAGAGAAATATTTTTCAGCAAGTGGAAGAATAATTAACAAAATAATTTTTTTTTTCCTCCCACTGTTACCGGGTTGTTGTCCAGTGTAGTAGTTTTCTGTTTTTGTCTTGCGCTGTTCTAGTGGATTGGGTGATAGTTATTTTTATTTTTTGACAGGATTCGGCTATGCCATCTAACCATAATTTTCGTGGTTTCTTTCGCCTTCTGTCCTGATGTAGAAGACTGTATACAGTGGAGTTTGGTCTGTTGCCTATTGTCTTTTCCCAGGTGGATGATGGAATTGGTTGTCCACTCTTGCCGTTAAGCGTATGGGTTGGAGCTTTAAATTGCATTCCAGGGCCAGATGAGTCACCCTTGTTGTGTTATATCCGTGTTTATTTAGTGTGGTCATGATATTGTCTATCCATTTTTTTTTTGGTCTTCCCTTGGCTCTATAACCTGATCTCTTTTTATTATATGTTGTTAGTGGTGGCTGGTTGTATTCCATTCTCATTAAATGTCCGAACCATTACATTTGTTGTAAGTTACGTCCACTCTGCTTCTGATGTAATTGTTTCATAGTCTATCTTTTCTGGAGTTTGATTGCACTCTTATTAAGTGGCCGAACTACTTCATTCTTTGTTTCTCATTGTAATTCAAGCAAGGTATTGTCCCAACTTTCTTTCTTATGCAGATGTTGGTGACTCTGTCTTTTCTGGTGCTGTTGGTAACTTTTTGTAGGTATCGCATTTCAAATGTAGTTATTTTTTGCAACCCTTCTTCATATTAAGTGGCAGAACCACTTCATTCTTTGTTTCTTAATGTAATTAAAAAAACAGTGATAATTACCTCTCCGTATATGTCCAACCTGTTCACTTTGAGACCAGAAATAGCAAATGTGCTGATTGCAAACTTCACCTGCAAGGATGGAGCATAGGGTTTTATTAATACACCTTATCAATATAAGGGAAGACTGCAATAAAACTATGTAGCAATGGCAAAACATGTAAAAACAAAGTAATGTAGTTTTACATAGTACAAAAACAGTATACACGTTTCGACTAGAAGGCAAATGCCTTTGAGTAGTCAATAAAACATGAGTATAGATCTAGATCATACGCTCTAGAATGTTCTATCATTGTTCTAATGTTAAATAGATTTTAGGACAGTTAGGGATTTGTTGTCTGACTGTATAGGAATTTCTTTGCTTCTGTTGTATACTTTGCTAGATACAGGTCTTTTGGTCAAAATGTCACTGTATATTGTTTGTAAAACTACAGTATTCTGTTTTTACATGTTTCGTCATTGCTACATAGTTTTACTGCAGTCTTCCCTTATATTCTTCTTCTTGTTTTGTAGTCACACTGTTACCGGGTTGTTGCCCAGTGTCGTGGTTTTCTGTTTTTGTCTTGCGCTGTTCTGGTGGCTTGTGTAATTGTTATTTTTGCTCTTCACAGGATTCTGCTACGCCATCTAACCATCTTTTCCGTGGTCTTCCTCTTGCCTTCTTTCCCGATGTTCTGTTGTAGAAGACTCTGTATTCTGTGGAGTTTGGATCCATTCTTATTAAGTGGCCAAACCACTTCATTCTTTGTTTCCCAATGTAATTCAAGCAAGGTTCTGTGCCAACTTTCTTTCTTATGCAGATGTTGGTGACTCTGTCTTTTCTGGTGTTGTTGGTAACTTTTCGCAGGCAACGCATTTTACATGTAGTTATATTTTGTGACTGCACTTTGCTCATTGTCCATGATTGGCTCTGGTAACACAAAGTAGGTATAAAATGCTGTTGATCATCTGTTGTTTAGCTGCCTGTGAAATTTTTGGGTGCCTTAACAATGGGGCTAGCTGGTAGGTTACATCATTTGCTTTTTGCACTGTAGCCTCTATCTCCCTTATATTGATAATGTTAATAAAATGGTCATGTATATCTCTGTTCCATCTAAATACAGCTTGTGTTAAATTGATGTTTTCTTGATGAACAAAATGGTCATATGTATCTCTGTTCCATCTAAATACAGCTTGTGTTAAATTGATGTTTTCATGATGAACAAAATGGTCATGTGTATCTCTATTCCATCTAAATACAGCTTGTGTTAAATTGATGTTTTCTTGATGAATAAAATGAAATGTAAATAACAGTAGCTGAAAAATTTCAGAAGCCCTGCCATACACATGTAGGTGTCTATGAACTGAGGCGCTACGTATAGTCGTTCTTGGCAAAAACCAAACATATAACAAAGGGTGATCAAACTGGACGAAAAGAACGAAAAAAAAAAAAAAAATGGTGGTATATCCTTTATAGGACGTCGTCATCAACCACAGTAAATGAGGTGTTGATTTTCTAGGCACCACTTATACATTCAGAAGTTTGCATTGCTTTCTGAATGGTGAGATCTATTTCTACTGCTTACAAAAATCCACGGGAACAAATTTACTTCCAAACTGCCAGCTACAGAGTTTGAACCAGGTACTCTTGGGTTGTGATCGAGCTCACTACCGCTAAGCCATAGATGCCCACTACTGAATAAAGTAAAATAAAACGTAAGGGAACCCTTTTTCATATTTCACGGTATATAGGATAATACGATGTTAAACCCGTATTTTTTATTGACCATCCACACCCGCCTGCCCAGCGTGTTCATAGCGAGTTGGACGACGAGTGACAAGCTCCTGTTAGTGCGGGGCTCAATTCCGCGTGCTGGCAGAAAAGCCACAGGTTCTCCAGATTTACAGTGTTCGTGGCACCGAAACAAAGGGTTCCGATGTCCATGGCACCGAGTCGAAGAGCTGAAAGCTCAAGTGCTTCTGGATCAGGGTAAAAAAATGGACCATCCACACACGATGGAGGATGTGGTCAACACCATGCTGGTTGTCTTTACTTCCCAGTGCTTTTCCTGGTATCTAATTAAGGTTGAGTTGACCTGAGAGCCGGTATGGTTGGAAACAATTCTATGTCCACTGTGGGAATTGAACCCGGAAGCGAATGAAGCGAACTTACTAACAACTATGCTACTGCAGATCTCACGAATAAATAAAATACTTACATTAATTGTTGGGTTAGACTCGGGAAATGGCATACCTGTCTGTAACGTGATCTAGTAATAAAAATAGCAACAGATTATTATCTTCAATCTGGAGTAATAGACTATAAGGAAAAGGAAAATCAGGTCATTCCATTTGTAGGGATGTGAAGTGTAAAGAGCTTCCTCTTCTTCTTTATTTTATCTAATCCTGTTTTACCTCACAGAGTCCGGATAAGAGATTTCTAGAACTGTCTTTTGTATATGCTTAATAAATAGTGATTCTCACTGACTCGATTATTGCTGAAGTCCACTTTTATGTGGACGGTCTATTGCCCTGTATCCACTTGTATTGGAGTAGTATTGCTCTTTGGAGTGCACTGTATGTTGGTAATCTGCTTATGTGACCGAACCATTTAATTTGCTGTTTCTTGATGAAGTCAGTACTGATGTTGTACCCATTTTTTCCTGATGTCTTCATTTCTCAACCGGTATCGTCTTGATACTCCCAGCATTCTGTGTAGACACTTCATCTGTATAAAGAACTTACAGAACTAGATCTTAGTATTTGGATGTGAGGTGGTCAGTTCTCTTGGTGTGAAGTGTTTGAGACCTCACAGTCTTCCCTTGAAGCATAAGGCATCAACAAATTCCTCCAAACAGATCTGTCTTGAGCAAGTCAGCATAGTTAATTCCAGGTCTTTCCTTCCTTTTTTTCTTTATCTGTCTACAGTTCACCTCCATGTCGTCCCCTCTTGCCTCCCAAATTCTATTTCAAAGCCACATGCGAGTTGTCTGGTCTACTGCATTCTTAATGTATGTCCCAACCACTACTACATTCTTAATGTATGTCCCAACCACTACTACATTCTTAATGTATGTCCCAACCATTTTCATCTTATTTTTTTTTTTTTTCCATTGATATTGTTGATGCCTGTGCGACAAGTTATTTTAGTATTTGGTATTCTCTGGTCCCAACAAATACTGAGAATTCTTCTGAGACATCTTCCCTCAAAGCCTCGTATGCGACTGTCTGTCTTGGTACTTATTTTCCCATGATTTCTGATTTTTTTAAAACCATCTCCATTGCTGGCTTTTTTCCCTGTTTACTCGTTATGAATTCAAGCGTAGTCATGGCTTCTCTGACTTTTTTGTGTGAAGACTTGCTTTCCTTATCACCACTGTTCCTCACCATTCAGGCGAGCCTTACTTCAACTTCAGAGGTACTTGTAATTTAGATTAGCAAGCAAAGGGTCTCCTATAGTCCAACCACACACTGATAATTTTCTTTGGACCAAGCTGACCTCAAACCAGGATAGGAAAACTTGGCATGAGTTGGTTGAGGGCATATGCCCAAATATGAGTTAAAAAGGCATAGGAGCTTGGAGGTTAGGTTCTCACCTCTCGTCTAAAGGTACAAAGGTTAAATTACAAAGAGTGGTTTAACAAGTGGTCGATATGGAGTGTTCGAAGGAGAAGAATAAGTAAAAAAACAATACTAACAGTTTCTTTGATGTTTGGAAGCCTTGTAGGGTCAATCTTGCCGACACCCCTGGTCAAAATCTTGTTTTCCTTGGTTGACAAAACTTGGCATGAGTTGGTTGAGGGCCTATGCCCCAATCGAGGTTAAAAAGGCACAAGATAGAGAGAATACAAGATTTGTAAGCACAAAAAACCATACTAACAGTTCCTTTGATGTTTGGAAGCCTTGTAGGGTCAATCTTGCCGACGTCCCAGGTCAAAATCTTGGTAACTGGATCAAAAGATTGTTTCCCGTGGTTAGCAATCATGGTCACACTCAGAACAGCTTTAGGGAATGGAACTTCCAGCTCAAGGTTCTCAATCTGTTAGTTGATGAGAAATATAAGAAAATAATTCTATAATCATGTATTCTCTTACAACAATTCATTCAAACAATAACCTTCTTTTTCTTTGAACGCTATATATTGACCACTTGTTAAACCACTCTTTGTGATTTGTATATGATGTCAGCATAAAAGCGATTGTACGTTGTGCAAGTTATGCAACTACAAGATGGTCAAGTACATCCAATTTCTGTGACGCTTTTTTATTTACCACGGTAGCTTTCCTAGGCCCCTACCTTAGTCGTCTCTTACGACATGCCTTGTAGGTCGTAATGCTACTATTCTTTGCTCTCCTTGTGAGCCCGGCAACACATGGGCGAGTTCCTCTTACGACATGCCTTGTAGGTAGCAGTGTTACTATTCTTTGCTCCCCTTGTGAGCAAAGCAACACATGGGCGAGTTCCCTCTTACGACATGCCTTGTAGGTAGCAGTGTTACTATTCTTTGCTTCCCTTGTGAGCAAAGCAACACATTGGCACTTTTAGTATTCTGACTTTGTTTTCCTATCAGTTCCATTTCATACTGTTTTTAGTTGTTTAATTTTAATGAATAAATAGGGAGCAACTATTTTTCCAATCTAGTGTATGAAATTTATAATATTGGTTCACTCACCGTCTTCCCCATGGATTGTTTTGGTCCAATTGTGACATCAAATCTACCACCGCTCCTCTCGGTATGAGATGTTGTGACGGAGATAAATTGGTATTGCAACAGAGCTGTAACACAACAAGATAAAAACTGTTGTTACTGCGTGTAATACCACTTTTAGGGCGGTGTAGGATGGGAGGGGGGGGAGAGATGAGCCTGAGGTAATTAATGGCCGCAATGCTAAAACAGTTACCACAAAACTTGTCAGGTTATAATTTTTTTCTTTGTGCCCCTGACAGGAAAAAGCCCCCTGGTCTTAGCGGGGAAGAACCAGGGTCTTCCAAATGGGAGCCTGCACTCTAATCCATTTGGCCAGATGCTCTTCTTAGACATTATGACAATAGCCTTGAAAGGCAATGGGTGTAGCGGCCAAAGGACATAGAGTACTCACCTCTTATCTCTTTTCTGGGCATACTGGTAGTGGCTAATATACATTTGATCACACAATATAGGTCAGACTGAAAATATAGGTCATGTAAGACTGAGAATATAGGACATACTGAGAATATAGGTCAGACTGAGAATATGGGTCATGCACATGTCCTTTAAAGCTTTTATAATATAGGTCAGATGGAGAATATAAGCCATGCCTACAAGACAGATAACATTGAGAATATGGGTCATGTAAGACAGAGAATATAGGTCAAAATGATAATATGGGTCAGACGGAGAATATAGGTCATGTGTACAAAGACATATAACTTACTTGTTTGATCCTATGTGGTAAGACATCAAACGGAGATTACCATCCGGCGGGATGAATGAGACAATTTTCTCTGCCTGAAGAAATAAGAAGATTGTTATTTAAAAAACGATATATTTTGTATAACATTCACTTATCTTTAACATATAATTTTGATCTCATTGGTTGACCTCCGATGCGATCGATTGGGGAAAAATCCCACTTTCATTGTGAAACTTGATCCTGAGAACAATTGTCTATGAAGCACACCTGGTAGCTGAGCATACATCCCATAATAAATATTTATATAAATTCTCAGTAGCTGAGCATACATTTCATTGAGTAAGATATGGAAGTCAAAGGAGTTCAAGACAAACACAAAGCTGAGAATCTTTCAATCAAATGTGAAGTCAGTGCTGTTCTACGGCTTGGAAATATGGAAGACAATAAAAGAAACCCCCAGAAAACTACAGACCTTCGTAAATGGATGTTCATGTAGAATAGAGGGACTGAGATGGTATGATAAGATTATGAATGAGGAACTCAGAGAAGGAACTAAGCAGATACCAGTGGAAAAAGAACTAAGGAAGAGACGCTGGTGATGGATAGGTCATAGATTGAGAAGACCGACTAGAAGCATTGCAAGACAGGCACTGTTTTGGAACCCGCAGGGCAAGAGGAGTAGGGGAAGGGCTAGAAAGACCTGGAGAAGAGAGCTGGTGGCTGATATTAAAAGGATAGGTAAAACATAGAAAGGATTGGAAGGGATGGCAAGAGAGAGGAAGGGCTGGAAGAAGTTTATTGAAGACGTGCTCTGTTGGGAGTTGAAAAGTGGAGAAGAAGCTGAGTATACATCCCATAATAAATATTTATATAAAATTTCAGTAGCTGAACATGCCTTCTATAATAAATATTGAAAATAAATAAATATAATAAGTAATGAAGATATTTGTATAAAAACCCAGGTGTTATACATCTATTTATCTATTCTATATCCCTGTTTTTGCTTTTCTGTATCAGGCCAAAAAAAGAAGCATGTGGAGCGAGCCTCCTTACGCGCTTTGTACAAGGTGAGATTTTAGTGCCTTAGATATTCCATCTATCCATCATTTACATGTTCGTCCTCTTGGTCTGCTGCCGTTGTATCTTGAGTGCTAGTGCTCTGTGTGGGATGGGAGACTGTCTTGTGGTAACCTTGATGCGTGTTCACACCATTTGACATGTTGTTTCTTAATACACTGTTAGCATTGGCAAAGGATCCCACTTTTTTTCTAATATATACCTCCCATAAATAATATTTATATAAAATGTCATTATCTATACATACCTCCCATCTCTTAAATCTGACACAATGATGAAAGCTGACATCATCCAGGAGTCTGGGGTTGACAAATGTCATGGTGAGATCAGGCATGCCAGAAAGTCTAATCAGAGACTCGATCTAGACAAGAACATGCAGAGACGTCAAGTAAACTATTGATATGAGCTCGTTTTTAAGTTAATCAGACAGGATGGTTATAAGTACAGACACACTGACATATGATCACAAGAACAGAATATGTGGCCATCTGTAGCATAAGTGGTAGTGAGCTCAAGCACAACGCAAGCGCACATGGTTCAAACTCCTAGGCAGTCAGTTTGGAAGCAAATTTTTTCTTGTGGATTTTTACAGATGGTAAAAATAGACACCATTCAGAAAGCAATGGCAAACTACTGAACGTATAAGTGGTGCCTACAAAATCAAGTATTCGTCTACTCACACACACATATAAGGACACAGATCGACAAAAGCTCTCATACAAACATAACCTAAATGATCATTAAGACTCACAAATCTTCCTATTGTCTTTCCCCAGGTGGATGATAGAATTGGTTGTCCACTCTTGCCTTTAAGTGTAGGGGTAGGAAGTTTAATTTGCGTTCCAGGGCCAGATGAGTCACCCTTATTGTGTAATATTCGTGTTTATTTAGTGTGGTCTTGAGATTGTCTATCTATCTTTTTCTTGGCCTTCCCTTGGCTCTATTACCTAATCACTTTTTATTGTATGCTGTTATTGGTTGGTTGTATTCCATTCTCATTAAATGTCCGAACCACTGAATTTGTTTTTCAAAGTATTCGGTGCATGAAGTTATGCCCACTATGCTTCTGATGTCCTTTTTTCGTAGTCTATCTTTCCTAATGACCCCCACCGACTTCCTCAAGCATTTCATTTCCCACCTTCAAACCATGATAAAGTAGAGTAACGTGGAGGAGATAGACATACAACCACACACACACTGAATACCATGTGTATCAACCGTCCTTCACAAACACTTGTTCGGCCAAAAATTATTCTATCTTCTGTTGAAAACACCATTATGGTTTGAGTGAAAAGATTTACACCAGCAGACAACAGCCATTCACTTGCATATTGCATCACAATTGACTATGGAGCACATTTTTTGATGATGTCATGGACATAGTTTTTCACATTTATTCTACATATAAAGTGTAGTGAGACTTTACAAACACCCTGTACAAACATAGACTCACATATCCTTGAATCTCAGCAGCAATAATAGTGCCAGATTTATCAATGATAGCATCGATCTCCTCAGTTATATCAAAGTATGCTTCATTGTTAGTGTACTTCACACCAGTCCTGCGCCACGGAATGTTAGATAACTGACCAGTGGGCAAGATGGATCCAACACTGTGGATTTTATGCAGAAAATACAAGAAAAATGCAACATACAAAAATAAAAGAAAATTCATCACACAAAAATGCAACACATAACAAAAATACAAGAACAATGCAACACAGAAAATTGTCTATCTATTGTCTATTCCCAGGTGGAAGATGTAATTGGCTGTCCACTCTTGCCATTAAGCGTAGGGATGGAGCTTTAATTTGCGTTCTAGGGCCAGATGAGTCACGCTCGTTGTGTTATATCCATGTTTATGCAGTGTGGTCTTGATATTGTCTATCCATCTTTTCATGGTTTTCCCTTAGCTCTAGTACCCGATCTCTTTTTATTGTATGCTGTTATTGCTGACTGGTTGTATTTCATTCTTATTAAATGTCCAAACCACTGCATTTGTTGTCTTTCAATGTGTTCGGTGCATGAAGTTATTCCCACTCTGCTTCTGATGTCCTTGTTTCGTAGTTTATCTTTCCTGGTGACTCCCACTGCCTTCCTCAAGTATTTCATTTCACCTATGGTGAGCTTTCTGTGGTGTGTTGCTGTAAGAGACCAAGTTTGGCACTGGTAACAAAGTGTTGGTAGGAAAATACTTTTATCATCTGTCTTTTCACTTCCATCTTGATCTTTGGATGTTGTAGTAATGGTGCCAAAGAAAATTACAAGCGTAAAATAAAAATATGTGGAATGGTTTAAAAGAATCCTGATTAAGATAATGATTTGGAGGGAGGGTGTCGCACTCTATGAATTATTTAGGTACTGTTTAATGGTGTCCCTGTGATTAAGCATTTGCTTTGCGCTCTGAAAGTTGTGGGTTCGAATCCGGCCCGCGACATTCTATTCACAAGTGCATTTTTTCCAGGGGCTCCTAGGATTGTTGCTCAGATTCACGCCTTCTGCAATACTCTCGGCAGGTTTGAGCCCTTTCTGCAGAGAGGGACTGAGCCATATGGTGTAAAACCCGATGCAATGAAATGAATCCTTCAGCTTTAGGTGCAGTTATGGCATCTAATATGGCATCTTTGACTTATTTTGGGGGATTTTTTTCTTTTCATTAGTGTTCCTCGACATTCAGGTGAGTCTTACTCACACAAGTCCTTATAAGAGCCAAGATCCCAAGCATCAACACCCCGTTTCAGTAGCTGTTTCAACACTCGGGTGAGATGAGCCGGTCACGTTGTTCAGATGCCCGATAAGCGCATCCCAAAACAGTTGATGTATGGCGAGCTTGAAGGGGGCAGTCGAATAGTTGGTGGTCTGAAAAAATGCTTTAAAGACACTCTTAAAGTGTCTTTAAAATGCTTCAATATATACACATGTTGGGAATCCCTTGTGCAAGATCGCCAAATGTGGTGCTGTAACAACACAAGAGGAACTCGATAGATGAGAATTGTTGAGGCGTGAGAAAGAGAGTTGCACGAAAAGAGAAAAAATCCCAATACTCCCATTCTAACCTTGATCATGTATGTCCCACCTGTGGAAGGAGATTGTGATCGAGGATTGAACTCTATAGTCACCTCCGCACACACCATAGAGGTGCAGCAGTACACATATAAGGCTGTTGTCATCATTGCTTGTGATGGACAGCTATTACTCAGACTTCAGAGGTCCTTACAATTTACATGTCCAAGTAAAGAATCATGTTTCCTGTAGTCCAACTGTCTACTGTGCACACACTGAACATTTGTTAACCCAAGCTAGCACTGAAATCCTGGAATTTAAACAGCTTATGGTCACTAGCACCGCATGTTATGATGAACTTCCATATCAGCATTTCTTTCTTACTTTGTTTTCTCTAATCCTGTTTTACCTCACAGTGTCAGGATAAGAAGAGATTTCTAGAATGGACTTTTTGAGGGCGCATCATAAATAGTATTTTTCGCCGCCTCTGTTATTTCTTAGGTCCACCTTTTGCATGGACTGCCTTTTGTTTTGTATCCACTGTATCAGAGTAACATTACCCCTTGAGCAGCACTGTCTGTTGGTAATCTGCTTATGTGGCGAACCATTTAATTTGTTGTTTCTTGATGAAACTGATGTATCCACTTTTTTTTCTGAAGTCTTCATTTCTAACCGATCTCTTCTTGTTACTCCCAGCATTCTATGTAGACACTTCATTTCTGCTGTGACTAGTTTTCTTATATCATTTGATATCAGTGTCCAGGTTTGGCACTAATAGCATAATGTTGGGAGAAAGATTGTGTTGTACAATGCTCTTTTAGTGTTCATGGTGACATGTTTGCATTTCAAAATTAGTGACATTTGTCTGATGACTGATTTGCTAGCAGCAACCCCTAAAATCTGATTTAATATCTACCCCTGTTCCGCCTTGTTGAGTCACTACACTGCAAAGGGTCACTGATAGTAAACTTGATAACATGCTGCGCTATTGATCACATGCCGTGGAAATTCACAAGTTTGAGGGCCAGCTTGGGTCAAAATGTATAGTGTGCACACGGTACACTATTGGACCACATGAGGCTTTGATCCTTTACTTTGGAACCTAAATTACACGTACCTCTAAACTCAGAGTAAGGCTTGCCTGAATGGCAAACGACACTGGTGATAGGCAACCAAACCTTCACACAAAATTCAGTCAAATGTGACATATTAGGTAGCATGACTGTACCTGAATCCATAGCAGGTAGCTAAAACAAAAAAAGACACTGGCAGCTACCCTGGCATGATGTTGACCACATCACCCATCATGTGCCAACAGTCAATGAAAAATACAGGCCTAACACAGTATTACCCAATATACATTGAGGTATGAAAAAAGGGTTTCTTTACTTACCCTGGCAGATGACTAAGAATAAATTAAGTCTATTGTCCTACCTTGTGGATTTGCCGGTCACTGTGTCTGCAATTGTTCTAAGGAAGTTTGGAGGCTTGATTAGTTCCTTCAGGACATTCGACTCCACAGCAAGAGGGAAGCCATTGTCCAGCATTTCATCAAGCAACTGCAACAACAACAAATATATAGACAGATCTTCATCAGTAACACAGATCAGAACAAATGTTTGTTTTCATGAGGAAAAAACAAAGACCATGAGATTAAATGTTAATTCTAGAGACTCTATCATATTGAAAGGAGAACCTGGTTCCCAGCTTCCCAACCATCATATCAAGAGTATATCTACAATTCAACACATACATCTAATAATTCATTACAGCTGGGATTAGTTAGCATATTTGGGTTGAGAAGCCAGCTTTCAAACCAAGATATCGACAGTATATCTTCAGTTATCAGTTATATGAGGACTATCATCATAGCACTTGTGACATGTCAATAGGTTCTCTGATCTCCTCCTCAACAAATTCAGCAGCATCCAGAGAGGCCCAACAACACACCAGTTCGATGTTGATTAATCAATGTTTTTGCATATTTGTTGTGTCAAGACACCCATCTCTCTCAATCTGGTCAGCGACTCGGATTCACAACTCTGAAACTTCTCTGTTCAGAAAGTATATCTACAATCCAAACATATACATCTAAAAATCAATTACAGCTGAGTCTAGTTAGCATATATGGGTTAAGAAACCAGATTCACAACCACCATATCTTCGTCTGCGAAAGCTACATATCGACCACTTGTTAAATCACTTTTTGTGATCTGTATGTGATCTGAGCTTTAGAGCGATTGTACGTAGTGCATCTACAAGTAGGACAGTACATCTGATTTCTGTAATTCTTTTATTTACTAGGGTAACTTCCCTAGGCCCCTACCTCAGTCATCTCTTATGACATCCCTTGTAGGTAGCAGTGTTACTATTCTTTGCTTCCCTTGCGGAACCTGGCAACACACGGGCGAAAACAACCAGCATATCAACAGAAGATCTACAATTCAACACATACATCAGTTTCTTCATCTAAGCTCACCTCATAGACAACGACGATTTCTTCCTTGGGGACGTGTTTCACTGCATTCCCCAAAGTAGTCTTCCATTGTGTCATAGATTTTGTGCAGAAATTCAATCACAAACAAGGGTGGAACTATAAAGAGATGGACATGTCTAAGAATATGAAAAACTATATCTGAAACAATTGTTTAAAATAAAAGCACACTGTGACTCGCAAGGGAGCAAAGAATAGTAACACTGCAACCTACAAGGCATGTCGTAATAGGTAGGGGCACAGGAAGCTACCTAGTAAATAAAACGTTGCAGAAATCGGATGTGTTGGCCTACTTGTAGGCACATAACTGCACAACGTACAATCACTCTTAGGATCAGATCACATACAAATCACAAAGAGGGTTTAACAAGTTGTCGATATGGAGCATTCAAGAAGAAAAAACATGCAGAGACTGATTGATTGGATCATCATCCCTGTGAGTCTCTGTCGTAGAGGTTAGGTGCTTGCCTCTCGTTCCAAAGGTACTTGATTATCCCTTATGGAGCCATCAGGATATTTTTCCAGAGATCCCTGATCTCATTGTCGGTGAGATCGAGTTCCTAGTTCTATCGGAGACAGGCGATAAAACATAGGTCACATGTTCAAGTTGAGCACATAAAAGAATCCATAGCAGTTCAAAAATCGAGAAGAGCAGGCTGGAAAGCTGCTGACTTAACAAAATTCATTATAAAGACTAAAAAAAAATTGCTACAAAATATTTTCACCATCTTCTAACTTACATTGGGGACCCTTGCCGGTGCTACAAAGTTTGTGCACTGTGGCTTAGATCATCCTGTGTAAGAAAGAGATCGGAGCACAGATGGTTACTCACCGAAGTGCAATGATGATGATCCTATCCATCAATCAATCAATTGTTTCTCTAATGTGGCCCGAATCTAGTCTTTCAGTCCTTCATGTACTCACTAAGTTGGTCCATGTCTACCCTGGAGTACAGAAGTTGACCAGTCAGAAAAACCACAAATTTCCATCAATCTTCTGGTTGGCTTCAAACTAGTTCTCCATACTTCAATTACTCACTAAGTCGGTCCACTTCTACACAATAGATTTTCATCTTCCTTCTGGTCTGTCTTCAAACTAGTTCTCCATACTTCAATTACTCACTACGTCGGTCCACTTCTACACAATAGATTTTCATCTTCTATCTGGTCTGTCTTCAATTCTCCGTACTTAAATTACTCACTATGTCGGTCCACTTCTACCATGAAGTAGAGTGACCAGACACAAAGAGTGTTAACTTGTTTGATAAGAACAAACCACACAGATCACAAAGAGTGGTTAACTTGTTTGATAAGAACAAATCACACAGATCACAAAGAGAGGTTAACTTGTTTGATAAGAACAAATCACACAGATCACAAAGAGAGGTTAACTTGTTTGATAAGAACAAATCACACAGATCACAAAGAGTTAACTTGTTTGATAAGAACAAACCACACAGATCACAAGAGAGGGTTAACTTGTTTGATAAGAACAAATCACACAGATCACAAAGAGTGGTTAACTTGTTTGATAAGAACAAACCACACAGATCACAAAGAGTGGTTAACTTGTTTGATAAGAACAAATCACACAGATCACAAAGAGAGGTTAACTTGTTTGATAAGAACAAATCACACAGATCACAAAGAGAGGTTAACTTGTTTGATAAGAACAAACCACACAGATCACAAAGAGTGGTTAACTTGTTTGATAAGAACAAATCACACAGATCACAAAGAGAGGTTAACTTGTTTGATAAGAACAAACCACACAGATCACAAAGAGTGGTTAACTTGTTTGATAAGAACAAACTACACAGATCACAAAGAGAGGTTAACTTGTTTGATAAGAACAAACTACACAGATCACAAAGAGAGGTTAACTTGTTTGATAAGAACAAATACAAACATTACTAAACTATCAAAAGGCCAGCAAACCTTCTGTGGTGACGACCGCAACAAAATGCAAACTGTTGCGGAAGATGTTGATGAGATAGTGGTGAGGAGTGACAATGACAGGCGGTGCATCCTCAGGGTTTGATGCCTGAAATAGACCAAAAAATAGTTTGACACATGTGTATCCCAAAAATTAAACTCATAAAATATACGCATCCTCAGGGTTTGATGCCTGAAATAGACAAACAAAAATAGTTTGACACATGTGTATCCCAAAAATTAAACTCATAAAATATCCAAGTTAGTGTTTATTGTTCCCTGTATATCAGAGATTCGCACATGTGTTGTCGGACTCACAAGGGAAGCAAAGAATAGTAACACTGCGACCTACAAGGCATGTCATAAGAGGCAACTAAGGTAGGGACCTAGGGAATCTACTCTAGTAAATAAACAGTGTGGCAGAAGTCGGATGTGCTGGCCTACTTGTAGGTGCATAACTGGTACAATGTACAATCGCTCTTAGGCTTAGATCACATACAAATCATAAAGAGTGGTTAACAAGTAGTCGATATGAAGCGTTCAAAGAAGAAGATCAGAGATTTTCAACCGTTTCCTGTAGTCTTACTCCTATTTCTGAGGTAAATTAGATCCCAAAGTAAAGGATCAGGAAACCTGTAGTCACAGCAAATTTGTTTTGGGCCTAAGGTAGCCTCAAACCCCAGAATTAGCACAGCACATGGTTAGCGTGTTATCAATTTCATTATCGGCTCCCCAGTAGCTTACTAATTTTGACTGTCACCATTCCTAAGAAAGACTAGCCAACCCCAACTCTGCTGAATGCAGAACCAGATGCAGAACACACCTTGTAGACCGTCCGAATGTCAATCCATTATATCTATTAAAAAAAGTCTAAAGCCAAAGGATTGAATTCATTGCACCGGATTTTACCCCAAATGACTCGGCCCCTCTCCGTAGAAATGGTACACCATCTGCCAAGAGTATTGCACAAACTCTGTAGATTCAGCAAAAATCCTAGGGATGTCTGGAAAAAAGCTTTATTTTGTCAAGCATACAATAGAAGCCCATGCTACAGACTTACTTTACTCTGAGCCTCAAAGAAGTAATCACATATAGACTTGTTCACAAATGTCTTCCAATGCTTCTCCAGAAAAACATCTCTGAGGATATCAAAGAAAATGAAATAATGGCATCACTTGCAAAGGTAGTAATCATTTTTTTAAATAATAGAAACAAATATCTTCACAGCAAACCATCAACTAGGACAAGTGAAAAACATCACATATTTGGGAAACTCAATAACAACAGCTGAAGTATCTATGCAGAATGATGGGAGTATCAAGAAGAGACCAGTTTAGAAATGAAAACATCAGGGGAAAAGTGTGTACAACATCAGTACTGAACTTCATCAAGAAACAACACATTTAATGGTTCAGCCATATACGTAGATTACCAACAGACAATGAACCTCAAAGATCAATGCTACTCCGATACAGTGGATACACAGCGAAAAGTATCCATGCAATAGGTGGATCTCAGAAATAACAGAGTCAGTGAAAAACACTATTTATGAAGCGTACACAAATCCCAATGGTTCCACATGGGAGAGAGCTGAGTTTCTTTGGAACTAGCATCTAACTTCTAAGCCACAGAGACCTGTGCTCACAACATGCAAATCATCAACATCAGTGCCCCCATGACATGCAAATCATTCACAACAGTGCCTTAACGACATGCAGATCATCAACAACAGCGCCTCTATGCTGTCAACAACATGCTGCCCCGCCCCCTTTTTTCTAACAGACTTATACCACCCTAGTTATATAACACACATTTCCCTTATACCTAAAGTTGTTTCAACACATTATCCACATAACTAAATCTGAACTTGAATTGTCAACATATCCAACTTGAATAAAATCATAGTTGCACAATATGTTAATGATTGTAGTAGGCACCCGATCAGTAAAGGAACTGATATTATACAAATTTTAAACAAACTACACGACTTTTACAATTGAATTGGATTTCTCAATGCGGGGTATATTTATTAGTAAAAACTTCAATTTGATGTTTAAAGTATACAGTCTTGATGTGGTGACCGAGTTTTAAAAAAAGAAGAATATCATGCAGTTTTATAACAAGTCCATGTTTATTCAAGATTATTTATTAAGAATTTCGAAACTAGGTGAAAATCTATCTATTGCACCAAGACGGCTAAGTTTCATTTAAGGTAAAGTAAAACAGGGAAGGATTCACATTTTGACCAATAATTATTCGTATAGTTACAATGTCTATTATTTTCTGGAAATATTTTTAATGCAGTTGTTATTTGAACAACTTAACTTAAGTCCACATATTTTAATTTTGTACTGTTGTTTGTACATCAGACCCCTTCTTCTCAGAATTAATTTTCTGATATACTCCAGCCTCAATTGACGTCGAATGTAGTGTTATAAGTTTTAGACAAACATGCATTGAAGTTAACCTACCCGGAATTATTTATCACAAACAAACTATGGATCATGTTTGTTTAAGTAGAATTGCCGTTTGTTGAGATATTTTGTTTTTGTTATTGCTCCGTCATGTGCCTCAACTTCTGCTGGCCAAGAGAGATAACTCTTCTCTTCCGGAAATATAGTACACATCATCATCATCATGTGTCTCTCATAGAGTTGATCTTGAATTAACTAGTTATTCGAGTATAATTTATAATTAATAATAAAGATAAAAGAGCATAACCCATAAAGGTCGTAGGGATGTTGCGATGGAATCGCCAAACCATCAGTTATATGGGGACTATCATCATGGAACTCCTGACATGCACATAGGGGCTCCGATCTACGCATCAACAAATCCAGCAGCTTCCAGCGGCCCAACTCGCCAGCTCGATTATGATTAATAAATCTTTTTGCATATCTGGTATGTCGTTCTTTTTTAGCTGTACCAATAACGATTCCCATCTCTCTTAATCTGGTTAGTGACCGGGATTTACAACCCTGACTCCTCTCTTTTGACACTGTTTATGAACACACACAAGCTAGTTCTAGAAATCTCTTATACTGACGATGTGAGGTAAAACAGGATTGAAGAAAAGAAAGAAAGCAAGGAAAGAAACTCCTCTGTTTGGAAAGACTCTCTCAGTGCGTTAAGAATGTCATTTCAGTCCATTACATTTCCATGATATCGTAGTCATGTCACATCAGCCAATCTATCAGCTCATTTATTACCCCTGACGCCTGCGTTCCCAGGAACGAAAATGAAGGTAATTTCTCTGATCCTTATCTGTACCAGTACGTCCCCCCCAGTTTCGTCTAACCATTCTTGTTTTGATTTTACGAATAACATTCATTGGGTCAATGCGTATGAAAGCACGAGAGTAGTCATGAGATGCTAATAGCGTTACCGACTCTGTAACCGTCCGTATTTCCATTGTCAAACTACTTGTGGTTGTCGCGTAGGCCCCACTGGCCTCTCTTACTATTTTTCCATCTGGACGTGTTGAAAAAGCCCTCGCACATCGTTGTTGGCGAATAACTGAACCATTGCTGTAAACAGCTACATCTGTTTCATTGGCGCTGTTATTCAAGATTGTCTCAACCTCCACGCTAATTAGTAATGAGCCAACACATAAAATAGAAACACAGTTTTTCGCAAGATCCTTTTGTTATTTTATATAATTCTTTGTGTAATACATCACATCAATTTATAGAGCTCCGTTCATTAACAATTCTATTTAGGAAACAGCGCGTCACTAAGTAGTGACTTTTGGGGGTTAAACAAATTATGGAGAGAGATGGTTAATCCAAGCTCTTACAATCTAGCAGTTGACGTGGATTGGTTTATATGAAAGTCCTCTTTGCGACCACACTCTATGTGGGCATTCTGGATGTCAGATCTATCCATTGGCTGACTCCCCGATATGGTGGTAGACCCAGCCAGCCTGTCTGCTCTCTCATTCCATCGACACCCATTTGTCCCGAAAGGAAGATGAGTGTAATTCTGCAAATTATTGACGCTTGTAGTGATTCAGTCCATTGCATGCGCACCGAACCAGCCTCCACCTTTGGGATCACACTCAATGAATCGCGCAGAATACACGCATGAACTTGGTTTTGTGACTCCAGCCAGATTAGGGCCTTAGTCACCGCCATTACTTCCAGTCTAAGCATAAGCCTGATCTTAACCCTAAACCTAACTAAAAGACTTGATTTACAGTTCTCCCGCCTCCTTCATTATTGTTGTTATTTTTTTTATCTTCGGCTTGGTCGTCCCATACCATGTCGTCCAGAAACCTTGCACTCCATTACTGTTCTCTCCAAACGTATGTGACGGTTAACGTAAATAAAATATTTCAGTTTCCGGAACACGATGATGTTTATGAGCCAATGTTTCTCAATGTTCAGGTTTTGTAGGATGTTTGTGTGTAGTGAGAAAACAGGATAGATAGACTGACAGACAGACATACAAACAGACAGACAGATAAATAAAATATTTACTATATTATTGTTTATTCTTGATGTACAACATGGACAATGAATATGGAAGACGCTAACGATATCATTATACTCTGCTGTTTAATTATTGCTAGAATAGGACAGATTGAACTTAGGATGTCACCAGCAAACTGCAGCCTCAACATTTTCGATGTGCCTTTGTTGAGGTTCAATTTACTACCACTCCTACTACTACCACTATTACATCTACTACTACTACTACTACTACTGCCGCTGTTGCTACTACTACTACTACTAACTATGACTACTACTACTACTACTACTACTATTACTACTACTACTACTACTACTACTGATACCACTACTACTACTACTACTACCGCTGCTGCTGTTGCTGCTACTACTTCTACTACGACTACTACTACTTATTATACTACTACTACTACCATTCTCTACTACTACTACAACTGATGCTACTACTACTACTACTACTACTACTACTATTACTACTACTATCACTACTACTACTACTACTGATACTACTACTACTACTACTACCGCTTCTGCTGGTGTTGCTACTACTTCTACTACGACTACTACTATTATTAGTACTACTACTACTACTACCATTGCTTCTACTACTACTACTGATGCTGATGCTACTACTACCACTACTACTACTACTACTACTACTACTACTACTACTATTACTACTACTACTACTACCACTACCGCTACTAATGCTATCGCTACTACAACTGCTGCTACACTACTACTGTCATCATGAATACTACTTCTACTCGCCCGAGTGGTTACCGGGGCCCAAATTAGGGTGTAAAGAATAGAACCACTGTTACCTGCCACACATGTCGTAAGAGGCGATGAAGGAGGGTTGGATGAAGTCGGATGCATGTGTCCTAAGCGTGTAGAAGTCTATGCGTTTATGGGCCTACCAAACCAATGTGGAACGTATACACGTTCTTGGCAAAGATCAAACATATCACAAAGAGTGATTAAAATTGGTCGTAAAGAACGAACGCGAAGAAGAAGAAGAAGACTACTTCTACTACTGTTGTTACTATTATTGTTATTATTATTATTACTGCTACTACTACCATAATAATTATTGTTATTGCTACTACTAGCACTACTTCTACTACTCCTGCTATTAATAATGCTGCTACTACAACTACTACTGCTACTGTATTTACTACTATTACTACTACTGCTACTGCTACCACTACCACTAAAACTATTACTACTACTGCTACCACTACCACTAAAACTATTACTACTACTACTACTGCTTCTACTACTACTACCACTGATACTAATACTACTATAATTACTTCTACTACTAGTAGTCATTCAATAATTTATCCACCTGCCAATCATTCTGTTCATAGATACACCCATACATCCATATATCCATTCATACATACATCCATCCATACCTCCATACATCCATCCATTTATACATCCATCCATCCATCCATGCATTCATACATCCATTCATCCATTCATCAATCCATTCATACATACATCCATCCATACACCAATTCATCCATACCTCCATACATCCATATATCAATCCATACGCCCATCCATTCATACAACCGTCCATCCATACCTCCATCCATCCATACCTCCATGCATCCATCCATCCGTAAATTCATACATACATACATCCATCCATCCGTCCATACATCCATCCATCCATACATCCATCCATACATCCATATATCCATATATCCATCTATCCATCCATACATCCATCCATACATACATCCATCCATACATCCATCCATTGACCTTTCATATCAAGTCACCCATCCATTAACTAATTTACCACTCCATCAATTTACCAACAGCTCATTCCACAATCCACCCATGTACAACTTCATCAATCCAGCTACCAATATATCCATCCAGCCACACATACACGACTCAAACCATCTATTAATCCATACAATCACCAACCAATCCATCATAACTTCCTTAATCCTCCATCCTAAAACACATCCACCAACCTATCCGTCAACTTGACCGACACCTCTAAAGCTACCAGAAAAGACCATTGAAAAAACTAGAGACCTGACTGCAGTTGCTAGTCCGGCATTGATCTTTTTCCTCTTGAACTTGTTGGCACCTCACAAACTGTTGGCACCTCACAAACTGTTTTTTTCTCACTCGAGGACAACAACGTCCACTGTACACTCTGCAGAAAATAAACGCAAATATATTCTCACATTCTGGAAAATAACCGTAAACATTCTTCTTCTTAGTCTTCTTCGAACGCTCCATATTGACCACTTGTTAACTAACTCTGCGTGATTTGTATGTGATCTGAGCCTAAGAGCGATTGTAAGTTGTGCCAGTTATGCGCGTACAAGTAGGCCAGCACATCCGATTTCTGTGACGTTTTTTATTTACTAAGGTAGCTTCATTAGGCCCCTACATCAGTCGCCTCTTATGACATGCTTTGTAAGTCGCCGTGGTACTATTATTTGCAGTGGCGGCACGTGATCATTTTTGTTGGTGGGGCCAGACAGAAATTTTCGAAAAAATCATGGCTTCGGTTAGGATAAATTTTAATGTATAAAATAATAAATACACTTTACACCTTATTCTTGGTAGGGCCGACCCCACTGGCCCTTAATGACGAGCCGCCACTGATTATTTGCTTCCCTTGCGGGCCCCGGCACCACACGGGCGACCGTATACATTAAATATCTTCATACTATTTTGTTATTCCACTGTTACCAGTTTGTTATTCAGTGTCGCAGTTTTCTGTTTTTGTCTAGCGCTGTTGCATGCTTCAAGTAATACAAAAATAAAGGAGCCCTTGTTATACCACGTGGTATTTAGGAATAATACGGTGTTAGGCGGGTATTTTTTCATTGACCGTCGACACACGATGAATGATTTCTTCTTCTTTGCGTTCGTTCTTTACGATCAATTTTAATCACTCTTTGTGATATGTTTGATCTTTGCCAAGAACGTGTATACGTTGCACATTGGTTTGGTAGGCCCCTAAACACATAGACTACATGTTTAGGACACATGCATCCGCTTTCAGCCAAACCTCTTTAGTCGCCTCTTACGACATGCGTGGCAGGTAACAGTGGTTCTATTCTTTACACCCCAAATTTGGGTCCGGTAACCACTCGGGCGCGATGAATGATTTGATCAACATCACGATGTCCGCCTTTATTTCCCAGTGCTTTCCCTGGACCCCAATTGAGACTGGGTCGACCTGTGAGCCGTTACTGTTGTCAGAAAAATGTTAACTCCCACTGTGGAATTGAACCCGGACCACTAACCTAAGCTCCTAAATCCATCTATCCATCTTTTTTGTGGTCTTACTCTTGCCTTTTTCCCGATGTTCTGTTGTAGAAGATTCTATATACAGTGTAGTTTGGACGCATTTTTATTAAGTGACCAAATCACTTCATTCTTTGTTTTTCAATGTAATTCAAGCAAGGTTCTGTGCCAACTTTCTTTCTTATGCTGATGTTGGTGACTGTTTTTATACTGGTGTTGTTGGTAACTTTTCGTATTCGTCGTATTTCACATGTAGTTATATTTTACCACTGTGCTTTGCTCGTTGTCCATTATTGGCTCTGATAATTCATTACATATAATTTATATATTAGATTACACTCCTCTCACATACGTTATATGTTATAAAGGGAAGTAACCTTTAGTTGTCCAAATTCTTTTTTCCAACCATGCTGTCCATCAAATTGCTAGCTATCCTAGCCAGTTCCCCTGCTCGCATACGACATGCATGCTTAATCTATATCCATCGTCGTCTTTTACAGCATAACAAATAAGAAAACTCGATTTATGAATTAGGCGGAGAGAGAAGAATCAACTTACCTAGATACGTAAATCGAGTGTAACAAAAGAATCAACTTACCTATATACGTAAATCGAGTGTAACAACAGAAAAAGCAGCTTACCTACATACGTAAATCGAGTGTAAGAACAGAAGAATCAACTGACCTACATACGTAAATCGAGTGTAACAACAGAAGAAGCAACTTACCTACATACGTAAATCGAGTGTAACAACAGAATAAATAATTTACCTACATACGTAAATCGAGTGTAACCGCAGAAGAATCAACTTACCTACATACGTAAATCGAGTGTAACAACAGACAAACTTATCTACATACGTAAATCGAGTGTAACCGCAGAAAAATCAACTTACCTACATACGTAAATCGAGTGTAACAACAGAATAAATAATTTACCTACATACGTAAATGGAGTGTTAACAACAGAAAAATCAACTTACCTACATACGTAAATCGAGTGTAACAACAGACAAACTTATCTACATACGTAAATGGAGTGTTAACAACAGAAAAATCAACTTACCTACATACGTAAATCGAATGTAACAACATAAGAAATGTTACGACAATCAACACAGAATTTCTGTAGCTTACTATCTGCGCTTGTTGCATGTTAGGGTCCAGTCTTTGGATAGCAAGAAGGAGCCCGGAAGAAATGGGGTCCAATAAACTGTGTAAAGAAGATTTTCAAATATGATTGATTGATAGGATTATCCTCATTGTACTTCGGGGAGTTACCATAGGTGCTCCGATCTCTTTCGTACACAGGCAGATCTCAGCGGTATCGTATGAACTCCGTAGCACCGGCGAGGGTTCCGAAGATATGTTGTAGGGATTTTATTTTTAAAATTTTCTAATGAATTTTTCCCGGCAAAGGCATTCAAGCTTTTTCTTCTCGATTTTGAGCTGCCAAGAAATCTTTTAGATGCTCAAATTGGGGTCAAAGGCGCAAGGAAGCGGCGCGCCAGGATTAGAGAGATGGCTCTAATCCCCTGCTCTCACCTCCAAGTGGTGACCCTGGTAACAGATGGTAGTTCCGGTCTGGCCAAGAGGGTAGGTGCTGTGGGAGAGCTACTCTGGGGCAAGTAGAGATGCAAAGGTAGTCATGCTTGATGGGATCCGCCCGCAACACAGACGAGCGAACTCCCAGAGTGACTATTAATGCTCGCCTCTCCCGGTCGAAGGGAAAAGCTTGAACGACACATGTGGAACCTCGCGGGGCGGAACTTGGAGCCCACGCATTCTCTCTCTTGTTGCATGTTTCTTGAGCCGATGAGAATGCCGGGCGATGAGTTGGACCGCGCGTTGGTCCACATGGGTCAAAAGTTCGAATCAAAACCATTGAAGGGAGGTTGACCCGCGTGTGGCGAAATTCGGAGCCCACGCATTCTCTCTCTTGTTGCATATTTCTTGAGCCGATGAGAATGCCGGGTGATGAGTTGAGTTGCACGTGGCAACATGGGGTAAACTCGGTTTTGCCCACTCGAAGTCGGACAGCCCAGTAGAAATTGACGGAAATGGTGAGGTAGGCACCAGGGCAGAGCGAGCGCGCATACGGACGTGCAGAGTGGCGCCACATTTAGCGAAAAATGTGAGCACGGAAAAAGACGATGGTGACAGGGCATCAGGGCAGGGCTAGCACACACGCTGGCAAAGTCATAGTGGGCCTCATCGAGGGGCAGGCCGACACGGCAAGAAGGTGTGTGTCCCACCCACACGAGTAGAACAACTGGAAAGCCCAGCAGAGGCAAAACCAGGACAAGCGCGGCAGCGGCAAGCGCGGCAGTGGCAAACGCGGCAGCGGCAAGCGCGGCAGCAGCAAGCGTGCAGCAGAAAACGCTGCAGCAGAAAGCGCGGCTTCGGTAGGCAGGGTGTGCGTCCCACCCAAATGTACAGAACAACTGGAAATGGAAAGCCCAGGAGAGGCAAAGCCAGTGCGCGTTTCCGCTCGCAGGGAACTACTACTGCCTTGTAGTTGATTGGGGGCAATCAAAGCCTAGCGGAGCAAATCGTACACAAACCTGAACGGGCGATAAACCAAGGTGTTCATTAAAACGACCGGATTTGTTGGGTAGATGGTGCTCAAAAGCCCGGGAGGACAGACCGTCTAAGGGTCGCTGCCCTGAAAGAAAATAGCAACCCACTGCCTTGTGGTTTTGGCTGGGGATAGTCTAAGGCTAGCGGAAGAAACGAATCCGCACAAAATAGCTGGCTGAAATCGAACACCCCACCGAAGGATAAGCAGCTGAGCTCAAATAGGTGCTGAAGGTTGGTGCACGTACATTACGTTCTGATGTTTGGCAGTTTGTATATCACAAAGAGAAGATAAAAACAAGCCTAGAACGATCGAAGAAGAAGAAGAAGATGCTCAAATTGAACGCGGGATTCACGTTTTATCGTCCGTCTCCGATAGGACTATAAACTCGATCTCACCTACACTGAGATCATGGGTCTCTGGAAAATATCTCGATAGCTCCACGAAGGGGCAAACCGAGTACCTTTGAAACGAGAGGTGAGCACCCAACCTTTACGACACAGAGACACCCTCCTTAAAAACATATGAATAATGGTTTATCAACATATCAGAGTGGGACGCCTGGCCGAAGGATTAGAGCGCAGGCTTTCATGCAGGAGACCCGTGTTTAATCCAAGGTATCGCCATTGGGTTGTGTTTTGTTTCTGTATGAGGGCATAAAGAGAAATTCATAACCTTAACAATTTCGCTGCGACTGCACTAGCCATGCGGTCATTAAATTCCTTAGGCTCGTGTCCCTCTTGTCCCACACCGCCCTAAATAGCGGCAGTAGCGACGGATTTTTTCCCCAACATATCAGACATATATACGTCTCTGTGTCGTAGAGGTAAGGTGCTAGCCTATAGCTCCAAATGTACTGGGTTCGTTCCCGCCGGTAGCAATCGAGATATTTTCCCAGATATCCATGATCTCAGTGCAGGTAAGATTCAACTCCTAGCCCTATCGAAGACGGACGATACAAAGTAGGTCCCGTGTTTACGTTAGGTCACACAAAAATCTATGGTAGTTGCAAATCTATAAGAGTAGGTTGCAAAGCCACTGCCCGGGCAAAATTCATTGCGAAAAATGAATACAAACACATTTTCAATATTTTATCGGGGACACTAGCCGGTGCTGCGACGCATATGTACTGCGGCTGAGACTTTCCTGTGCAAGAAATATATCGTAGTATCTTTGGTTATTCACCAAAGTTCAATGATGATGGTCATATCAATCAATCGCAGCAAACAAAACATGCACTGCTACAATAAATAATAACATTTCCTTGTTTAGATCTTAGGGTATGAAGTCACTTCACTTAACATTTCTAGTCCCCAGAGTGCAGGAAGTAGGAGAGCCAATTCTTTACCTCATGTGTGGAACGTTTAGTGTGGGAATGAACCCACAATCTTCTTGTGTCAGAGTCGACAGGCGAACGCTTATGCACTACGCGAATCCGTCCCACTATTGTCACAACTACTATCTCAAATATCGCTTTAAAAAAATAAAACATTAAGAAGAAGAAACATATTACTCACAGACAAATAACAATATCAGGAAGTGCCAGAAACATTGTCAGGATCCACAGATTAGTGAAGAACCTTATAGAATAAATATGGTACCACGGCCATCTCCTGAGCATTCTTTCAATCACAGCCATGAGGAAGATAAGTACCAACCAAGATATTATTTCGCTCTGCAAAGTTTTAGACAAGTGGTGTATGCAATGTTAATGCCAATAGAAAACAATGAAATGAAGTATGTGATGAATTGCTTACCTTGCATTATAAATGAAAATATCATGAAATAATAGATTGTCTATTGTCTTTCCCAGGTGGATGATAGAACTGGTTGTCCACTCTTGCCGTTAAGCGTAGGGGTGGAAGCTTTAATTTCAGTTCCATGGCCAAATGAGTCGCCCTTGGTGTGTTATATCTGTGTGTATTTAGTGTGGTCTTGATATTGTCTATCCATCGTTTTCTTGGTCCTTCCTTGGCTTTATTTATATAAAATCCCAGGCATTATACATACCTTCTATAATAAATATTTATATAAAATCCCAGGCATTATAAATACCTTCCATAATAAATATTTATATAAAATCCCAGGCATTATAAATACCTTCTATAATAAATATTTATATAAAATCCCAGGCACTATGCATACCTTCTATAATAAATATTTATATAAAATCACAGGCATTATAAATACCTTCTATAATAAATATTTATATAAAATCCCAGGCGCTATGCATACCTTCCATAATAAATATTTATATAAAATCCCTGGCATTATACATACCTTCTATAATAAATATTTATATAAAATCCCAGGCACTATGCATACCTTCCATAATAAATATTTATATAAAATCACAGACTAATAAAAAGAAACACCCCTCCCCTTCCATCCCCACCCATCCCTTAAATTTATCACCGAATTTTTGGGGGAAAATGTCACTTGTCAGAATGAAAGATACAAACCTTGACAATATACTCCATAATGTAAGGATTCAGTAGCAAGGCGACGAACAAGATTATTTCATGCTTTCTTAGACCAAATTGTGCCACGTTAAAGAATACACTGAGAGGAACGAGAACATTCCAGAAGATAAAGAAGTTGCCTGGGTTCTGTGTCTGGCCTAGCATTGGGTAACTCCCTTCACCCTGAGGATGAAAGGGTCTCTCAATTTAAAACATAATGATAAAACGACTTAAAACTTGGTTAAGATTTGTTATAAAAGAAATTAACAGAAGGCTGAGCATTGCTTTGTCAAAATTTAATTAACTAACTAACCTATAAGAGCCTGCATTTTCCCATTGGCAACATATTGTTGTGAGACATGGACCATTGACGAAGTGGCAGAGAAGATCATTAATGCCTCTGAATGCAAATGCTATAAAAGAGTACTTAGAATATCATGGACAGAGAAAATAACAAATGCTTCTGTTCTGCAACAGCTTGATGTTAGAGATAGTTAGCTATTAAAGAGCATAAAAACAAGGACAATTAAATATTTCGGACATATCAAACGACATGAGTGTCTAGAGAAGATAATTTTGGAGGGAATAATGCCTGGAAGAACAATGAGAGGAAGACCTAGAAGACGATGGGTGCAAGATATCATTAACGATCTGATAATGACTGCTGCGGACAACATGCACTTAATAGAGAGTTTTTAGGACTGCTGTCATGGGAGCCAAGTTCCGGAAGGGACAAGCTACTTAATGATGATACGGGATTTATTGTCTAGTTGTATATGTTATGTCTGCCGTTTAAGAAGTTAATTTTTTCCCTTCTGGTGTATCCTTTGCTTGAGAAAGGCTTTTTGTTCGAAACGTCGTTGTGAATTGTTATTGTTTTTGTTACACTACAGTACTTCGCTTTTATGCGTTTCGCCATTGCTAATTTTACTGCGGTCTTTCCTGATAACGATAATTTTTTTCTGATGCCCTGCTCAGTTTTAGAATGTCTTTCTTTTGCAACAAATGTCCATAAAGTTGCCTGCATGTGAAATGTTTTAAATTAAATTTGACAAGTGAAATTGACTTGACTGAATCCACACTAAGACGATTTCTCTCATTGCTCCTTTGGACACGGAATAAAGAAAATAGTTTTTCTACCGTAGCATTGCATGCTGGTATAGCAGCGAAGAGCTGTTGCCATCTTCACGATTTCAGAGTACATTTCAACAATTGTTACCGCACGATGTGGCTGGCAGTGTTAACTTTATCTTGGCTTCTAAAATTGTGGACAAATCTACGAATTCCAAAAATTGTTTGCGGACGCTCAGATTTATTCGTGGAATGATGATATGTACGCAAAAATGAGAACGTATGAGAACCCTAGTTAACCTGGTCTCCCTTCTATCTTAGGATAGTAGTATCGATGTAAGAGAAGACTGCAGTATAACTATATAGAAATGGCGAAACACAAAGTACTGTAATTTTACAAAGTACAACAGCAATATACAGCGACGTTTCGACCAAAAGGTTTTTATCAAGCAAAGGATGCAACAGAAGTGAAGAAATTAAGATTTCTATACTATGATATTGAGGTGCATCTGACTTAATGGACGAGAGCGCGGCTATTATAAGGAGACCCGTGTTCAATCCACGGTAAGGTCAAGGATTTTTATATTTCGGGGCATAAAGAAAAATCGTAACCTGAACAGTTTCGTGACGACTGCACTAGCCATTACATTCCTTAGCCTCATGTCCTTTCTGTCCTACACCGCTATAAAAAGCGGTATTACAGGTTGTAACGACAGATATTTATTAAGGTTGTTCACTTCTATCCTGGGATGCTGAGTTTGACCAGACATACTGCCATGTAGCCTTATCAGCTGGTTTTGGCAGGTCTGGTTCCATTCAAACCTTCTTCCTTTTTCTTCTTTTTGCGTTTTTTAGTTAAAATGAGACTATATATCTATATCTTCTTCGTGTCCCGTTTGACACTTAAGTCTTCTACAAGAGATTTCTATTGTTGCCATTCTGCAACCTTTCTACCAATTATTTCCCATGTCAGTTCACAATCTTTCAACTCTCTTTCCACATCTTTTCTTCATGTTTTCATTTGGACGTCCATGCTTTCTTTTCTCATACACTGTTGATCGCAGAGCTGTTCTATCCAATAGCCCTACTGGCATACAACATACATGACCAATCTATCTCCACCGTAATTTTTCAGTGATGGTCTCCAATGATGCACAGTTTGTTCGTTTTCAAAGCTCTTCATTTGCTATTGTATTTGCTATTGTATTTGCTATTGTATTTGGTCAGAATAGTCGTAGGATTCTTCTTAAACTTTTATTTTAGATAGATAGACAGACAAGCAGACAGCAAGGCAGGAAAGACAGACAGAAAGGCATGCAGGCAGTCAGACAGACATACAGACACATACAGAAAAGCAGATAAACAAACAGACTAGATAGACAGATAGATAGACGGATGGATGGATAGATTAGACAAACAGATAGACAGACAGATAAACAAACCAACCAACCGACAGACAGACAGGCAGGCAGGCAGACAGACAGAGAAACAGACAGACATATGTACGCTCTCTCGTTGCCACGAACACCTGTATGACCAGAACAGTAAATACACGTGAGTCTAGAGATTGGAAACCTCTATAGATGACTCCCATTCATACCACAAACTGCTATTCTGGATTTTCTGAAGCATCGTCTTAGAGTCAGAAACAAAAACGGCCACAGCAAACGCAGTACCAGAGAGCCAACCGAGGGTGGCAGTAACGGTTCCAATTTCCATCCTCGTACAGGAAGTAACTATCTTGTATGCTATATCTTGCTCTACAACGACACTACCATGCGCGCTCGCTAAGAAACCCCAGCCTGACTTGCCACATGCGACACCCATCGGTATAAACATCATCAAATAGATACAAATTAACATGACAATTTTGACTCACCGATGAACTTTCCAAAGATTCTCTCTCCTTCATCGCTTAAACCCTTTTGTTTTACAAATTCAGGGATACAAAGAGATACATACAATTCTCTTCTCGATGGAATTTTTTACTTCTTTCTTTTCTCTAATCCTGTTTTTCCTCACAGCGTCAGGATTTTCTACAGAAGTTGGAAACGTGTCTAAAATAGACTCTGAAAGTCGTAAAAACGCGACATCCTTGTTTGAAGATGGTGCTTTCTAGTGCACTAAAACAGCATTCCTAAACACAAGTTTCAATTTTAGTTTGGAATATCTTCATTGCACTCCGGACAGGAAAAAGCGTTCGACAGTGTAGAGACAGAAACAAGTTGCGGAAAATATTATCAATCTATGGGGTTAATGACCACCAAATGAATCTATGCGAGATTCTCTATAGCCAGTGTACGGTTACAACAAACACAGGACTATTAGAAAAGTCACGCTGGGTCTGGAGTAAGACAACGATGCGTACTATCACCGCTTTGTCCATCCCATCAGGACCGTTGGGATGTTTCTGTCATGGTCTATAGGGAGTGTGCTGTGAAATTCGTCACCCCTGCTGTATCGTTTGCTTGATAAAGACCTTTTGTTAGAAACGTTGCTGTGTTTTGTTATTGTTTTTGTATTTTGTAAAACTACAGTACTTTGTTATTACGTGTTTCGTCACATATATCGATCAAATTTGTAAAATAGCTAACACCAGTGACGGGAACAATCTTGGGGAACTCTTAAACGAATTTCTTTTGTGCCGACTATCAGGACATCATATCAACAACAGAGGAACAGCTAGAGCAACACATTAACAGACTCAATGGCCTATGAGAGAGAGAAATTTCGACGGACTGTTGGGGTGGCAAAGTTCTGCTCAGGACAAGCTACTTGATGATGATGAGTAAAGAATAGCACAACATGTATATGAGTAGGCTCATCAATCAAGATCGAACTGGTACGGTCAGTCGCTGGGCGCTGTTGGAGATATTGCGAAGGAGATTGAAGCACTTATGGACATGTCCGGAGTACGATGAAGATATTTCAAACTAAAACTGAAACAACAAATTAAATGGTTCGACCACACAAGCAGATTACCAACGGACAGTGTGCTTCAAAGAGCAATGCTACTCTGATATATGGATTCAAAGCAAAAGACCGTGAACACAAAAGGGGAACCTCAGAAATAACAGAGGCGGGGAAAAACACTATTTATGAAGCACACACAAAAGCCCTTTCTATAAATCTCTTGTTTTTCTGACGTTGTGAGACAAAACAGGATTATAGAAAAGAAGAAGCTTTCTGTCGCAGACGTCTATTGAATACATTCTTCTTCGTTCGTTCTGCTGGTACTGCGCCACATAGATACCCAAATGGCATGATACTTGTTGTCATGAATCTTTGATATGTCAATACGTCAATTCTCTTTTTATATGTCCAAAATACTTCAATTTTCTCATTTTTTATATGTCCAAAATACTTCAATTTTCTCATTTTTATATGTCCAAAATACTTCAATTTTTCTCATTTTTATATGTCCAAAATATTCAATTTTTCATTTTTATATGTCCAAAATACTTCAATTTTCTCATTTTTATATGTCCAAAATACTTCAATTTTCTCATTTTTATATGTCCAAAATACTTCAATTTTCTCATTTTTATATGTCCAAAATACTTCAATTTCTCATTTTTATATGTCAAAATACTTCAATTTTTCATTTTTATATGTCCAAAATACTTCAATTTTTCTTATATGTCAAAATATTCAATTTTCTCATTTATGTCCAAAATACTTCAATTTTCTCATTTTATATGTTCTCTCATGATCGTTCTTAAGGCCGTTTTTATCATTCTAATGTGATATATAAACAGCCAAACATCAAGAACGTATGTACGTGCACAACCTTCAGTACCAATTGGAGCTCAAGTGCTTATCCTTCGGTGGTGTGTTCGGTTTCAACCAGCGTTTACTGAGTTCGCTCTCCGTTACCTTTGCTGTCCCCAACCAAAACCTGCAAGGCAGCAGGTTGCTATTTTCTTTTAAGGCAGCGACCCTTAGATGCCCTGCCCTCCCAAGTTTATGAGCGCCATCTGCCCAGCGAACAGATCTTTTTGTGGACTACTTAGTTTGTCTACCGTCCAGTTTTGTGTACGGCTTGCTCCGCTAGCCTTTGATTGTCCCCAATCAAACTACAAGGCAGCAGTATTGTATATGTTCAAAATACTTCACTCTTCTCAGTTTTATATGTCCAAAATACTTCAATTTTCTCATTATTAAAATAAAAAATTCATACTTCTTTTTCTTCCTCCGCTTCTTCGAACGTCCCACATCGACCACTTGTTAAACCCCTCTTTGTGATTTGTATGTAATCTGAGTCTAAGAGCTATTGTACGTTTTGCAAGTTATGCTCCTACAGGTAGGCCAACTCATCCGATTTCTGCGACGCTTTTTATTTATTAGTGTAGCTTCCCTAGGCCCCAACCTCAATCGAATCTTACGACATGCCTTGTAGGTCGCAGTGTTACTATTCTTTGCTCCCCTTGCGAGCCTCGGCAACACACGGGCGAATAAATTCATACAAAACACAAATGTATATATATTTATATGTTTAATGTATAATATATATATAATGATATATTTGTAAGTGAATGACCCACATACAAGATAGACTAGTAACAACATTTGGAATGTCGAATTTGCAAGATATAAATGGAATGTCGAATTTGCAAGATATAAATGGAATGTAGAATTTGCAAGATATAAATGAAATGTAGAATTTGCAAGATATAAATGGAATGTCAATTTGCAAGATATAAATGGAATGTAGAATTTAAGTATAAATGTAATGTAAATTAAGATAAATGGAATGTAGAATTTGCAAGATATAAATGGAATGTAGAATTTGCAAGATATAAATGGAATGTAGAATTTGCAAGATATAAATGGAATGTAGAATTTGCAAGATATAAATGGAATGTAGAATTTGCAAGATATAAATGGAATGTAGAATTTGCAAGATATAAATGGAATGTAGAATTAAGATATAAATGGAAGTAATTTGCAGATATAAATGGAATGTAGTTTAAATATGTATAGTTTTATATAGTAAGGCCATTTTTGTCCGGTAACATGGGTAGCATATGGCACTGGTGTCTTGGTGGTAGTAGACGGTGTTGGTGTACTGGTGGCACTGCTTCTTCTACTTCTTCGTTTGTCCACTAAGAATAGAGTCGTAGTTGGAGCGCTTGGTATGATTATAGGGCTGATTTTTGTGCGAAGATATACTTTCCTTATTATCAGTGTCACCCGCCATACAGGTGTGCCTTTTGCGACTTGGGAGTTATACTGACGGCACTGATGTCGTAGGGGAGGGAATTGATGTCGCGAAGGTACTGATGACTGGAGGGGATGGGGGTGCTGATGTCGTGGTTTGTGTGACATGTGTCGTGGGAGGTATTGATGTTGGAGGGGCGCTGATTTTGTTATAACACTGATGTCGCAGAGAGTCGCACTGCTCTAGTGGGACGCTGCAGTCGTGGGGGCACTGATTTCGTGTTTGCACTCATGTCGTAGGGGGAGCTAATGTAGTGAGAACACTGCTGTCGTAGGAGAAGGAGGACACTTATGTAGCGAGAACACTGTGATGTAGCGTGAACACTGATGTAGCGGGTACACTACTGCTGTAGGAGAAGGAGGGTACTGATGTAGCGGGAACACTGCTGTCGTAGGAGAAGGAGGGCACTGATGTAGCGGGAACACTGCTGTCGTAGGAGAAGGAGGGCACTGATGTAGCGAGAACACTGTGATGTAGCGTGAACACTGATGTAGCGTGAACACGATGAGGGTACACTGATGTAGCGGGTACACTACTGCTGTAGGAGAAGGAGGACACTGATGTAGCGGAACACTGCTGTCGTAGGAAAGAGGACACGTGAGCTGAACACTGTGATGTAGCGTGAACACTGATGTAGCGTGAACACTGATGTAGCGGGTACACTACTGCTGTAGGAGAAGGAGGACACTGATGTAGCGGGAACACTGCTGTCGTAGGAGAAGGAGGGCACTGATGTAGCGGGAACACTGCTGTCGTAGAAGAAGGAGGGCACTGATGTAGCGGGAACACTGCTGTCGTAGGAGCTGGGGCACTGATGTCGCGAGAGTCTTTAGCAAAGATGATCTTTGAATCAGAATCTGTCTGATCTTTCTCTTTCTTTGTCTCTCTTTCTTACATTCTTTCCTTTGAGTTTTCTTTTGAATGTTATCTTCATTGAAGTCTTTCCCCTCTTCTATATTGTCAATCCATTATTTGTTTTTGCTTCACCGCTTTCGTTTTGTCTTCACTTTCTCTTCTCACTATTTGTATACTTTTCTTCTTCTTCTGTGATTAGTTTCTCACGATCATTGCTCTCCATTAGCTTCTTCTTCTTCTTCTGTGATTAGTTTCTCACGATCATTGCTCATTAGCTTTTCTTCTTCTTCTGTGATTAGTTTCTCACGATCATTGCTCATTAGCTTCTTTCTTCTTCTTCTGCGATTAGTTTCTCACGATCATTGCTCCATTAGCTTCTTCTTTCTCTATTAGTTTCTCACGATCTGCCATTAGTTTCTTTTTCTCTCTGTTTACAGTCTTGTATGCTCTATCTGACTTCCTCAGTTTATGCTTGAGATCCAGAATGCCAGGTTGCGGTATGAGTGGATGTCGTCTATAGAGGTTTTCAATCTCCAGAGACTCACGCGGATCTACTGTCCTGGTCATGCGGGTGTTCGCGGCATCATGAGAGCGGATATGCTTGCATAGACAGTATTGATTGTTGGGAAGGGGGTTGAAGATGGATATGGGGGAATGTTCTTCGGTCTCTTGAAGACCCACTGTTTTATATGAGGACACTAAAATAGACATTGAATTAGTCCAGCGATTCAAGAAGTTTGAAATACATTATGAACAAGTAGAGATGGATGCTTGAAGGGCAGAGAAAGGAGTGTATTTAACCAGCGAGTCGTAGGAACCATTAGTATGCATATTCTTCGATATCTGTTGGGGGAGACTGAGCACCTATGGGTCTACTCGGACATCAGTTTAGTAAACAATAACCAATAGTTAGCTTGATAGCTAGCTAGTTTTCTTCTTCTTCACCTTTCAACTCCCAACGGAGCACAGGTCTTCAACAAACTTCTTCCAGCTTTTCCTCTCTCTCTTTTGCCATCCCTTCCAATTATTTCCATGTTTTACCTATCCTTTTAATATCAGCCTCTATCTCTCTTCTCCAGGTTTGTCTAGGCCTTCCCCTACTTCTCTTTCCCTGCGAGTTCCAAAACAGTGCCTGTCTTGTAATGCTTCCGGTCGGTCTTCTCAATGTATGTCCTATCCATCGTCAGCCTCTCTTCCGTAGCTCTTTCTCCACTGGTATCTGCTTAGTTCTTATCTAGCTAGTAATCAGAACAAAAATCACAGCACCTCTGGCACACCAATAAGCGCTCAGTCTTTTAGAGCAAGCGACGAAGAATATGCCTGCGCATAGTTCCAATTACACTCACGCTTCATCCGACCTCACACACACCTCTAGTGACTCACGTTTCATAATAATATAAATATAAAAGATACCAATGAATCATTTATAAAGACATAAATACATAAACGGGAAACATATAAAGGTATAATTTATGATGGCATAAATATATAAAAATGGCATTTACAAATGAAAGACATGAGAACAAATAATGGAAGAGAGACACATACAAGGACAGTTCTAAGTTTTATTGTATAAGTTTGTTTCGTATTATTGTGTTTATAGCTTTTTTACTATATATATTTGCGCAGGAATACAATATGGGCGTAGCTAGGTGACCTAGTTTTATTATTAAACTGTTTATTATTGGAAGTTGGAATTTCCGATGACAAAGAGCACAGTGTGTGCGCGCGTGCGCGTGTGTATGTGTGTTACTGAATGAATTGTATAGTAAACATAAACATTATTACTTTTTCTTCAGTAAAATATGTTGACTTTCATCTATGTGGCGAAGGGGTTAAGCAATGTGCATTGCGTTCTGAAGGTCGTTGGCTCAAAACACTACCTCGCCGTTCGGTTCACTAGTGCATTTTTTGTCTAGAAGTCGCTTAGAATTGTTGATGGAACTACGGAGTTCGTGCTTTGTGTAATATTCTCGACAGGCGGCAATCTGGTTATGGTTATAGATTTACCATTATTACTTGAATCATTTACACGTTCTATCTCCCTTAGGGAATTCAGAATATCAGCCTGGTACATTGCTTGCTGCTTTTTACAGCAGCCATACATACAAGCCTTTCGCGTCGTTCATTTCCCTTTGTACCCGCAATGCACTGTCATGCGATTTGTCAGCCTAAATCTCACCAGCGACTCCAACCATTGTCTCCGAGCCCAGCCAGTTGAGATACAGAGTAGGTATGAAAATGTTGTTGATCGTCTGTTGTTTAGCTGTCAGTGAGATGAATGCGTGAATTAATAATGGGGCTAGCTGGTAGGTTAATGCATTTTCTTTCACAATCGTATAACATAACATGTCTAAATGGTATAAAAACAAAGGATTGAGTTCGTTGCACTGGGTTTCCCCATAGTGCTCCGTCCATTTAGGGAAAATAGTGCACGTCCCCTGACGAAACTGTTACATGAATCACATACTGCTATATCCAGAAACAATCATAAGGATCTCCGGAAAAAACGTGGATTCACCCGATCCGGATTCGAGCCCACAACCTTCAGGATGCAAGACAAACGTCTTATCCTCTTCGCCAGTGACGTCCGAACATGTCTATATCTTGCTAAATTTCTATATAGTTTTCTGAGTCTGACATATACATATAGTTCATTGTTTATTTAAGGATCATCTTCATCGCACTTGTCTATAGCTGATCTGATCTCCGCCCAAGCATGTATTTCGGTGTGTTTAGACTAACAACTCCCGTTCTGTGTTGATTGGTATATCTACTGGGGTTTCTCTCGTGGTTTTCCCTTCTGCCGCACCTATCGGTATGCATAACTTTCGAAACCGAAATAGAGAATACCCTTTATCTTCTTCGTGGAAATCTTCAGAGAGTATGTTTACTCTTAGAGCACTTATGATGTCGCTTTTGTTTATAGAAGATCCATTCTCGATCGCAGCTTTGTTCGCCAGTGCATCCGTCCTCTCATTTCCCTTCACCCCAGTGCATCCGCCCTCTCATTGACCTTGACCCCAGAATGAACTGGGACAAAGTTGAAGGTGATAAATATATAAATATAGAATATTTGGTAAATTCAACAGTATTGCAGGACGGCAACCTTGAATGCCAAATAAATAAGAAAGCTGATCAGGTTCCAATCGAAGAACACAATAATGGCAGCAATCTCTACAAATAGGTCCAGAGTTGTTGCTCTTCAATGGCAGGCAGCGTCATCATCGCTATTTTATACAGTTGTTTCTGAAATAAACCAACAAATATGATCAGATCAAACAAATCTAGAAGTTTGGAACAAAGTATGGGTGGTCAGACAAGCAGTCATAAATTTAAATTATTGAAATGTAAACAATCAGTAATATCTCACAATCAAGGAAAGAAAGAGCAACAGAAAACAAAATTTAAAAAGGAAATATTGGCAGTTGAAACTGAAAAGGGTAGGCTGCAAAACCGCTGTTCGAGACAAAATTCTTTTAAAAAAAGATTACAATAAAAGTCCTACACGATTTTCACCATTTTCAAAATTGCATCAGGGATCATAGTCAGTGCTATGGTAATTACATCAGGGATCATAGTCAGTGCTATGGTATTAATGTGTCATCAGGATCATGGGATCATAGTCAGTGCTATGGTAATTGCATCAGGGATCATAGTCAGTGCTATGGTAATTACATCAGGGATCATAGTCAGTGCTATGGTAATTGCATCAGGGATCATAGTCAGTGCTATGGTTAGTCTAGAGCGTCCTTTCTTTCTTGAACCCTTTATAACCTGCTGCCTTGCAGGTCGGCTGGGGACAGTCAACGACTAACAGCGAACCCAGTAAAAGCTGGTTGAAATCGGACACATCGCCGAAGGACGAGCACCAGAGCTTCAAATGATACTGAAGATAAGAAGTAAAACAACCGTTCTTGATGTTAGACTGTTTATATATCACAATAAGAATGATCAAAATGGCCAAAAAGAGCGATCGAGAGAGAGAGAGAGAGAGAGAGAATCCTTTGCCTCCCACTTCAATGCCTGCTTTGTGATTCTTTGATCCTTTTTTCTCAGAGCATGCCCCAACATATCTCCATCTTCTCCTTCTTATAACAGATGGTACTAGTGGTTGACCAGACATTTCTTCTAAGAGTATGTCCAACATATCTACATCTTCTCTTTCTTATAACAGATGGTACTAGTGGTTGACCAGACATTTCTTCTAAGAGTATGTCCAACATATCTCCATCTTCTCTTTCTTATAACAGATGGTACTAGTGGTTGACCAGACATTTCTTCTCAGAGTATGCCTTACATATCTCCATCTTCTAGTTCTTATAACAGATGGTACTAGTGGTTGACCAGACATTTCTTCTCAGAGTATGTCCAACATATCTCCATCTTCTCCTTTTTATAACAGATGGTACTTATGGTTGACTAGACATTTTTTCTCAGAGCATACCCTACATATCTCCATATTCTCTTTCTTATTCCAGTTGTTATTTGTGGTTGACCAGAATTTCTATGATTTCATCACCTCTCCTGAATTCGTCCCATTTTACGTTCATTATTTTTGTTCAACTAAGTTACAAACTCCTAATTTTTTTATATTGTCCACAAACAAATAAACAAACAAACAAACAAACACGTCACGCAGGGCAGCAGGTGAGATTTCCGCTAAAAATAGAATTAATACCTCGAAAAAATCCCCCACCCCTCCGTCCGTATTCAGTAATCCGTCCCTGCTGTCACTAAGTAGGCTAGTGCACAACGTGTTCGGGTTAAAGGTCACAACTAATCAATACAATATAGAGTCTAGAGGTTATCATTGACATGTACGGGAGCCGTAGCGACGTATGCGCATTTTTTTAATACACAGCGTGCGCAAACAATAGTGCAAATTGCGCGCGATGCAAACAATCTTATTGGCTCCCGCTGGTAGTGCTCTTTCAGAAAAGTTAATGGGGTAAAACTACGGTGTGTTGTGTGTAAATGTGCTTGCTTGTGTGTGTACGTGTGTGGACACGTTGTTTGGTAATAAGGAAAGACATGAGGTGTGTGTGTGGGGGAGGGGGTGTTAAGCGTGGGTTGGGAGTCAGAAAAAAAACAAGCAAGATATCTTTTTTGGGTCCCAGGTGTGTGATGGCGTGACTCACTTCAAGATGTCGGTGGGACGTGCACAGCAAATAGTACACAAACACACATATACAAGAAGTACAAATAGTACACACACCTACACACTCGGTGGCTAAGTGGTTACGCCCTCGACTTGCGTTCTGAAGGTCGTGAGTTCGAATCCGGACCGCGTCGTTCTGGTTACGAGTGCATTTTTTCCACAACTCTTAGGACCGCTGCCTGAGCTACGGAGTTCGGCTTTGTGTAATACTATCGGCAGGTGGAGTACCATTTCTGTGAAGAGGGTCTGAGCTATATGGGGTAAAACCCGGCGCAATGAAGTCAATTAATCCTTCGGCTTTAGACCTTGAGGCTATAAGAAAGGCTGTCAGTACAACAAATAAGGTCAAACCTCAAATTTCAAAATCATCCTTCGCTTATAATAAAGATTTAAAAACACACATCTTCTTCTTCTTCTTTGAACGCTCCATATCGACCACTTGTAAAACCACTCTTTGTGATTTATATGTGATCTGAGCCTAAGAGTGATTGCCCATCTTCTTCTTCGAACGATCCATATCGACCACTTGTAAAACCACTCTTTGTGATTTATATGTGATCTGAGCCTAAGAGTGATTGCCCATCTTCTTCTTCGAACGATCCATATCGACCACTTGTAAAACCACTCTTTGTGATTTATATGTGACCTGAGCCTAAGAGTGATTGCCCATCTTCTTCTTCGAACGATCCATATCGACCACTTGTAAAACCACTCTTTGTGATTTATATGTGATCTGAGCCTAAGAGTGATTGCCCTTCTTCTTCTTCGAACGATCCATATCGACCACTTGTAAAACCACTCTTTGTGATTTATATGTGATCTGAGCCTAAGAGTGATTGCCCTTCTTCTTCTTCTTCGAACGATCCATATCGACCACTTGTAAAACCACTCTTTGTGATTTATATGTGATCTGAGCCTAAGAGTGATTGCCCTCTTCTTCTTCGAACGATCCATATCGACCACTTGTAAACCACTCTTTGTGATTATATGTGATCTGAGCCTAAGAGTGATTGCCCTCTTCTTCTTCTTGCAACGATCCATATCGACCACTTGTAAAACCACTCTTTGTGATTGATATGTGATCTGAGCCTAAGAGTGATTGCCCTTCTTCTTCTTCTTCGAACGATCCATATCGACCACTTGTAAAACCACTCTTTGTGATTTATATGTGATCTGAGCCTAAGAGTGATTGCCCTTCTTCTTCTTCTTCGAACGATCCATATCGACCACTTGTAAAACCACTCTTTGTGATTTATATGTGATCTGAGCCTAAGAGTGATTGCCCTTCTTCTTCTTCTTCGAACGCTCCATATCGACCACTTGTAAAACCACTCTTTGTGATTTATATGTGATCTGAGTCTAAGAGTGATTGCCCTTCTTCTTCTTCGAACGATCCATATCGACCACTTGTAAAACCACTCTTTGTAATTTATATGTGATCTGAGCCTAAGAGTGATTGCCCTCTTCTTCTTCGAACGTCCATATCGACCACTTGTAAAACCACTCTTCGTGATTTATATGTGATCTGAGCCTAAGAGTGATTGCCCTTCTTCTTCGAACATTCCATATCGACCACTTGTAAACCAATCTTTGTGATTTGCATGTAATCTGAGCCTAAGAGCGATTGTACGTTGTGCTAATTATGCACCTACAAGTAGGCCAGCACATCTGATTTCTGCGACGTTTTTTTTTATTCACTCGGGTAGCTTTCCTAGGCTCCTACCTCAGTCGCCTCTTACGCTAGTATCGCCTTGTAGGTGGCAGTGTTAATATTTTTGCTTCCTTGCGGGTCCCAGGCAACACACGGGCGAATTAAACATTGGAAAATGGAAACAGTTTCTAAGCATAGAAACTCAAGGAAGCCCAATAGGTGCACAGTTCCATTTAGCTAGTTGATAACATCAGCGGCAGAGCACTTAGAAATTGTTTCGGTGATACATTTGAATATGCTCCAAATTCAGAACAACTGGAATACGATGAAGAGGAAGGAAAACAGGTAAGGAACATGTTAGGTAGAGGAAGAAGCAGAAAAAAGAATAGAAGAAGAAGAAGAAGTAGATGAGAAGAGGCAGAAATGAAGGGAAAAGAAGAACAACAAGAAGAAAAAGAAGCCAAAAAATATGTAAATACTGAAGGGAGTTGGTCTAAAAAGTAGGTCGATCAAGATAACCGCCATAAATAATACAGCTGTCGTGCGCTAGTTATTAATGTCATCCAATCAGAACTTTTATTAAATTTTCCAAACATTATCCAACCTTGACATTGTAGAAATTACGTACTTTTTTTCTTTCTCAGTTTAATAAGATCTTTGCTAATTTGTTCCGATGTACGGAAATCTACAAATCTGAGGTGGTCAGAGCGGATCGGATCAGATCTGGAAAATACCGAGGAGAGGCTGTGATATTTAATAAATTGCCGTTTTAGGACAAAGACAAGTATGTATGGTATCACATAAACAAGCAAAATTAATAATTAAATAATAAAACTAACAAAGATCCGACGTTTCGCCTATAAGTCTGTTTCAAGAACACAAGGAAACCTAAATAAAGTAAATCATAATACTAAGTAGGATGGATGACTAGTGATTGATACAGAAGAGCCCTTTTAAAAAAACAACAATCATTTTGTGTTCATGTCTTCTTAATTTTTTTGTTTTTTTTTCAGTAAGAGCAAGCCAATCGACAAAGGAGATTCAAGAATGGGGTAACTAGCGACCTTATCATGTCAAACAAATTATTACAGAAACTTCTGTCACTGTGAGCGAAAATAATTGGTTATTGGTTACTGAACTGAAATCATTGCACTTGGGGCAGACCCATAGAATCTCACGGTCTTCCCCAACAGATATCGAAAATTATGCATACTGACGATTCCTGTGGCTCGGTGGTTAAACACACTCCTCACTCTGCATCTCAGGCCTCCAGCTCTACTTGTTCAACGGGAAACTCCAAACTCCTTAAATCACTGGATCGATTCTCTCTCTCTCTCTCGATCACCGCCCAGACCGATGTACCAGATCTCCCCATAAATTCTATTCATGTGAAATCTGATTCATGCAGTCTTTGCATTGGTGTGTTTTATGTCTCATCTTCAGCACCATTTGGAGCTCAGATGCTTATCCTTCGGCGATGTGTCCGGTTTCAGCCAACGTTTACTCGGTTCGCCCTCCGTTCTTTAGCCAACTAGTGTTTTTTGTGGTATGGGATAGCTAGCCCCACGTCCAACCTCATTAGACGCCTCTTACGACACACGCGGCAGTAACAGTGGTTCTATTCTTTACACCCTAAATTTGGGCCTGTTAACCGCGAGCTGGATCAATTCAACATCTATTCTATTGTTTTCATCTTATTTCTTCTTCTTTGTAAGCTCCATATCGACCACTTGATAAACCACTCGTTGTGACAGTTACGCGCCTACAAGTAGGCCAGCACATCCGATTTCTGCGACCTTTTTATTTACTTGGATAGCTTTCCTACCTCAGACATGTCTTGTAAGTTGCAGTGTTACTGTTATTTTCTCCCATCGAGAGCCCAGACAACACACTGTCACTGTGTCTTCATCCAACACGCAGTCATGAAGAGACCGAAGAACATCCCCTTATCCATCTTCAACTCCCCGACAATCAATGATGTTGATTTTTTTTTTTTTTCGTCCGCTTTCAACTCAGACGAAGTTTCATCTCTGAAACTGATTTTTGCGTGAAAATCTGTTTTCCAATTTCTTACAATGGCAGCGTGCACATTGTAAATTACTTTACACTGGTAGCCGTGTGCTCAATGTACTCGTAATTAGTATTCCTCGCCATACAGGCAGATTTTCTCCGACTTCAGAGGTACTCATGTTATCGTCCTGAGTAAGACCAGGGACTCGAACAAATGCCGGACAGTAGGTTCGAACCCGAGCTATGAGGCGTCTCACAGCTAGCAGGCCGAGCTACTATCAACTACTCTAGGCAGTCCCCCAATGATGTTGATGACAGCATGTTCACTCTCTCATTGCCGCAAACTCCCACGTGCACAGGACAGTAGATCCACATACTCCTCTGGAGGTCTCTGTGGCTAAGTGGTTACGCCCTCACCTTGCGTTCCGAAGGTCGTGGGTTCGAATCTGGACTGTGCTGTTTTGTTCATGAATGCTTTTTTTTCAGAGACCCTTAGGATTGTTGCTGAACTACGACGTTTGTGCTTTGTGCACCACTCCCTGCAGATGGTGTACCATTTCTGCTGAGAGGGACCGAGCTTTACGGGGTAAATCCATTGCAATGAAATCAATCCTTCATCTTTAGACCCTTTATTACTGGAGGTCATGATTCAGAGACTATCTACGAAGCGCATACTAGGCCCGTTTTAGAAATCTCTTCCTGACCTGACGCTGTGAGGCATACAGGATTCGAGAAAGAAAGAAGAAAGAAAGAAAGGTCATGATTCCTGAAAGACGGGACTGTGGACGATCAAGACGACGGTAGCAACAGGACATTGAAGCAATCTACCTTGAACGTGACGTTGAGGAGGCGGAGAACGTGCTAGTGCTCGAGAGTATTTCAAACAGGCTCTGATCAGAGCGACGTTCTGCAAAGGACCCACAATATGATAACATATTGATGAGGTTAATGGTGATGACGACGATTATGATGATTACAATGATGATGATGATGATGAGGTGAGGGGTAATGATGATGGTGAGGGTGGTGATGATGATGGTGATGATGGTTATGATCTTGATGATGATGTTGATGATTAATGGTAATGATGATGGTTTTGATGATGATGATGATGATGATGATGGTGGTGGTGATGGTGGTGTTGATGAATGATGATGGTGGTTATGATGATGATAATAATAATAATGATAATGATGATGAAGATGATGAGGAGGAGGATGATGAAGATAATAACGAAGGTGGTAACGAAATGACATGACACATTATGCGCAGTAAATCCCCTGGTATTGTAAACACAAGAGTCGATATTCTGAAAGCCTAGAGACATGAGCCTAACTAACTAACTTCATAGATTAAAGTTATCATTTCATCTACTGCAGGTGTGTTTGATCGTTAGTAATTGTTGCTATAATCTAGGGCAGACTGTGGGTATCAACATCGATGAAAGATATGATAAGGCGGAAGTTGTTGCAGTTGTTGTTGTTACTAGTAGGTCATCTTGGCGTCGAGGTAGATGCTCCCCTCACATAGCTAGTGTTTGAGAGTATTTCAAGCAGGCTGTGATCATAGTGACGTTCTGCCGTGGCCCCCGTTAACATTAGACCGACTAGCTCAGACGGGAAATCAAAAATACCTGTTTAATTGGGGTTGGTTTTTGTATATGTTTGATATGAACACTGTAAGGTTTACTGCAATTTTACACAATTCTATGCGTTCGTTCTTTACGACCAATTTTAATCACTCTTTGTGATATGTTTGATCTTTGTCAAGAACGTGCATACGTTACACATTGGTTTGGTAGGCCCCTAAGCGCATAGACCACTAGACGTTTAGGACACGTGCATCCGATTTCAGCCAAACCTCCTTAGTCGCCTCTTACGACATGTGGCAGGTAGCAGTGGTTCTATTCTTTACACCCCAAATTTGGGCCCGGTAACCACTCGGGCGAACGTTTTCTGCAATTTTACACAATTCTATGCGTTCTTGGTTAGTTATTGTTGAAAATGTTAATAATATTGATATTTCTTAGTGTTCAAATATTCATTAGAAACGTTTGTATTTGGTCGTCCATTTGTTTTTTTTAATTTGTCGCTCCTGTTGTTCGTTTGTTTGATAAAGGCCTTGTTGGTCGAAAGTTGCTGTATTTTGTCATTGTTTTTGTAATTTGTAAAACTACAGTACTTTGTGATTACGTGTTTTGCCAATCAAATAGTTTTACTGCAGTCTCATCTATTTTGTGAATGTTAAAATATATAGTGTTATAATATAACATTGATTTAGCATTATGTGTTGTTTTTTTAATGAATGCTGGAATGCGAGGTCACGCGATGTTTGGGGTCTTATTTCCTAGATATTTTACTTGAGCCAGCCGGCCGTATGTTATCGGAAGGTCACTGTTCTGTGGAGGACCCTCAACAGGATGATGAGGTTAATGGTGATGATTTTGATGATGATGATGATGACGGTGATGATAATGACGATGATTATGATAAATAACGATGATAATAATGATGGTAGGGATGTAATGACGATGATTGTAAAGATGATGAAGGTGGTGCTGATGGTGATGAGGTAGGTGCTCCTCTCACACATGATAGCTGTAAGAAGTGGGCGCGCAATAGACCAGGCTGATATTCTGAGTTTCTTAAGGGAGAGAAAACGTGTAAATGATTCAAGTTAAAGTGGTGAATCTACAACACTAACCAGACTGCAAGAATACCACGTCAAATGTGGTGTAGCTAGACAAGAACACTATGCTGGTAGCTAAAGAAGAATAGTAAACCAGCACACAAAAATCCGGTGTCGTTAGTCGCCACGCAGACATAATGAGGATGAGATCGAGCACTTATTGACTAATTGGTTGGACGTGCAGTGATGATGATCCAACGAACTGACTTTACTATCTTATTTTCTAAGTTCTGCATTGACCACAGTTTTCCAATTCATTTTACAGGATCCCATGTAACGAGAAAGGGAGGCTTAGAATGCATTGTAACAACCGGTAAAATTGAGGGGAGACTAGACAGAGAAAGACAGAGAGGGAAAATAATGGGCAGCCTGACTTCATGGCACGGAAGAGCGTCATCATCTGGGATTATAGCAAACACCAGGAATATAGATTTGTGGATATCCATGATCGCCTACACCAACAGCACGGCACCCGATGATGATGATGATACAAGATTCCATTTTGAATATGATCGATTTTTTTCCCAGTATCATAAATCCCATGGACTGCTAAAATGACTAATGTTGAGATGTTGAATGAGATCAAGACACAGAGAAAGCTTATCATCAATATAAGAAAGAGACAGTCATCATTTTCGGGCATGTGATGAGGAGGGGAGGTTTAGAACACATCGTGATAACCGATAAAATCGAGGGTAGACGAGACAGGGAAGACAGAGGAGAAAATGTTGGATGGCCTGACTTCATGGCACGGTAGAGCGTCAACATCTGAGTTGATAACAAACACCAACGACAGAGATTTGTGGAGATCCATGATCGCCTACGCCAGCAGATACAGCACCTGATGATGATCATCATAAATCCGTGGGGATAATGCAGGAGATAGCAGAAAGAAAGATATGAGTTGGTTGAAGGACTATCAAGCGGTAAGGCATAAGAAGAGACATTTAATTCCGAATATATAACCGATTGTGGCATGAGTTGGTTGAAGGACTATATCCCAAACGGGGTTTAAAAGGCATGAAAGAAAGAGAGACATTTAATTCCGTAAACATAATATAACCCCTGGATTGTGGCATGAGTTGGTTGAAGGACTATATCCCAAACGAGGTTTAAAAGGCATGAAAGAAAGAGAGACATTTAATTCCGTAAACATAATATAACCCCTGGATTGTGGACATGGAAGTAAAAGCATTGTACAGAATGTGTGTAACAACAGCTCACCTGTCGAATTACGACGTCCTGAGAAGTTACCTGGTTGGTCGTGCCAGAATGCTTGATCCTGGCTAGTTCTGTCAGTGTCTGCCGTAACCGTACTTCCTACAGGAAAATATTACAGAATGAAAACTCCAAATTCTTTGGGGAAAAGTAAACATTGAAATGATAAAAAAATATCAGAGGAACATGTTCTTTTTCTGAAACGGTTGTCCATGATGTCAATCAGAACGTACTCGTGATCTTTGCTTCGAGCCCCATACAAATTATAGCAAATAGTTCATAAGTCATTGTTCTAGAACTAAGTCAAATCAGGGCTTAGCGGCGCGACAGACGTGTCGATCTAGAAGTATAGTCGACGGTACTCTGTAGCTAGTGCGGAGACGGTCATTAGCAAAGACGTGGAGGTGGAAGGAAAATGAAGATCGTGTCAGATCCTTTACAGGACGTCGCCATCAACCACATTAAACGCGTTATTGATTTTCTAGGCACCACTTATACGTTCAGTAGTTTACCATTGTTTTCTGATCGGTGATGTCTATTTTTACTATTCGTAAAAATCCACGGGAATAAATTTTCTTCCAAATTGTCTACCGTGGAGTTTGAACCAGATACTCTTGGGTTGTGGTCTAGTTCACTACCGGTAAGTCACAGACGCCCACGGAGGGGATTTCCTAACAAAATAAGGATAAAATTCTATGTGCTGTGCCAAGTGCGTAACATATTGCAGCTAAAACCGATATATTATTAATTTTTGGTCTCTCGCCTCTCTATCTCTCTTCTCTCTCCTCGCCTTGTAAACCCAAGTTGGGGCATATGCCATCAACCAACGCATGTTAGTTTATTGTTAGTTGGATTTTATAGCTACAGTTTTCTACCTGATGTAGTAGCCAGTCCTACGCCGGAAGTCGGTCACGGAATTCGTGCAGACGTTACCACTCAGAGATATTGATCGTCTGATGTACGACAATTCTCTTATTATGCGCAGGAGTGTATACACTACACCCACGTGTGAATGAGGATTCCCGTCGATTTCTACCGACTTTGTAACGCTTTAGTATACCAGTCTGTTTTCAGGGCCGCCGCGTGGATTTGTAATAGAGTCTTGGTCAGCGTCGGCTCACTGATCCTGGAACTACCTAGTCCCTTATTTACTTTACTCCCCCTTTTATCACTGACCAAAAGGTCCAAATACGAAGGATTGACTTCATTGTACCAGATTTCCGCATATGGTTCCGTCCCTCTCGTCAGAAATGGCGCAATACCTACTGCGAGTGTTGAACAAAGCACAAACTCCGAACCTCTGTCAACAATCCTCAGGTTCTTCATGTGAACTGAACAACGCGGTCCGGTTTCGATCCCACAGTCTTCAAAACGCAAGACAAACGTTTTAACCACATGGCCACAGAAACCCCTCAGTCACTGTGTAGTTTATGAATATGAATACCATCATCTAAATGAAGCATAATGAGTTGATCAATATATGATCTTGTCTCATCATCATCCAGTAGCTTTTCTGAGCGGAACTTGCCACCCTAACAGTCCTTCGGAATTTCTCTTCTCTTGTCATGGGTCTGGTAGGTCATAGACCTCTACATCCGTCATTCATTAATCCTAAATCCATCTTCTCCGTGGTCTTCCCCTTTTCATCTTTGCTGAGATGCCTCATTCCATCTCCAACATTTCTTGTCTCTTTATATGACCAAAATACTTCAATTTTCTCATTCTTATTTGTAGCTTCAGCAAGTTTGTGTTTGATTTTAAGTTCTCTCTGTATGTATCTATTTGTTCTCGTCTCTTCCTTTTGTATGCGAAGGATCTGGTCTATGTTTGGTCAATATTTCTCAATAATAAGTTGGTCAATTACAATAAGTGAATATGGGGGTTTTTTTCATCCGGAGACATACCTTTCTATGTGACAACATATGAACGTGAATCATGGACAGTACCACACATATATAAGAAGAAAATGGATACATCTGAAACGAAGTGCTACAGAAAAAATTATAAGAACGTTCTGGACAGAGAAGAGAGAAACAAAGTCCGACTTTGGTGTTTTGGCTAGCAAGCAAGGTAGGGTTGTTGCAGAGCGAAGTGGAGCATACAGGACAACTACTTCTAGTGTGAGTATTGAATGTGAGACATTTACTTCTGCCTTTCATTGGTTCTCTGGAACTCTGTTTATTGGGACCGTTGTTGTATCTGACTCTCAGCCCATGTTTTGTAAAAATTAACAGGATTCGATATGAGAGGATGTCGTCTATAGAAGTTTCTAGCCTAGAGAGGCTTACGTGGATCTACTGTCCCGGGGATGCGGGTGCTTGCGGCAATGAGAGCGCGGACAGACTTGCATCAACATTATTGATTGTCGGAGAGTTGAAGATGGATAAAGGGGATGTTTTTCGGTCTCTTCGCGAATGAATGTTGGATGAAAACATTAAAATAGTTGTTGAATCCATTCAGCAATTTAAGGAGTTTGGAGTTACCCGTTGTACAAGTAAAACTTGATGCTTGATGGGCAGAGTGAGGAGTGTGTTTAAGGCGAGAGACCCAGCCAAAACAGTGCTTATCTTTCTGTTTAAATTAACATTAAAAACTAACAAATATATTGTCATAAAGTTGGCCACATGTTACAAAAGATATTTTAAGGATAAGCAACGTATAGTTTATGAATTGCAAATAAAATAATAAATTACCTACAAAATGTTAGTTATTTTAAATTTTCCCTCCCACTCCTCCCTTCCTACCATACACAGGGGAATTGATTTCACATAAGAAGTGTAAAGAAAAGATTTCACATAAGAAGTGTAAAGAAAAGATTTCACATAAGAAGTGTAAAGAAAAGATTTCACATAAGAAGTGTAAAGAAAAGATTTCACATAAGAAGTGTAAAGAAAAGATTTCACATAAGAAGTGTAAAGAAAAGATTTCACATAAGAAGTGTAAAGAAAAGATTTCACATAAGAAGTGTAAAGAAAAGATTTCACATAAGAAGTGTAAAGAAAAGATTTCACATAAGAAGTGTAAAGAAAAGATTTCACATAAGAAGTGTAAAGAAAAGATTTCATATAAGAAGTGTAAAGAAAAGATTTCACATAAGAAGTGTAAAGAAAAGATTTCACATAAGAAGTGTAAAGAAAAGATTTCATATAAGAAGTGTAAAGAAAAGATTTCACATAAGAAGTGTAAAGAAAAGATTTCACATAAGAAGTGTAAAGAAAAGGTTTCATATAAGAAGTGTAAAGAAAAGATTTCATATAAGAAGTGTAAAGAAAAGATTTCACATAAGAAGTGTAAAGAAAAGATTTCACATAAGAAGTGTAAAGAAAAGATTTCACATAAGAAGTGTAAAGAAAAGATTTCACATAAGAAGTGTAAAGAATGCCAAAAACAGCAAATGATGTACACATCACCCCCAATTATAGCGTGAACCTCCACTTTTAAAAAAAAACTGTATATATACAGAGATATTGTTGTTCTAACATATGTTCTAACACTGAACATTTTGTTCTATTTTGAAGGGCTATGTTGTAAGAGCTCATCTCATAAACCAATTGTATTAGAGCATTTTTTGAGTGGTCCATCCATGAGTCACATAAACCATCATGTATGCATACCATTTCTCATATATGTTTGCTTGGAGTTTGTGGATTTAAGCTTCTGAAATGATCTATTTGTCTCGTTCTGATGAAGATCGGTTTCAGGAAACCAATAAATTGGTAAATTCAACAAGTAATTGTTTTCATAAGACAAGCCTATGACAACATATGAACGATCAAAGACCCTATATAGAACAAAGGATACAAACAAGTGCAAGAATAAATTATAAAACTTACACTGCAGAAAGAACAGTCCACTTCTGGTTTATTTGCTGACAGCGGGGGTTTAAGGATTGAGATACAGGACAACGTACTATGTGAATTGTGGAGGTTAACTTCCCCTTCATTGTTCTCGAACTCTGTTTTTGGACTGTTGCTGACTCGGCCCTGCTTTAAAATACAGGAAGAAATGAGGGGATTCGTCTATAAGTTCTCAGCCTGGATAGGTTAGGCACATTACCCGAAACAGGATGCGGTGCCTCGGCAATGAGAGACAGGACAGACTTGCATCAACATTATATCACAGTTAAAGGATAAGGACAATTTGTTTCTGGCTCTTCCCAGATGGGAATACATGTTGATGAGTCCACAATAGTGTGATCCATTCAGCTGTTCTGAAGGTTAGGTTACCTTTTGTCAAGAAACGGATGCGATGAAGTGAAGTCGAAGCTGAAGACCAGCCAAACAGTGCTTATCTCTGTTAAATTATTACTAACAAATATATTGTCATGAAGTTAGCACATGTTAAAATAAACATTTTCATACAAGCTGTCTATGGCAGAATAAAAAATAAACCCTGGCAGGTATAAATTTCCCCAGCTCCTTCCTCCTACACAAAGATCCAAAAGCGTCAAAACACATTTAATAAGAAGGCCCAATGAGAAAGGGTTTCACTATCGAAGCTGTAAAGAATCCAAAACAGCAATGATGTACTGGCACTTAAGGGAATACGTTTAGAAAAAAACGCTGTAATATACAAAAGTGTTCTAAAATGTTCTAATATGAACATTGTCTATTTTGAAGAGTCATGAAATGAGCCTTAACAAAAAAAGTAAGAATATTGAGAGCCCATCGAGTGAGTCACAAAACATCGAGCAACGTCGAAAGAGACGAGCACACCACGCACATGGTCTGACAGCCTTGACATCGTTCGCCCCACCTGTGGTCGAGGATCTGTAGTTTTAAAATGACCACAACACCAGCACCTACGAACAAAGGATACAACATAAGCTGAATTCACTTTCACTCACCTTGCGATGCACTTCTTTGTATTATTTGCTTGATAAAGGCCTTTTGATTCGAAACGATGCTGTATATAGCTATTGTTTTTGTATTTTGTAAAACTACAGTACTTTGTTTTTACGTGTTTCGCCATTGCTACATAGTTTTACTGCAGTCTTTCCTAATATTGATAACCAATAACCACCAACCTTCATGACATAGTAACTTCCTAACAATATTATCTATAACACTGAACCAGGTATTTGAAGAATTCAAACAATACTGGGCGTGGCAGTAATCAATCTATTTGTAACCGGTTTTTTTTCATCTACCTAAATTCCCAGAATCGATTACACAAATCGATAAAAGTTATCTGTAAGCATTATCAGATCAAACAGAATTGGATCGATAGCAAACACAAAATATTTGTTGCCCTATTATCTTTACTACTCAACTTCGCATGTGATTTACTTGCGGATATTGTTTCCCGACCGGAACAGTTCTCATGTTTACCAACTTTCATTTATTTACAAGACAAACACTAGGATGTAAAGGTGGTCAGAGAGATGTTGACCACATCAACCACTATGTGCTGTAGTTAAAGCGTCAACCGAACGGTAAGGTCCGGGCTGAAACAACGACTTTCACAATCAACAGTGCCATGCCTGCCGGCGTAGGCGATCAGGTCTCACAACAACTCTCTCTCCTTCGTGCAGGTAATCAATTCTGAAGTCGATCTTTTGTCGAACCAAGATGTCAGATCATCCATCATCTTCTCCCTCTGTCATCCATAATCTCTCCTTCCCTGAATGTTACCTGTTGTAACCAAATGTTTTAAACCTTCTCTTCACATCCCGAAGAACCTTGTTTGTCTGATTCTTATACTTTTGATAAGATATCTTTGTGTGCAGGCCTGATTTAAATCCTCATCGACTTTCACAACGCAAGGAGAACTGCTTCTTTATTATTAATTCAGCTGCAATTTTCTTAATTATTAAAATATTTTAATGAGCAATATACCATTATGTAGGTAAATGAAATTTCTTTAATATCGATCTAAAACCAAAACAAAGCGGCATTCCCAGCGGCCTATGGGAGGAATCAGTTAATCCTTCAGCACAAACACCCCCTCCTCCCCCACCCCACAACCCCACCCTACTCTACCATCATACATTTTTTTCTCTCTCTCTCACTCGCGATCACCCTTAGAACGATGTACCAGATTTCCCCATAAACTATATTCATGTGGAAATCTGATTCATGCAGCCTTAGCATGAGTGGGTTTTGTCATATCTTCAGCGCCATTTGGAGCTCTGGTGCTTATCCTTCGGTATTGTGTCCGGTTTCAGCCAGCGTTTACTGGGTTGTCCCCAATCAAACTACAAGGCAGTAGTAGTTCTCTGCGATGAGAAACACGATTATTGTTCTCTGGATGGAGACCCTATCTTCGAGGCCGCACTGAATTCAAGCTTCTGCTGGACTTTACAGCTTTTCTGCACATTTTGGTGGCCCGCTCACCCTACTCCTGCGGCGCCTTTTCGTCGCTAAACCATCAGCACCGTGCATGTCTGCCCCACCAGTGGGCTTGCCTGTGCGTCGCCCGCATGCGTGTCCGCTCTACTTTGGTGCCTGCTCACCGTGTTTATTTGGTTTCCCACCATGCTCACATTTACTATGCTTTGAGACTGCCAGAACACGCAGCTCAACCCTGGCTCCAACCTCAGGGCTCCGGGTTTCGCCCCATGTGAGCCCACGTCTCGCCTCTGGACGCACCCCTCATCCCTTTATGTTTCTTTATTTCGCTTTTCCCATCGGCCGGGAGAGAGGTGCAGAGACAGTCACTCGGGATTCTTCTCATCTATCTTGCGAGTAGATCTCGTATAGTGTAACTGCTCTTGCATCATTACTTAAACCAGATTAGCTCTCCCACGATCCCTACCCACGTATCCAGACACTATCCTCCATCTGTTTCCAGGGTTACCACGTAGAGGTGGGGTAGGATCTTGATTAGTGCCAGCTCACCAATCCTGGCGCGCCGTTGTCCCTAGAACTGCGCGTTTGACCCCCTCCATATATTCGAACGTTTATGTACACTAAACTCATAAACTTTCTATATGTTACTATATTGTACGTCCAACCCATACATTTTGTTGTATTTGACCGCCATTTTGCTGCCTGGTACCTCAAGGGGAGCAAAGAATAGTAACACTGCGACCTACAAGGCATGTCGTTAGAGACGACTGAGGTAGGGGCCTAGGGAAGATACTAGAGTAAATAAAAGCGTCGCAGAAATTGGGTGTGTTGGCCTACTTGTAGGCGAATAACTGGCACAACGTACAATCGCTCTTAGGCTCATATCACATACAAATCACAAAGAGTGGTTAAACAAGTGGTCGATATGGAGCGGTCGATGAAGAATAACTTGAACACAGGACCTACATTTTATATCCGTTTCCGATAGAACTAGGAACTCGATCTCACCTACACTAATATCCTGATCTCTGGAAACATATCAAAATAGCTTCACGAGGAAACGAACCGAGTACCTTTGGAGCGAGAGGCAAGCACCTAACCTCTACACTACAGACACCCCTTTAGCTTATGGTTGGTACAAAGCGAAACTTGACAGAATAACAACGTGTATTATTCTCACATGAACGTATGACTTCTAGAGATAATGTGCCTTAGAAGAGCTGTAGATGTGACAATAAGAGAGAAGAGCTGTAGATGTGACAATAAGAGAGGAGAGCTGTAGATGTGATAATAAGAGAGGAGAGCTGTAGATGTGATAATAAGAGAGGAGAGCTGTAGATGTGACAATAAGAGAGGAGAGCTGTAGGTGTGACAATAAGAGAGAAGAGCTGTAGATGTGACAATAAGAAAGGAGACTGTAGATGGACAATGCAGGTTTCTAGAATGAGCTGATAGATGTGACAATAAACTATAAACTTTCTAGATGTTACATATGAGAAACTTTGAAGAGCCATTGTGTGTACTAAGCAGACTAGAAGAGCGACTAAGATGTGACGTTAGAGAGACTTAGAAGAAGTCTAGAGTACAATAAAGCTTAGAAAGAGTGTGATGTGACAATAAGGCACTTAGAAAGCTCTAGATCTACAATCAAGAGAGGTTAGCAAGGGTGTATGATGTGAAATAAGAGGACCTTTTAGGAAGAGCTAGGTGTCTATAATAAGAGACTTAGAAGAGCTTGTAGTGTGACGAAAAAAGAGACTTTAGAAGAGGCGAGATGTGACAACTAAGACACTTTAGAGAGCTGTAGGTGACGATAATAAGGATTAGAACGAGACTTTAGGTGTGCTAGAAGAGCTGTAGATGTGACAATAAGAGAAGAAGAGCTGTAGGTGTGACAATAAGAAAAGAGAGCTGTAGTGTGATAATAAGAGATGGAAGAGCGTAGATGTGACAATAAGAAAAGAAGAACTGTAGGTGTGACAATAAGAGACAGAAGAGCTGTAGGTGTGACAATAAGAGACTGAAGAGCTGTAGTGTGACAATAAGAGAGGAGAGCTGTAGGTGTGACAATAAGAGACTTAGAAGAGCTGTAGATGTGACAATAAGAGACTTAGAAGAGCTGTAGATGTGACAATAAGAGAGAAGAGCTGTAGATGTGACAATGAGAGACTTAGAAGAGCTGTAGATGTGACAATAAGAAAGGAGAGCTGTAGATGTGACAATAAGAGACTTAGAAGAGCTGTGGGTGTGACAATAAGAGACTTAGAAGAGCTGTAGATGTGACAATAAGAGACTTAGAAGAGCTGTAGGTATGACAATAAGAGACTTAGAAGAGCTGTAGGTGTGACAATAAGAGACTTAGAAGAGCTGTAGATGTGACAATAAGAGACTTAGAAGAGCTGTAGGTGTGAAAATAAGAGAGAAGAGCTGTAGATGTGACAATAAGAGGAAGAGCGTAGATGTGACAATAAGAGACTTAGAAGAGCTGTAGTGTGAAATAAGAGAGAAGAGCTGTAGATGTGACAAGAGAGAAGAGCTGTAGGTGTGACAATAAGAGACTTAGAAGAGCTGTAGATGTGACAATAAGAGAGAAGAGCTGTAGGTGTGACAATAAGAGAGAAGAGCTGTAGGTGTGACAATAAGAGACACAACTAGAAATAAAGAAATCAGAAGAAGACTGGATGTGAAACCGGTCATGCAATTCATAAATGAACAATAGATTAAATGGTTTGGACACCTGACAAAAGAATGCCCTTGTGTCGACTACCAGAGAGAGCCACTCTGAAAAAGTATAACCAGTACAGAGCAAGACCACGGAAAAGATAAAGTGACGGTATCAAGAATATCCTTAAAGAAATAAATAACAGCTTACAGTGGGCCTTAGAACAAGCACACACAAGATCACGACCTCCTCTCCCCCTCCCAAACACTTCCATAAAGAAGTAAATGTTGGAAGAGAAGAAGAAGAATGGATGGCTGCGAGGTTTGAGTTATTGATTTTAAAGATAGAATAATTGATTACTGCTTTTGATTACAATTTCTGCTGACGTGTTTTCAGAATACAATGGACAGAGAAAAGAGGAATGCTGACATCAAACGATAGAAGAGAACTAGTCACGACAGAGATGAAGTGTCTACACAGAATGATGGGAGTATCAAGAAGAGACCGGTTTAGAACTGAAGACGTCAAGTAAAAAGTGGGTAGAACATCAGTATTAAACTTCATCAAGAAACAACAAATTAAATTGTTCGAATACATAAGCAGATTAATAACAGACAATGCACCTCAGAGAGGAATGTTATACCGATACAGTAGATACAAAGCAAAAGGCTGGCTACGCAAAAGTGAGTCTCAGAGATAACAGTGACGACGAAAGACACTATTTATGAAGCACACACAAAATTCCATTCTGATAATCTCTTTTTATTCTGACGCTTTGAGGCAAAACAGGATTAGAGACAAGAAAGAAAAGAAATCTATCCATTGAAGAAACGCTTAAAATTGAAGAGAATTACTTGATAAAGAAAAGAAATCTATCCATTGAAGAAATGCTTAAAATTGAAGAGAATTACTTGATAAAGAAAAGAAATCTATCCTATTGAAGAAAGCTTAAAATTGAAGAGAATTGCTTGATAAAGAAAAGAAATCTATCTATTGAAGAAACGCTTAAAATTGAAGAGAATTGTTTGATAAAGAAAAGAAAAATGAAGAATTAAGATATTTGGAAGATGAAATAGTTTCGTAGGAAATGAGATTGAAAAATGATACCTTGACGACGAGAGAGAAGTCTAGGAGAAATGGGCTTGAAGTCAATTGTATAGTAGAGATCTAAAAACAGAATAATACAATAGAGAGAGTAGAAGAACTGAAAACAAAATAATAATGATACAGACAGTGGAAGAACTAAAAACAAAATAATAATGATACAGACAGTAGAAGAACTAAAAACAAAATAATAATGATACAGACAGTGGAAGAACTAAAAACAAAATAATAATGATACAGACAGTAGAAGAACTAAAAACAAAATAATAATGATACAGACAGTAGAAGAACTAAAAACAAAATAATAATGATACAGACAGTAGAAGAACTAAAAACAAAATAATAATGATACAGACAGTAGAAGAACTAAAAACAAAATAATAATGATACAGACAGTAGAAGAACTAAAAACAAAATAATAATGATACAGACAGTAGAAGAACTAAAAACAAAATAATAATGATACAGAGAGTAGAAGAACTAAAACAAAATAATAATGATACAGACAGTAGAAGAACTAAAAATAAAATAATAATGATACAGACAGTAGAAGAACTAAAACAAAATAATAATGATACAGACAGTAGAAGAACTAAAACAAAATAATACAATACAGAAAAGTAGAAGAACTAACAACAAAATAATACAATACAGACTAGAAATATTTAAAAAGTAACATGCGTTTTTCAAACATTTCAAAGAAAACAAAACAAAATAATATGATAGAGACTAGAAATATTTAAAAAGTAACATGTGTTTTTCAAACATTTATAAGAAAACAAAACAAAATAATATGATAGAGACTAGAAATATTTAAAAGTAACATGCGTTTTTCAAACATTTAAAAGAAAACAAAACAAAATGTGTTCAACTTACCCTTCCTTGATCCCGAAATTTCTGATGATACACGAGAAGGTGAAGGAGATTCGACCACACGTCTATCAGAAGGGGGTGTATTTAATCCTGCTACTGCACCAGGTCTGGGTGAGTTGAAAGCACTTCCTGCTACCTTGTATCTGTAATGCAGCGAAGTCGATCCACCGTTGGATTCTACAGAAGGATCGTACGGGGTGTTGTTTAGGGAAGAAGTTTGTCTAGAAGAAGAACCTTCAGCTCCTCGAGTCTTTCGAGGTTTAGGCTGCCAGGTACGACCAGAAGAAACTGGTGTACTTGATTTCGAAACTTTGTCGTGTTTATCAAATACTTCTTTTTGTGGTTCATATTTAATAGGCATTTTTGTAACACCTGTGACGTTTTTGGGCATAAATTTCCCATCAAGATCATCGTCGTCAAGGATTTCTGAATCTGAAGGTAAAGAATATGTTTTTTCTTCTCTAGGGGCCCAGTCTTGATCTTGTTGACGAGGAAGATCTTGTCTTTCATAGTCTTCTTGTCCGGAATCGTTTTCTTCTAAATCAGACCCACTATCTCTTTGGCCAGAATCACTTTTTCTTTGGTAGGTTCCGCTTTCTCCTTGATCCGTACCACTTTCTCCTTGATCAAAATCACTTTCTCTTCTATCAGCATCACTTTCTCTGTCATAATAATCCTTGTCTCTATCCCTGTATCCTTCTATCCTGTTATCCTTACTTCTATCATAAGCTGTATCCTGTTTATCATAACTGTTCCTTATTCTATCATCTTCTAAATTTTGTCTATCATAGACTCTATCAGTTCTATCGTAGCCACTTCCATTTCTATCTAACCCTCTCATTTCTCTAGTCTTCTCATAGTCTGTCTCATTTCTAGCAGACACTGTATCATTCTTAGCAGAACTCTCTTCGTTTGTATTGTAGTCATCACCACTTCCCTCATTTCTATCATAATTTCTTCCTGTTCTCTCAGGAACCATCTCATTTCTACCGAAATACATCGCATCCACATTTTCGTATATATGATCTTCCTTCATAGCGTTGTACGAACTGTCCTGGCCCTCATTGGGACTACGCCTCTGCTCTATTGTACTTCCATCACTGCTGTGAATATCACTTTTAGGGGAAGTGCTCCCGGAATCTCTTCCTTGTATGCTTCTAGAACGCTCAATAACAGGAGAGGAATAATGATCTAAGACTTTGTCAAGGTGACGGTCAAAACTTGGATTGGATTCAATTGACAGTTTCCTTTCTGCAACTTTCTTATTGTATGAATTGTCTCTAACTACCTCTCTTTGAGTGCTTCCAGATCTGCTACTGTAAGACTCAAATGAATTGTCAATGTCTTTATTATTTGTTAGTGGTGTTTCATTCTGTGGAAATGTTTTCGAGGGTTTGTATTCCCTGTTTTCGAAGTCTTCCGAATCTGTTTCCATGGAAGGTAAGTTTCTTTCTTGTGTTTCTGGTTCTGAGGGTGTTCTTAGATCTCTTGTGTTAACTGTACGCTCATTAGTTCCAAGTGGAGATTGCACGACGTAAACCTTTGAGTATTTGTGCTCCGGTTTAAACGATTTTTGTGGCTCGTCTGGGGAGCGCATTGTTCTGAGCGGTTTAGATTTGGGAACCCATGATCGCTTTTTCTCAGTTTCAACGATTGTTGGTTCTGGTTTAGTGGGGACGATCTTGCTTTCGGATGAGATGCTGTTTGTGTCTGTCTCCTCAGAGGAGTCAGATGAGCGTGTGCTCCATGGAATGTATCGTGCAAGTTGCTCTGGTCTATACGAATCGGTTTCAGTTGGGGTAAAGTTTTCTAACACAGGGGCAATAAATGGTTTTTCTTGTGGAGGTCTCATAACAGGTGCCCCTTCCAAAGTGATTGGTGCCACTACGGGTTTAGCCGTAGCAACATTAACCTTTTGAGATGGCGTTGGTTTAGGGGTGCCAGGAGTTATAATTATAGTTGGGGTAGATCTCATTTCCATCGGGGATAGCAGGTTGCTTGATTGCGCTTGAATTGAGCCTGGGGATTCAAACCTGGTGTCAGCAGTAATTTTCTGATGTCCATGCTGTTCTGTACGCTTTCTATCGAAGTCATCTTCGGATGAAGACGAGGATGGCGATCGCAAAGATGTTATTAATTCTCTTTGATTTGTAACAGAAATAAGAGGTTGCTCACGATTCTTCTGTTCTTCAGGCAAAAACATGTCTTCTTTAGAAATATCACGTGATCCTGTGTTTTTCTTATTGTTTAGAGGTTGTTTGAGTTCTAAAGAGCTAGGTCTTTCTTCCAAATCCAGCTCTTCTTTATTTGTATGTTTCAAAACTGATTGGTCATTTTCTGGCTCTTGTTTGTTTACTAACACTAATGGGTGTGTTATCCTAATTGGGGTTGGAGCTGCAAACGTGTTAGGAGTTTGGCCTAGGACGATTTTGGCAGGTTCCGCATAAGTGATCGGAGTTTGGCCTAGGACAATCTTAGCAGGTTCTGAATAAGTGATGGGAGGTTGGCCGAGGACGATCTTGGCAGGTTCCGAGTAAGTGATGGGAGTTTGGCCGAGGACTATCTTGGCAGGTTCCGCATAAGTAATGGGCTTGTGGCCTAGGACGATTTTGGCAGGTTCCTCATAAGTGATGGGAGTTTGGCCTAGGACAATCTTAGCAGGTTCTGCATAAGTGATGGGAGTTTGGCCTAGGACAATCTTAGCAGGTTCCGCATAAGTGATGGGAGGTTGGCCTAGGACGATCTTAGCAGGTTCCTCATAAGTGATGGGAGTTTGGCCTAGGACAATCTTAGCAGGTTCTGCATAAGTGATGGGAGGTTGGCCAGAGGCAATTCTGACAGGATCTGTAGACGTCTTAGGAATTTGGCTTTGGCTGAGGACAATCTTGGCAGGGTCTGCATATATAATGGGAGTTTTGTTGGCGTTAATTTTGACAGGAGCTGTAAGAGTGGTAGCAAGTTGATTGAGAACAATTTTTGAAGGAGCTGAAACCGGTTTGGGAGCAGTTTGACTGGAAGCAGTTTTGACAGGATCTGCAATCGTGCTAGGAGTTTTGCTGGTTACATCCTTGGCAGGAGGGACAAAAGTGCTAAGAGTTTTGCTGTTGGCAATCTTGGCAGGAGGGACAAAAGGACTTGGAGTTTGGCTGTTGGCAATATTTTCCGTGTCCGCCCCCCGTATCCTTTGATTGTTTGAGAGGTTGCTCTCATCTTGTGGTCTTTTCAGAATGCTCTTAACGGTGACATCGGTTGGAGATGTTATAATCTCCGGGACAGCGTCATTGGAGTGTGTGAACTCATGATTTCTTCTAGGAACACTCGCTACTTGGCGGGTCGTTTCTGGGGAGGTTAACCTTGTTAAAACAGGCTGTGGTGACGATGAATCTGCCAGATTGTTTGGTCTTTCTTGTTTGTTAACTTTTGGGTCTTCTTTCTTCTTATCAATAACAGCACGGATTTGTTGGAAAGGTACTATTGGGATTGGTTTCAGAGACTGGGAATTACTTGCAGTTCTCATTTTCTCACTGGGAAGTTTAACAGGACTGTAAATCTTGAGACTGTCCATGCTTGTTTGGTTCATAAATGAAGGTGTTGTTGGAGCAGATTTTGAGGAGGAGCGTGGTGATCTGAGGTTCCTAGCTGATGTTGGCATTTGGACTCGGGATCTGATGACAACGTTGGATGTTGGGGTAGGTGTAGTGCTGGGGGAGAATATTGTCAATGAAGCTAGATTTGAGGATGAGCTGTGTCGAAGTAAAGAGCTGCCGTTTCTGGGCAAGCTAGAATGTTTATACCAATCTGGGATGTTTAGTTTCTGCAAGGATTTGCTGATTCGAAGATCGTGAGCGGACGGTGGCCTCTGCAGGATACCTTCAGCAGGACCACGACTACTTTCAAGAGCGCATAAGCTTCTAGACTTTTTGTACTCTGGTTTGATAAATTTTTCTTGAGAGTCAGGGGCTTCATTACGTCTAGGAACGGAACTACTTATCGTTGAATAGTCATAGGCATGTCGTAGTTCCCCCATGCTAGATGGACGATTAAAATATCTGTCTTGTTCTTGGAAAGGGAACGTAAGATCAAACATATCGCTGTTGGTTTCTGGGAAGAATGAATCACTCAATGGACCGTCATTTTCCGAACAGAATCTGCGTAAACATGTACGTAAATCGGCTCTCATATTTTCGATGGAGAGGGTCTTGTCCAGAATCTCCCGTCGGCCTTTCTCTGAGAGAATACAATCGTCATGTAAACAATCCACGTTTAGTGAGCCTTCTGATCGGCCAGGTTTAAGATTAATCATGTACTTGAGTTTCTCGAGTTGTTCCTGGCTTCGATAGTTTGAATATCTTGACATTCTTGGTGCGTACATTCTGTTTTTGACGTGTGCCGCACCAATCGCACCTTTGTGCACTTTGAACTCATTAGTGATGGAATCGGCAGTTAAGTCTTGCTCGCTTAAAAACCGATTACGAGATTGGTTAATTTTTAACCTGCTGGGGGTTACAAACTGCTCAGGTAAAATAAAAGGGGCCGCCTTTGGCGGGGTCAGACTTGAGGGGTCCATTGTTAGAACAGATGTATAGGGTTGTTTATATCTTCTCTTTATATCTTTCATAGATGAAGATCTTTTAGGTGTTAGTGGCACAAATTGGGACTGAGCACCAGCTGTACTTCTGAATGGCACTAATGTAGGTTGTGTTACGGATGTGTGGGCTGGAGTTGTTGGAGAAATGTCCTTTATGGATGATGAATCCGGTGCTATTTTTGGTGAATTCTGTTCAGAAATTGAGTCTCTGGTAAATAGATCATTTGCGCTTGTTGTAGACTGAGGCGATTTGATGTAGCTATCTAGCGTTGAACTTGGTTTTTCTTCGACATTTTCAACATCAGGACTGTGTAATCTTCATTCATCTCATCATCATCTTCTTCTTCTTCTTCATCATTCTCATACTCCTCCTCATCGTTATCTTCAGACTTATTCACATCTTCTTTCTCATCACCAACAGGAATTTCACCGACTCCTTCGCTCATAAATTTCTTATTCTCACTTTCAACATGTTTTTGTGAGTCACGATTTGTAATATCTGACTCATTAGAGTCAGTCACGTTTATCATTGAGACACCGCTGTATTTCTTTGAGACATTGTCTAGTTTCATTGTTGCTGTTGGACTGAATACCGAAGTCCTGTTCGGTGGGGGAGTAGCCAGCATTGAATATTTTAAGTATGGTTCTGTTGACGTGTTTGAGCTTCTCATCGCAGTTTTCATTGGGTCTGATGCCAGACGACCGGAAACTGGATAGGAAGGCAGTGAGATCTTTGACTCAAATGTTCCTACAGGCACAGACTCTCCATCTACAGAGTCTAAAGTAGCTAAGTCACGGCCTGTTTGTTCCGAGAACGGGTTAGTTTTCTGGTCAATGTCTTGCACCCTAAAAGGGTTTTCAGAGTAATGTTCGGGTGAAGGGGTGATTTTTTCGTCGACGAAGTTAGACCCAGGGATAACACGTGTCCACGACAAAGCGGACGATGTTGGAAGCGGATCTCGAAGCGATGAAGTCATTAGTGACGTGCTGTAAGTTAATTTTGAAGTCCCTCGGGGGTGAATATCTGCCCTCGTTTGCTCCTCTAGAACTTCATTACGCAATGGACCTTCAACAGTTTTTTGCAAAAGATTTGGAGAAGTTTGAAATCTCCTGTACTCCAAAATGGGTGACTCGACAGCAGCTGTTTCTCGGCTGTTTACACTCGTACTCCCACTCTCCCTGCTTGTGTTTCCACTCCCACCTCTCCAGTCAGAACTGCTTCGATCCGAAGATGAAACACTACTAGAAGCTGTTTCAGTCGAACGGTTTTGGCCAGAAGTGGATACATCTTGTCCTGACGACCATGATATTGTTCTAGTACCAGAGACCCTCCCTATCAAATCATCTTCATTCTGAGCAGTCGAAGTTCGCACAAATTTCGGTTTCTTTAAATTTTCTTCTGGCTCCTCTTCTTCTTTTTTAATCCAGTTCTCTACTATTCTGCCTTCCTTTTCTTTGTTACCGTTGTCACTAACAATAGATGGTGTGTCGTCATTATATGATGTTTGCGAATAAGGTGCTTGTTCATTTAGAGGTACCATATCGTTTGTGGTGTTGATAGTGGTAACATTACCGCTGAGAATATCGCTATTAGGGGGAGATGGCTGTATTGGGGTTGTCTCAATAGAAGCTGTGGAGTCATCGTTCTTTGACATTTGACGCACAAAGTCGTAGTAGCTACTCAGGGATTGTCTCCCTGGTTGAACGACTTCACTCTTGGAGGAACTTAAGTCGTCCATAGGCATCTCGTCAGTATCTTCTCTGGGTAAAACGTCTTGAGAATATGATGTTGGACTATCGTCGAAGTTAATCTCGTATGGAGTATATTCTGTGTGCTCAATGTGTTTAGGGGAGTTCCGTTCGCTAGATGGTGACGGCTCCCTTAAAGGTGGTGGTTCCAGGTCTGGTGATCTTAGATTGAGCTCGCTTGAGGGTGCCACCTCTGCTAAAGATGACGGTCCCAGAACTGAAGATCTGAGATTAAGTTCACTTGATGGTGGCGCCTCTGCTAAATATGGTCGTCCTAGAACTGAATATCTGGGAAGAAACTCGCTTGATGGTCTATATCTGGGAATAAACTTGCTAGATGGTGACGCCTCTGCTAAATATGACGTTCCCAGAACTGATGATTTGAGATTAGGCTCCCTTGATGTTGACGCCCCCGATAAAGACGAAGCTCCCAGACCTGAATATCTGAGGTTAGGCTCCCTTGATGTTGACGTCCCTGCTAAAAATGGCCTTTCCAGAACTGAAGATCTGAGATAAGGTTCCCTTGATGTTGACGCCCCCGTTAATGACGGAGTTCCCAGAAATGAAGGTGTGAAGTTATCATATCTGAACATAGCATAAGGCGTATGTGTAGCAGTAGACTCCAGCTGCGACAATCTAGTTGTTGTCACCGATGCCTGACCCACACGATGATGCTGCAGAAGAGGGGACAATTTAGCTTGACTAGAACCAAGTAACACTTCTGTCCCCTTTGGGTACCTTGATACTGGAATTATTTCATAATGTTCTTCTGTATAAGTATCTATCTCCTCTTCCGTTTCATCTTTATTCCCTTTCTTTTCATCACCTTCATCAAGATGTTCATTATGGAACTCTGTTCTCTCGTCTTCTTGGTACATCTCTGTTTCAGCAGCTACGTCATCCTGATATGAGCTCCCATCGTGTCCAGACTCATCAACAAAAACTCTATCTCGTTCAATCAACCTCACAACAGGCCAACCATCTGACGTACTGTACTCATCCGATTTATATTCATCCAAATTAAGTTGGAATCCGAATTTCTCCTTCAAGCCTTTATCCACCCTAGCCAAAGCTTTACTTTGTTCACGATATCCGCTAATACCATCACCATAATCATTATCATCGTCCCCACCACGAAAACCAAAAGCGTTATGACCTTCGACATCAATCATGGTAGTAGTACAAGTACTCTGCCACTCTTCATTGTTATCATCCTCATGATTGTGAGATTCGAACTCTGGCCTCTTAACATCTCTCCTCTGATCTAACAAGTCCTTCAAATTATGCATCGTTCGTAACACTGTGATTTCAGGAGATAACGGCAAAATGAATGTTTCAACAACATCTTCTGTCCATTCTTCCTCGCTATCTCCTCTCATCTCTCTCACTTCATCCACTCCGTCTTCATTTCCGAAAGAACTATCCACAAATTTATCCATTTTATGAACACTTTCCTTATCTTCGTCAGAAAACTCAGGATTACACTCTATAACTTCAACGCTACTTACTTCGCCAGATCTTACACCAATCCCACCAAATTCATCATCATAACAAGCTGGTTCATGCACATTCTCTGAATAAATTACATTTCGTTTCGTATCACCATCACATTCCAACTTTTCTGTTTCTTCACTTAATTGTTCATCCGAAGGAAAACCTATTTCAACACCATTTTCTTGTTTATTTTGGTCACTTTCTGAATTCGGTACATAACTACCGGAGATTTCTGTGTTTATGAACTCACCGAATTGTTCCGGAACTTCATTCCTGCTTGTTGTAAACTTGTCACTTAATTCTGAACCGAGGTCCGTGAGTAAGTTTCTATTTTTAGTGTCGTAATATTTGTAATTTTGTGAATTATAATTAACCTTACCTTCTGGTGATTCAGAATCCGTTATATCATTGAGTAACGAAACAGAGTTATCAACTTTAAATATGTCACTGGTTCCTATTTCGTCTCCACTAGGCAATTTTTGTGGCGAATACAAGGAATCGGGAGTGAGTAGTTGATCTGTGCTTTCTTGGAGAGGATATAAATGAGAAATTAATCCATGAATACGTACAGGGCTTCCAGTAGGTTCTCTTAAAGTATGCCGTGAAATAACTGTTTGAACGGATTCATCACTATCAGAATTGCTATCATCCACTTCAACACGGGTAGAAAATGTATGAAGGAAAGTATTTGACACAAATTGATCTCCTTCTTCGAAAGCTAACCCCGAGTCACGTGAGAGATTATCTATACTTCCGCTTCTAAAATCAGTATTAAATCTATCAATAAAATTATTGTTTACCTGAAGATTTTGTGAATAATCTGTAACAAAATTAGTTGGGGCTTTATCAACACTCGTACCAAAACACCTAACTGAGTATTCATTTTTGAAAACATCCACTTCCTTTTCAGAACTCACTGGCGCGTCCGTCACAAAGAACGCACCACTCACTGCGTCTGAATTAAGTCCCGTACAGGTAATTTGGTTGGTTGGTATGCCCTCCCCACCTTCTTGATAATCCAGTTCAGTATCATGTTGAGTGTTTATGTTTTGTAATCTAGATTCGAATGTGTCTTTGTCAGGAATGTTGTATCTAAGGCTAGAAATAGGCCTTTGTTCATTAGCACAGGGCCTTTCCTGTTTTATATTGACAGTTGGTATTTCAATATTTATCTCTGGCCACAAATTTAATGTTTTGTTTACATTGAAATTAAGTTCGTCGGTGAATATGCCCTGTACAGGAGTTAATCTCGGATTGATATCGCTGTACTCTGAACTATCTGGGATTTGTATATCGTTCAAGTTGTAAGTCCCATGTTCAGCGCTACTTGTGTCTCCTTCGCTGGATGTTAGCATGTCGTCTGAATTTTCTTCTGTTATTGGTTCTAAGATAGAACAACAGAAAAGTTCTTCATCAGAGTCAAGCTCGCGGGGTTGAACATCATCATCAAAATCGTAATCATAATTATATTGATAGTCATCATACGACTCTACAAAGTCGTCCCCGCAGTTATCGTTGTAGATTCTCCTGTCCGTTTTGACTTCGGGGGTTCTACACCAGTTTTCTTCAATATTATTTGGGTATTCCGTTTTGTTGGTGTCCTCAGGACATTTGTCGGCGGTGATGTTTAGATGCAAACTAGACTTGTCAACTTCGGTAGAACTAGCGTCTTCTAAACTCGAGTCTGTGATGTCAACCGTCTCGCTTTGGGCGTTGTCAATACTGCTATCACTTCCGTTGTGTTTGCTTAAAGATGGCAATGTGTTCTCGCAAGTTTCACAACCGTTTCCACATTCTGTGTGTTTACCTGCGGCTTGGGAGGGTGTAACAGATCGATCGACTGTTGTCGCTAGATCGTGAGGCTGTTGTTCCACTTCTAAACCAACACCTGGCGACAGACGATCGATGAAACAATCTGGAAGTTGGTATTCTGCGCAGCTATCACCAGTCAACTCGTCTATAAATACATCTTGGGAATCACCGAGAATTCCAACGGGTTCCCCAGCTGTGCTAAATTTAGCACTCGCTCTAATGACGTTGTTGGGAGTATCCCCGCATAATGGTAAATCCACCGGAACTCGATTACTTTTGTACAAATCTGGCACTTGGAATTCACAATTCTCAGAAGAACGCTGTTCTCTTAATACGGTGTCTGACAAAGAAATAACCCTCCTTGATGTAGAATTATTATATAGGCTAAAAAACTGTGGTCTAGTGGAAGGTGTTGGTAGTCTTCGTATTACAGTAAATCTACCCGGTTCAACTACAGTAGGCGAAATAGATAACGATACCAGCGTATTCGAATCTGTTACAGGCAAACATTGACCTAACCTTTCACTCTCTGGCTCATCATCATCTCCCTCTCTCTTTTCCTCATTAATTATATCTAACATTCGCCACGAAAAAATTATAGTAATAATTGTTGCAATTGCTGCGGTAAGGAACCTTTCAAACGCTCCTTCTGAAGCAGAGGATAAACTTCCTTTCGGCAACCATCGATCCATATTTAAACTGTTTTGGAAAAGTATTGAAGAAAGGGTAGATCTTACTAGCTATTTAGCCCTAAGGATTGCAGTCGTGTTAGTTATAAATGTTCTGCCTCTGTTGTTCTCATGTTCTGGCCAAGGCGTTGTCATAGTGACTATATTAAGATATTCAAAATAAACATTATCATAAATGACTACACCACATTCAATGAAACCAATATCCATGTGTTTGCACAAACAGAGATTTGAACAACTCATTTTTCGTGTGTCAAATTTGTTTAGTGGACACATAAAAATGAAAATGGCGACATAGGTTGAAAGTCACCGTAAATTGTGGCAGTAGTGTCCAACATTTTTAGAAGTATTACGAAATGTTTGTAAGTAAAACCCAAACGAAATAGGTGAGCTTGGCAACTGTATAGTGAAAATTTGAACTGGTAAGTATTCTGGGCATGATTGATTACGGCCAAACATGATGATCTTAAAAAGCTTAATATGAGAAGACATTAAATAAAAATGTATACACAGTGAAATTAGAATTAAAAGCATAACTCAAAATATACATAGTTTATTAATCAACATTGATAAATCAACATCGAACTGGCGTGTTGGTCGCTGGACGCTGCTGGATTTGCTGAGGCGGAGATCGAGCACCTATGGACATGTCCGGAGTGATATGATGATAGTCTTCATATAACTGATAACTAATAACTGATACACAGTTTTTCCTTCATCTTTTGCCGTTCCTAGGTCAGTATCAGATGGGTTATTGTTATTTATTGATTTATTGGTTATTGTTCATTAAATTGTCGTCATTGCATTCTGGGCAGTTGCTCTTAGGCTCAGATCACATACAAATCACAAAGATTGGTTTAAAAAGTGTTCGTTATGGAGCATTCGAAGAAGAAGAAGTTCTAGTTTGATTTTCTCGGTTGTCTCATGGCGGCAGATTCAGTTTGACTTTTCCCGTCTCAAATGTTGTTCGTTCAGTTACGTAACATTCTGCACTTGTATATGTTCAACTGGGGCGTCGATAGCCAAGTCGATAAGACCTTTTGCTAGTAACCACTTGTCATGATAATTCCTGGGTTCGATGCCAACTTGTGCCCTAAGTAATATTTGGTGTCAAAGTTGTACTACAGGCGGCTTGGAGATCAATTAAAGTACATCTGAAGTCAGATCAAAACTCGCCTAAATGGTGAGGGACACTTGTAATAAGGAAGACAAGCCTTCACGCAAATATGAGTCAAATGTACGATATTAGATGCAACGATTACGCCTTTAAATCATAACAGCCGAACGAATAAAACAAACTAATAATGACATTTAACAATTATTATTATTATTATTATTATTATTACTGCAGTATTCTTTTCCCTAAAAAATGTGTTATTGACCTCGTTCTTCAACCTCTGTTCTAAACTATCTTGTAGAGCCAGAACATTGCAAATGAAAGAGGTAATCGAAATAATAGTCGAGTCCATCAAGAGAATTCGCCTGAAGGCGTAAACATTCAGAATGCGATGAACAGAAGCAGGGAAACACCTGAAACTAACAAAACAAGGCCAACCAGGCAAAATACAGTCTGTCTCTTCCATGTTGACACTATTTCTAGCCAAACAATGGACGCAAGCACAATGTCTATATTTAAACCTTTTATTTGAATTCTAATTTCTTAAAATAGTTTGATAATGGTATGTGGACTAGCAAATACAAAGACGGTTTCTGAGACAAAGTTCGATAACTCAAGGGAAACAATATTGCGTCCCAAAAATTCTTTGCATATTGCAACAACTTGAAGTGGACCACTGCTTTCTTTAAATATATTTCAGTTAATGTGTCTGACTCTCGCCCGTGTGGTGCCGGAACCACACGGGAAGCAATGAATAGTACCACCTACCTACAAGGCGACAATGAGTGGCCTATTTGCTTACTCAGAAATTGATGGCCGGCCTAGTTGTATGTGCATAACTGGCACAACGTGCAATCGCTCTTATGCTCAAATCACATACAAATCACACAGAGAGGTTAACAAGTGATCGATATTCAAAGAAGAAGAAGTATCTGATTCTCAGTCGCTGCTTCACAAGATCCAAAATGGCAGGTTTTGGTATGAGTGGATGTCGTCTATAGAAGTTTATAACCTCCCGAGACTTACGCGGATCTAATGAGTCGATGCGGTGTTTGCGGTAATGAGAGAGCGGACAGGCTTGCATCAACAGCACCGATGGTTTGGGAGTTGAAGATGGATAAGAGGGATGTTCTTAGGTTCCTTTGCGACGCGATGAAGACACTAAAATAGATATTGAATCGATAAAGCCATTTAAGCAGTTTGGAGTTACCCGTTGTACAAGTAGAACTGGGTGCCTGAGGGGTAGAGTGATGAGTCTGTTTAATCATCAGTATCTATACTCTTTGATATCTGTTGAGGGAGACTGAGCACCTGTGGGTTTGCCAGGAGCACAATGACGTTAGTTTAGAAACCAATAACCAATACGTTAACGTAACTTAACTAAAAATTAAATTACGAATTTTCAATTCCAACCTTGTATCAATCACAACATATTCCAGCGTGAATTAGAAAATTACTAAATATATAGAAAGTAAGTTGAATGCATTTGAAAATAGATGTCTGAGAAAAATAATGAACATGAAATGGGACGAATTCAGGATATGTGATGAAATTAGAGAAATGTATGCTCAACCACTACAAAACTGTTATAAGAAGAGGAAGATGGAGATATGTTGGATGGACATATCTTGAGAAGAAATGATCAAAGAATATCAAAACAGGCTCTGAACTGGGAATCAAATGGTTCAAGAAAGAGGACGATCTAGGGAGACCCTGAAACAAACTGGCTGAGAGAGGCAAAAATATCGGACTCAATTCCATGGAAGAGATTGAGCAAGTTGTATAGGACAGAGAGGTATGGAGAAATTACTTGCAGGCCCTATCTAACTTATATCGGTTCAGGAATATATATATATATAGGTTGACGTATAATAGTGAATGAAGAAGAAGAAGAAGAATTCCCAATCAATGAATTGTGTCAGTTATGTTTTTTCTTCTTCTTCTTCTTTGCAATCGGATTCGTATGCTCGTCTAAACCATGAGATGGTTTGCTTCTATGAAGATGCATGTCAGTTTAAGTTCCTCGAGAGTTCCCATAGCTTGCTCTGTAAGCTTGTTCATTACTTACTTACTTAATCCTGTCATGCCTAGTGACACATGGGGCTTCAGAAAGGACTTTCCATGCTCTCCTGTCCTGTGCAACCTTCAGCGCAGAGCCCCACGTCAGAGATGCGGTGTCCAGTTCTCTTCCATCATGCGCCTCCATGTTGTCCGTGGTCTGCCTTTCTTTCTCTTTCCTCTGGTGTCCAAGTGAGGGCTATCCTTGCAGGCATTTCTTGTCTCTTTCTCATAACATGTCCGAGCCATTTCCATCTTCTCGTTTTGAGTATGTCATTCATTGCCTCTTGTCTTGTGTCTTGGAGTAGTTGGTTATTGGATATTTTTACTGGCCAAAGATTCCCAAGATTCTGCGAAGACAAGAGTGGTGGAAAACTGACAGCCTGCTAGTATCTCCTTTGGTCATCCTCCAACACTCTGATCCGTAGAGCAAAACTGGCAAAACAATGCTTTATAGAGTTTAAGCTTTGTGGTCCTATTGTAGATTTTTGACTTCCATACTGGTTTCATTCTGGCAAAAGCGGTTCTGGCCTTACTTAGACGTGATTTTATATCTTCCTCTGTGCCACCATTTAGTGTCAGTACGCTACAAAGATATGTAAACTGCTCAACCCTTTCCAGTGTTTCATTTTCTAACATTACTTGTTGTTGGATTTCACTGTTTGTCATAATTTTTGTTTTTCCCTGTGTTTGTTTTGAGGCCTACTGTCTTTGCTGTGCTGTAAGTATTGTACTTTTCTCTTGTATATGTTCATATTTGTGTGACACCAAGGCTATATCGTCTGCAAAGTCCAGGTCCTCAAGCATCTCGAAAGGGGTCCATCTTATTCCTCTTGGTGCTTGTTGTTTTATGGCATTTTTTAGCACCCAGTCAATTGTAATACTAAACAAAAGAGAGGACATTACGCATCCCTGTCTTACACCAGATTTTACTGGGAATGTTTTGTTGGAATTCTTTAGGTTGCAGGAGAAATCTTTATAGAAGAGGGCTATGATGTTGACAAGCTCTGCGGTACGCCGTATTGTCTCAGTATCTTCCATAGGCTGTCTCTGTGACGCTGTCGAATGCCTTTTCAAAATCTATGAAGTTGATATATAGTCCTTTGCCACTCGCTACATTGTTCTAAAATGTTACGCAGGGTAAATATATGTTCATTTGTTCCTCTTCCTTTCCTAAATCCTGTTTGCTCCATTCGTAGACACTTGTCTACTGCTTCTTGTATTCGCATTATGACAATTTTGCAGAATATCTTACTTGGGATTGAAAGCAACGCGATTCCTCTCCAGTTATTGCAATCTGTTAGGTCTCCTTTCTGGGGATTTTCACCACAGCACTTCTAGTCCAATCCTTAGGCAATTCTTCTTTCTCCCAGATATCTGCAAACAATGGCTCTAATATGTTTGCAGCTAAGATGGGATCGATCTTGAAAAGCTCTGCTGTCATTTCATCATTTCCCGGTGCTTTGTTGTTTCTCAAGGATCCAATAGCTTTTACTATTTCTTGCTTTTCTGGCAATTTGAGTTTGATATCAATATCCTGTGCGGCCGGTGGATATCCGGTGGATGTTCAGGATCAGGTCTGTTTAGCACATCTTCAAAGTGGGATGTCCATCTCATATCCTGCTCCTGCTCTGTTGTCAACAGTTGTCCTAGACTGTTTCTGACTGGCATGTTATGGTTGTGTCTTTACCTCCGCATAATTGTTTGGTAATCTTGTACAGTGTGTGCAGATCATGTACTTTAGCAGCCTTTTCTGCTATTTCTGCTGTCTTTTCCATAAATTTTCTCTTGTCTGTTCTAGCACTTCTTTTACCATTTTGTTTAGTTCTGTATATTCTTTTCTTGCCTTATCTTTTGACGTTCTGATCTAATGCTATTGATGAGATTTTTTTCTCCTTTCGCTTTTGGATGCATTCTACGGTCTGGCCACTTATCCACTCTTTATGTTGTCCTTTACTGGTTCCCAGACCCTACTGCTAACTATTTTATATGTGCTTTTGATCGCATTCCATTTTTCTTGGATACTTTCAGTTGGTGTTGTGTCTGACTGCTCTGACAGGATTTGAAATCTGTTCTTTAGTTCCACTATATATTTTGTAGCAACCTCTCTGTCTTTTAATAGGTTAACATTAAAGTATTCTGTTCTTGTCTTGGCTTGTATATATGTTTTCTGAGTTTGAGCCTGATCATGGCAACGACAAGGTGGTGGTCGCTGCCCACGTCAGCTCCTCTTTCACCTTTACATCAAGTAATGTCTTTCGCCATTTGCTGCTGATCATAAAGGGTCTATCTGGTTTTCATCTCTTCCATTTGGGGATATCCATGTGTACTTGTGTATGGTCCTGTGTGGTAACAAGTGCCTCCTATGATCAGTCTGTTTTCTAGACAAAAATTGCTCAACATTTCTCCATTTTCATTTGCAGTGCCACATTCCTCTTTCCCCATTATTGCTTCTCTGTGTCTGTTATTGTTTCAACTTTGTGTTTAGGTCTCCCATTATGCACAAAACGTCCTGAGCTGGAACCTTGTCCACTATTTCCTGTAACCTTCTATAAAATGTGTGTTTGTCCTCTCTTCGGCTTCTGTTAGTGGGTGCATAGCATTGAATGATAGTTAGCTTGTCTTGTTTCCCATTAAATCGGGCTTTCAACAATCTTTCATTAATCGGTACACTAAGAGATGTTTATTCAATCCTTTCCTTATTATTAGTGCAACTCCTGCTGAATGATTCCTGTCGTCTCTTCCTGAGTATCTTCTTCTTCTTCTTCAGCGATCTCTGGTCATGCGCTTAATTTACTGTGGACCACAACTGGGCAGACAGCTTCAGGTCTGTCAGGTTTCCCAAAGCTTAGTTTTCAGGTCGACTGGGTGTGGCCACATGTTGCTTCTCAGCTCACACAGAAGAGGACAGTCTTGCAGGATATGCTCTGGTGTCTGTTCTGCCTGCTGACACTGGCAGAGAGCTGATATCTTTTCTGCTCGCAGACGTTCCTCTAGCTAAAGTTTGTCCTTGCTGCCAGTAGTAATACCCTGTCCTCCCTGGCTTTGCAAGAATCAACAGGGCCGCCAGTAGCTAAGGGTGACCCTCTTCGAGGCAGGGTCTGGTCCCACCACCACCTGGCTGTTTCTCTGGTGGTGGCACCACAGTTATATAAATATTTGCGCATGGCCATTTGAGTTGTTCCTGAGTATAAGATGGTTTCCTCTGTTCTAGTTGTCGTCTGTCCGAAGCCTGTCCATCTACTTTCGCTGACCCCTAGAATGGGTAATTTATAGTGTTGCATCTCTTTTACCACCTGTGATGTTTTTGTGGTCTCGAACATTGTTCTGACGTTCCAGAATCCTATTCTTAGTTTAGTTTTGACATCCAGCAGACTTGAATTTCCAGCATGGGCTTCCTTGTGGCTTTCACCCATACTGTTCATGCTGACAGTGGTACTCTGTCTCAAGACCCTGACATCGAGAGCATTTTTTTCCTTTTGAAGTTTCTGTAACATTTTTTTCTTTTTTTATGGGGCAGAGTTGTTAGCACTGCGCCCAACCCCAACCTGGAGGACCAGGAGGCCACATTTAGTCTGACCTCTCACCTTGGACCTGTCCGGCATGGGTAACTCTTCCAGGAACAGAACGTTCCTGCCGGCATAGCTTTCTGATCATTGAGGCACGCAAGCCCCCGCCCCACCACTATCAAGGTAATGGCCTCATGGGGGAAGCTTCTGTTCATGAGGCCATATTTCGTTTCGTTAGTGTATGTATGATGGACATGATTGCATTATGTACACTGGAGTCTGTGTTTCAATCTGACATGCAGTCTGGGAAGTCTTTATTCTGTGCATGTGAAGGCTGAGCCTGCAGTGTCTTGTAGTTATGTTTAAAACTGGGGGATGGATTAGTGTAGTGCATAAGCATTCGCCTATCGACTCGGACACAAGAGGGCTGTGGGTCAGTCCTGCACCAAAGTTTTACATGAGAGGAAAGGAATTGGTTCTCCTACCTCCTGCACACTAGGGTCTAAAATATGAAGGACATGAACTTCATACCCTAATGTCTGAAAAGGGTACGGTTTTTTTTAATTACTATTATTGTTGCAATCGCCCCAAAGGAAAACGGAAATGAGAACGTACTAAACAGACCTAGAGATGAGTCTTCTTGAGGAGCTGAAAGAGTGCTGGTTTATCCTGGGAAGCCATACAGAAAACAGCCAGAGACCGAAAAAAGGGACGAACAACTGTCAAGTCAATTGCCGACGGCGCCTCATGTACGAAGGAGAAACAGCAAATAGTAACACTGCGACTTACAAGGTATGTCGTAAGAGGCGATTACGTAGAGCTGGTTTGGGGCTCGGCTACCTCCCTTCCCGCCCTGCCTCCACCCTTCCCGCTTCCCAGTCGGTACATAACTTTCACTGCAAAATTCAATCAGTTTCAGTTTGGAATATCTTCATTTGCACCTGACTTTGTCTATATGTGCTCCGATCTCCTTCGCAATATCTCCAACACAGCGTCCAACGACTAACCGTATCAGTTCGGTGTTGATTGATTTGATGAGCCTACTGTTATACCTGTTGTGTTGTTCTTTTCTGGCCACTCTAATATTCAATCCAATATTTTGCAATCTTACATTTGACGCATGAAAATCCACTATGCGGCCACATTCTGTAGGGACGTTCATAATGTCAGCTCTATCCATTTGCTCCTCCCCTCCCCCAATATGTGGCAGGACCAGCCAACCTGTCCGCTCTCACATTGCCATAGACATCCATGTGTCCCGGAACGAAGATTAAACCAAAGATTACCAAGTCAAATACACAGGAAATAAATAATAACTGCCAACAAAGAGGAAATGAAGTTCTTTTAAAGGAGAGCATGACGAGATGCAGATGAATCAGCAAGAAATCTGCACCACAGGTTAATTAACGATATCATCATCAAACAGTTGCCCTAAGTAGGATTTTACCACCCTTACAGTCCTTCGGAATTTCACTCTCTCATATGCCAGATGTCCAGCCTCTGCAACGGTCATGCCAAAATCATCAGTTACATCCTGAATCCATCTTCGTTGTGGTTTTCCTCTTCTCATATTTGCCCGGGTGCCTCCTTCCATGATAACCATATACGATATATCAACTATGACACTGCGGAAAAGAGTACTCCAGTGATATATTAAACCAATACTTATGTACGTCAGCGTATCATGGACAATGAGTAAGCAATAAGCTCGCTATAGGTCACAGAGATGTGATTGTATACAGGAATGCTCAAAATCCCATGGAAAGCGAAGAAAACAAATAAGGTTTTAAAACAGGCAGGTACACAAAGAAATCTTATCAAAAGAACCAGAATCAGACAATCAAGGTTCTTCGTGCATGTAATACGAAGAGAAGCTTTAGAACGTTATGTGACAACGGGTAAAATTGAGAGAAGGAGAGATCGTGGAAGACAGAGGGCGAAGATGTTGGATGTTCTGACATCATGGTTAGATCGATGTCAGAACTGATTAACTGCACCAGGGAGAGAGAGAGTTAGGGAAAGACATGATTCGATATGCCGGTAGCATAACGATTGATTAATACAGAAGAGCTTGTATAAGCTGTAAGAGATAGCTGAATATAGGAAGACTTGGAATGGGTTGGTTGAGGTAGGGCATATGCCCCGATCGAGGTTTTTAAAAAAACACAAGAAATAATAGAAAGCATCTCAACACGGCGAGCGCGCCTCCATAGCCATCAGCGAGACGCGTCCCAATGTATACAGCCATAGGACACCACTGAGTTAAGACGGTTAAGACGGTGGCCTCTATCGCTAAGTGGTTACGCCCTTGCCTTGCGTTCCAAAGTTTGTGGGTTCGAATCCGGACTGCGTTGTTCTGTACACGTATGCATGTTTTCTAATCCGGACTGCGTTGTTCTGTACACGTTGCTGTTTTCTAATCCGGACTGCGTTGTTCTGTACACGTGTGCTTGTTTTCTAACCCGGGACTGCGTTGTTCTGTACACGTGTGCTTGTTTTCTAATCCGGACTGCGTTGTTCTGTACACGTGTGCTTGTTTTCTAATCCGGACTGCGTTGTTCTGTACACGTGTGCTTGTTTTCTAATCCGGACTGCGTTGTTCTGTACACGTGTGCATGTTTTCTAATCCGGACTGCGTTGTTCTGTACACGTGTGCTTGTTTTCTAATCCGGACTGCGTTGTTCTGTACACGTGTGTTGTTTTCTAATCCGGACTGCGTTGTTCTGTACACGTGTGCTTGTTTTCTAATCCGGACTGCGTTGTTCTGTACACGTGTGCATGTTTTCTAATCCGGACTGCGTTGTTCTGTACACGTTTGCTTGTTTTCTAATCCGGACTGCGTTGTTCTGTACACGTGTGCTTGTTTTCTAATCCGGACTGCGTTGTTCTGTACACGTGTGCTTGTTTTCTAATCCGGACTGCGTTGTTCTGTACATGTGTGGTTGTTTTCTAATCCGGACTGCGTTGTTCTGTACACGTGTGCTTGTTTTCTAATCCGGACTGCGTTGTTCTGTACACGTGTGCTTGTTTTCTAATCCGGACTGCGTTGTTCTGTACACGTATGCATGTTTTCTAATCCGGACTGCGTTGTTCTGTACACGTGTGCTTGTTTTCTAATCCGGACTGCGTTGTTCTGTACACGTGTGCATGTTTTCTAATCCGGACTGCGTTGTTCTGTACACGTGTGCTTGTTTTCGAATCCGGACTGCTGTTGTTCTGCCACGTGTGCTTGTTTTCTAATCCGGACTGCGTTGTTCTGTACACGTGTGCTTGTTTTCTAATCCGGACTGCGTTGTTCTGTACACGTGTGCTTGTTTTCTAATCCGGACTGCGTTGTTCTGTACACGTGTGCTTGTTTTCTAATCCGGACTGCGTTGTTCTGTACACGTTTGCTTGTTTTCTAATCCGGACTGCGTTGTTCTGTACACGTGTGCTTGTTTTCTAATCCGGACTGCGTTGTTCTGTACACGTGTGCTTGTTTTCTAATCCGGACTGCGTTGTTCTGTACACGTGTGCTTGTTTTCTAATCCGGACTGCGTTGTTCTGTACACGTGTGCTTGTTTTCTAATCCGTACTGCGTTGTTCTGTACACGTGTGCTTGTTTTCAGAGACCCCTAGAATTATTGCTGGAGCTACGGAGTTCGCGTTTTGCACATTACTCTCAACAGATGGCGTAAAACCTGGATTTATGTGTGGAGGAACCGAGCCTATGGGGTAAAACCCGGTGCATTGAAGTTAATCCTTTCTCTTTAGTTAACGGTATTCTTTCATCAACAACACAGGACACCATTATTCACACGGAGAAAAAAACTAACTTCATCTCCATTTTAAAATTCGAAAATTCTTTTAGAAAACACAAAGTCAATAACAGCGTTGGCTTAGCATATAATTCCCCTTTTTCATCCCGTCAATGCTTGCTTAAACAAAACGTGTGTCCACTACAGAAGTGGAAACGCCCACGAATCAAACATTTTATAACCCTCGAGCTTAACAACCTTCCTTCTTCAAATTATCAAACTGCACATTCTTTGAGAAAAGTTCAAATAAACACTTAAAGATTTCAAGGGCGTTGATAAAATGGATCTCATTTTCTGGAGAGAAAAAAATCAGAAGCATTAGACGCAACAGGTCATTGTGAACTTTAGGGGTCTCTGTAGCGTAGATGTTAGGTACTCGTCTCTCGTGCCAAAAGTAATCGGTTCGCTCCCTCGTGGAGCCATCGGGATATTTTTCCAGAGATCCATGATCTCATTGTCGGTGAAATGAAGTTCCAAGTTCAATCGGAGACGGATGATAAAACGCAGGTCCTGTGATCAATTTGAGCACTAAAAGAACCCTTGGCAGTTCAAAATAGAGAAGAGCAGGCTGGAAATCTGCTGCCTGCGCAAAATTCATTAGAAAAAAAAAGGTTAAAAATTAAATTACTACAAAATATCTTTACCATATTCAAAATTACATCGGGAATGGACTTCCGGTTTACAAATGGCGCTGAGCGAACGTATCGGTTAGCGTCAGCAATACATTTTGATCACTTCATCTTGCTTCCGTGGCCTGGATTACTACTTTTCCTTCATTTGGTCGCAAGATATATTGTGTTATTCATGGATATATTTTGTGGTGTAGTTAAGCGACTCGGAAGTACGATGGTGACCGATCAGAATTGCGATCGCTACCGACACGCTGCTTTCGCTATGTGTTAAATACGGCGGTGCGGGGTAGGTAGAACCCTTAAGACTAGAAAGGGAAGATCGACCCAAGGGGGAGTCATGACTGCCATCAAAAACAGGTTCTCAGCCTGGGAAACACATCGCTCCCAATCAACCGACACAGAGGCGATAATCATCTGCCTAAAAACCAATGAAAAAGAAATCACAATTTGCAACATATATTCACCACGAAATAAATTTATCCACCCAAACAACATACAACCAAACACAAAAAACTGGATAATAGTTGGAGATTTCAACAGCCATTCTCCAAGCTGGGGTACTCTGACCTAAATGTTAAAGGAGAGGAAGTAGAAGACTTCATCATCAACAACAGTCTTGTTCTCCTAAACAAACCTGATGACCCACACTCATACTACTCTCGACCTTGGAGAACAACCAGCAACCCAGACCTAGCAATAGCGAATGAAGATGCTGAAAAATTTACAAGACGAAGTGTTACAATCAACTAGGGGCAGTGACCATAAACCCATAATAATCTCCATGAAAGGACAGAGGAACACCCCAAAGGGAACACTAACCCCAGCTGGAACTATAAGAAAGCAAATTGGAATATCTTCACCTCACATCTAGAAGAAGCCATTAAGAACATGAAAATAAAGAAAATAGCCCTAAACTGCAAACTCCAAACATTCAACAACTGGGTTCTAGATGCAGCAAAAATAAGTATACCAAGAGGAAGAAGGGAAGACTACCGACCCTACTGGTCCCCTAAAGAGCTTTACGCTGAATTCAGCATCCAAAGAGAAAACATGGAAGTAGACCCCACAGATGAAAATGTTACCCTACACAACAAGACAAAGGCAATATTTACCAAAGAAAAGAAGAAAAGCATGAGAGACAGCTGGCATGAAAAACTGCCTCCTTAAATCTAGAGAAAGAAACTAAAAAACTATGGAACCTCACAAAAACCCTAAACGGTGAGAGGACAGAAAGGACTAAAACTATGCTACACACAGACATAGGATTTGTCACCGGCAGAGCAGCAGCAGACCTATTAGCTAGAACCTATCAATCGGAAAGTCAAGTCCAAATTCAACAGGCAAGAAAAAGGAAGTTAAAAACCAGTCAAAGCAACTATTGAATAGTCTTATCTCTACAATCCCAACAGACAGCATGACAGCTATGTTTACCCTGCAGGAGCTAGAAGACCAAATAAAAAAGCTAAAGGAAAAAAAGGCACCTGGAGCGGATGGAATTACCAATGAATTCCTTAAACACCTTGGTCCTCTTGGCAAAACGTTTTTCCTCAGCATTTTCAACCAGAGCTGGAAAACAGGTCAAGTTCCATCAACCTGGAAGGAGGCACACATCTACCCCATCTTGAAACCAAGCATGGACAAAAATGACCCAAAGAGCTATAGACCCATCAGCCTTCTCAGCTGTGCAGGGAAATTTATGGAGAGGCTAGTAAACAGTAGACTGACATGGTACCTAGAAACCAATTCATTGCTCACCCCCGCCCAGACCGGATACAAACAAAACAGAAGCACAGAGGACCAACTGGCTTACATCACCCAGAACATTGAAAACGCCTTCCAGGAAAGAAAGAAAGTAACAGCCATATTCTTTGACTTGTCCCTGGCATTTGATACGGTATAGCACGATGGCCTAATGCTGAAAGTCCTACAAACAGGAGTCTCCCACAACATGTTCTCTTGGATCAGAAACCTCCTCTCCCAACTTACAGCCAGAGTAAAAATAGACAACCACCTCAGCAAGACGCAAAAAAATGAAGGAATGAGTTCCACAGGGCAGTGTGATAGCACCAAGACTATTCCTAATATTCATAAATGACATCACCAAATGCTGCCCCCAGAAGGTCTCAAACAGCCTACATGCAGACGACTTCGCAATCTGGACAGCTGTAGAACACACTCAAAAAACATCCTATCTACTACAAAAACAGTGGAAAAAGTGGAGAACTGGACAAAAAGCTGGGGTCTCAAAATTAACCACACAAAAACCACAGCAACTGTTTTTTCCCTCTCCCACACAAGGAAAAAGTATTCATCAATTTAGAAAACGAAACAATACCCCAAACAGATACACCCACCTTCCTTGGAATCACCCTAGACAGAAGACTTACCTGGAAGCCAAACATAGACAAAATTCAAAGAAAAGCCATACAAAGACTTGCTGTGATGAACAAACTAGCTGGCACGTCCTGAGCACAAATTCAAAATATTAAAGCAGGTCTACCTGGGACCAGTAAGACCCATCATGGAATATGGCTCCAGCTCTTGGACAACAGCAGCCAAAACAAACACACAGAAACTAGACAAGGTACAAAACATGGGTCTAAGAATAACTCTGGGAGCAATAAAAAGCAGTCCTATCATAGAAATGGAAAAAAACCGCAGACCTCCGCAGAAAATTTAAAACACTCACCCAGTTTGAAAAACTAAAACGGCTAAAAGAACACCCTCTACACACAAAATTCCAAGAGAAAACAAAAGACAGACTTGCAAGGAAAAGTCCCAACCATCTGGCCAGAGAATTTCATATGCAACATACAGACATCCTAGAAACTGACCCAGAACTGTGGGTACCCATAATACCAGAGCCATGGACACGCTACCAAAACATGGCCCAAATACAACTAGAAGTCTCAGGAATAATCTCCAAAAAAATACAAACAGAGACAGAGCAAAGAGCCATTTCACTCCAAATGCTACGGGAGCAATATCAAACCAGCACATGGACACATGTGTTCACAGATGGCTCAGCTACAGATGCTACCAGAAGGGAGGCAGCGGAATCTACATCACTCACCCTCAAAGAAACACAGAAACACACACTCTGGCAGCAGGAGAAACATGCACCAACTTTAGAGCAGAGGCAACAGCCCTTCTTGCAGCCATACAGATTCTCAACGACCAGCAAGTGTCAGCAAAAATATTGCAATCTTTAACGATTCAAGATCCGTTCTCCAGGCTATCTCATGTCCCAGAGAAGACAAGCTCATTCAGGACATACGGCAAAATATCAGCTTGTTGTCAAAAATCCGAACTGGTCTTACAGTGGATACCAGCTCACTGTGGCATACCAGGAAACGAAAGGCTGACAAACTCGCAAGGGCTAGGGGGAGAAGCTAACACAACACCACCCAACACAAAGTTTTACAGAAGCAAAGACTCTCCTGAAACAATCCAGGAAAATGATCTGGAGAAAAACAAATGGAGGATACAACCCAGAGCACGACAGTATAAATACACTAAACAGAAAAGCACAGACCACAGTCTTCAGACTTAGAACGGGGCACTGCAGTCTCAGAGCACACCTCCACAGAATGGGTCTCGGGACTCGCAGCCTGCACTTGTTGAGCACCAAAGCAGTCCCCAGAGCACATCCTGCAAGACTGCCCTAGTTTGAGTAGTGAGAGATTGGAGATCTGGCCAACAGAAACAACACTACAAGACAAACTATGGGGAACCGGTGAAGACCTCAAGCGCACCGTCCTGTTTATGACACATACCGGAGTAGTCGCATAGCAAAGTTGATCGCAGAAGAAGAAGAAGAACATCGGGGATCCTGGCCGGTGCTACGAAGTTCGTACACTGCAGATGAGATCTTCTTGTGTAAGAAATAAATCGCAGCATACATGGGTACTCACCGAAGTGCAATAACGATCAATCCTATCAATCAATCTCTGTCAATTGAGATCAGAATGAGAGTTGTACAGTGCTACATAGAAGCAATACTGACATACGGATGCGAGTCATAGACAATAGACAAACAGATCGAAAAATCGCTGAGGGCCACACAGATGTGGTTTTATAGAAGAATGTTGAGAATCCCATGGACTGTTAAAATGACAAATGTTGAGGTGTTGAATGAGGTGAAGACATCGAGAAAGCTTAATATAAAGAAAAAGGCAATCATTATGTTTCGGGCATGTGATGAGAAAGGAATGTTTAAAACACATTGTAAGAACCGGTAAAATCGAGGGAAGACGAGACAGAGAACGACAAAGAGAAACCATTTTGGATAGCCTGACTGCATGGCACGGAAGAGAATCAATATCTGAGATGATAGCAAACACCAGAGACAGAGATTTGTGTAGATCCATGATGACCAAGTTAGCGGCATGGCACCTGATGATGCTGTTAAAATGGGAAGCATCAACACAACACCTACTACAACTATCCAATTTCCCCCCACCTCATTACTTCGCCCCTGCGTCAATCTACCTACAACAAATAAATGTTTCTGAACCAGTCGAACCTATTCTCTTTCTTGAATCCCGTCGACTAATAGCATTTACCGTTTCTTGCAGCCTTTAATCTTTAGTGATGATAATCGCATCTCTCATTGACTTTTTTTTCATGTCGTTAAGTGAAGATGCTTATTATATTCTCTGTGTGTTGTTTCATGTTCTCGTCCTGGTATCTGAATATTCTTTCTATATCTTCTTCTATCTGTGTCTTCTTCTATCTATCTATCTATCTATCTATCTATCTATCTATCTGTATCTTCTTCTATCTATATCCTCTTCTATCTATCTATCTATCTATCTATCTATCTATCTATCTATCTATCTATCTATCTATCTATCTATCTATCTATATTCTATCTATCTATCTATCTATCTATCTATCTATCTATCTATCTATCTATCTATATTATCTTCTATCTATCTATATCCTATCTATCTATATTCTCTTCTATCTATTTCTTCTTCTATCTATTTCTTCTTCTATCTATCTATATCCTCTTCTATCTATCTATATTCTCTTCTATCTATCTATATCCTCTTCTATCTATCTATATCCTCTTCTATCTATCTATATCATAGATTCCCAAACTTTTTCGGCCCATCGCACACTTTGCGCGACATAAACATTGTAATGCACCCATCCACATTATAATAGTTTGCCAACGCCCCCCCCCTTCCTCCTCCTCCACCCCTCCCCACATATATACATACTCTGTTTCTCTTGGACATAGAAAATTGATATTTATTTCTGTCATGCATGATCAATTTTCAAATGGTTATATACATGAAATAGAAAATTTATGAAAAATGGATCATGTAAGACGGGCATAAGATGAATTAAATTGCAGAATTCAAATTTTAAATGGTTATTCAATCGAAAATCCAGATAAAGATGGGTTGATGGAGTTACAGACATCTTAAAACTCCACAGTACCACAACATAACAAGCGACCGAGCGTGCATTATCTCGGAAACCGATCATCAGTTAAACCTGCTACACCTAGCGACAAAAAAAAACAGAGAAGAACAAAAGAAAGAAAGAAGAATCGAAAATCACAAAAATAATTTGATTTAAAATATTTATTATTAATTTCTTCTTTAAGAAGCCACGACCTCTAATCGCATGAGCAGCCCCCAAATTCTTCTGAACCCACTATCGCCCCTCCTCCCCATAGAAGCTTCATCGCCCACTGAGGGCGGTCCCGTCCACTTTAGGAAACGCTGGACTAGAGAATGGGAGTAGACGCCTTGCATCTCCTTGGCTAGGGGTTCACCTCTAAACATCTACGAATGTGCTAAAGATGAGCTAGTAATTTTATCCCGTAGTCTTTTCAGACCCTACGGTATGAACTTCCTGTAACTTCACATTTCTAGTTTCACTTGTGTGTTGCCATGGCCCTCAATGGAAGCAAATAACAGTAACACTGCGATCTACAAGGCATGTCGAAGAGGCGACTGGGCTAGGGCCTAGGAAGATACCTAGTAAATAGCTAGTCGCCCATGTGTTGCGGGGGCCCGATAGATAAGAAAAGAATAGTAACACTACGATCTACAGTGCATGTCGTAAGAGGCGACTGAGGTAAGAACTTAGGGAAGGTACCATAGTAAAAATAAAGCGTCACAGAATCGGATGTGTTGGCCTACTTGTAGGCGCATAACTGGCACAACGTACAATCGCTCTTAGGTTCAGATCACATACAAATCACAAAGAGTTGTTTAACAATGGGTCGATATGGTCGAAGATTTAGAACGATTCTTAGTCCTAATTGTGCAGAATATAGAAAAGCCAATTCCTTCCCTCATGTGTAGAACATCGAGTAAGGGATTAAACCCACAATCATATTATGTCCGATGCGATAAGCGAGCGCTCTATACGTTACGCTAATCCGTCCCACAATGATGGGCTCCTTGTAAAATTTTACTAACAAACAACCTCATTTAACACTTCCACATCTACTTAATTACACTGTAACATTGTATCAAATCTGTTTAGTCATAGGGCGGGCCTATATATACCTGACTCACGCGTTTAAACAACCACATAAACGCACAGACACGCTCACGCACATCCCAATAACAACATTAACTATAACAGAGCAACGAAGGTTGAAAAATATCACATACAGCAAAAATGTATATCGACCAGACTCCGCGACATGTCACGTGGCATGCTTATCATTACCCAACTACACTCTTTAAACAATCAAGAAGGTCTCCAAACTTAACAATCACACTTGCAGTGGCGGCTCGTTATCAAGGGCGACTGGAGCCGGGCCCCACCAAAAATAATGTATAACGTGTATTTATTATTTAATTTAAAAAATGTTGATAATTTATTACCTTTAACGTGATACTGATAAGCTTAGAAAGTTGAGAATATAACACTAAAATATCATATACAGTCTGAAATTCAGCGTCTTTTCTCCTTAGTTAGTATAACTTACGTATTTCTAGCGCACTATTTTTTTTATTGCAAGTAGAAATATGGTCTATTTCGACCAAGATTTTTGCTAAATTTGTGTCTGGCCCCACCAACAAAAATTATCACGAGCCGCCACTGCATGCAGTTATTATTTTATGTTCATTTCATTACCATCTTGCATTCCTGTTTGTATTTCTTCAATAATATTCGACAATGTTGCTAAACTAGACATGAAATATATTGCGTAAGTTTCTGACATGAATTTATACTAACTTGAATGTTTCTAACAAGAGTAGAAGATTGAAACATAGTAGAACATTATAGTAGAGTAGAAGATTGAAACATAGTAGAACATTATAGTAGAGTAGAAGATTGAAACATAGTAGAACATTATAGTAGAGTAGAACATTGAAACATAGTAGAACATTATAGTAGAGTAGAACATTGAAACATAGTAGAACATTATAGTAGAGTAGAAGATTGAAACATAGTAGAACATTATAGTAAGAGTAGAACATTGAAACATAGTAGAACATTATACCAAGAGTAGAACATTGGAACATAGTAGAACATTAAAGTAGAGTAGAACATATTAGGTATTATAGTAGAGGATTGAAACAGTAGAGCATTATAGCAGGAGCAGAACATTGGAACCATCCTGGTGGTTACAGGGCCTAAATTAAGGATGCAAAGAATAGAACCACTGTTACCTGCCACGCATGTCTCAAGAGTCGACTAAGAAGACTGTGCGTGGGGCTAGCTACCCAACACTCAAGAGTAGAACATTGGAACCACCCAAGTGGTTACCGGGGCCAAAATTAGGGTGTCAAAATAAAAAAACTATTACTTGGCCAACGTTACTCAGGTGGAGTTGGTTGTGACTGTTATCTGCCACGCATGTCGTAAGAAGCGATTGAGGAGGTTGTGTGTTGGGATAGCTACCCACCACTAAAAACGCTAGATAACTACATAAACCACAACTAGGGAAATTCAGATCTAGCCACACGTAGAAGGAGAAGGATCCCCCAAGGAAGGGCTGATGAAAACGCCTGGAGGTAGGAGTTAACAGCGGAATGCAAGAAAATGGGGAGAGTGCGGAGAGATCTGGAAAAGAAGGCTTCGAATAGGAGGCCCTGGAAAGCCTTTGTTGTAGACCTATGTCCCTCTCGGAGTGAAGGGTGAAGAAGATGAATATAGGAACCAAGTAGAGCATTATAGCACATTAGAACATTAGAACAAAGTAGAGCATTATAACAAGAGTAGAACATTGGAAAAACTAGAGAATTATGGCACAGTAAAACATTAGAACACAGTATAGCATTATAGTAAGAGTAGAAAATTAGAACACGTAGAGCATTATAGCAAGAGTAAAACATTGAAATAAAGTAGAGCATTATAGCAAGAGTAGAACATTAGACCCAGGTTACAGTAGTATAGCAAGAGTAGAACATTAGAACAAAGTAGAGTAGTTTAGTAAGAGTAGAAAATTAGAACAAAGTAGAGCATTATAGCACATTAGAACAATGGAACAAAGTAGAGCATTATAGCAAGAGTAGAACATTGGAAAAAGTAGAGAATTATGGCACAGTAAAACATTAGAACACAATAGAGCATTATAGCAAGAGGAGAGCATTGGAATAAAGTAGAGCATTATAGCAAGAGTAAAATATTGGAACAAAGTAGAGCATTATAGCAAGAGTAGAACATTGGAACAAAGTAGAGCATTATAGCACAGTAGAAAATTAGAACAAAGTAGAGCATTAAAGCAAGCGTAGAACATTAGAAAAAGTAGAACATTATAGAACGAGTAGAACATTGGAACAGAGCATTCTAGCAGAGTAGAAAACGAGAGGTCTCTATGACGAAGTAGTTAAGACGTTTGCTTGTCGTTCTGAAGGTTGTAGGCTCCAATTCAGACCGAATCACATGTTCAATTTTTTTCACGAGATGCCTAGGATTATTGATGCAGCTAAGGAGTTCGTGTTTTGTGCAACATTCTCGGCTGGTGGTGTGCATTTTCTGTCGACGGCGATGTGTCTCGGCTGGTGGTGTGCATTTTCTGTCGACGGCGATGTGTCTCGGCTGGTGGTGTGCATTTTCTGTCGACGGCGATGTGTCTCGGCTGGTGGTGTGCATTTTCTGTCGACGGCGATGGAGCCATACGGGAAACCGGTGCAAAGAAGTCAATCCTTCGCCTTTGTAGAACATTAGAATAAAGAACATTATAGCGGTGCAGAACATTAAAATAGTATCGAAATTTAGAACGGATTGATTGAATGATTGATCGATTGATTGATAGGACCATTATCATTGTACTTCGGTGAATAACCATGTGTGCTCCGATCTCTTTCTTACACAAGAAAATCTCAGTAGCAATGTACGAACCCGTAGCACCGCGAGGATATCCGATGTAATTTAGAAGAGGGTGAAAATATTCTGTAATAATTTTATTTAAAATCTTTCCAACGAATTTTGCCCGGACAGCGGCTTTCCAGCCTGCTCTTTTCGATTTTGAACTGCCAATGGTTTTCTTACGTGCTTAACTTAAATACGGAACCTACGTTTTATCATGACCTACTATATTTATAGAGTATGTAGTGGTTTTATCGTCTGTCTTCGATATTACTAGGAACTCCGACCGTGTGTTGCGGTGGCGCGCAAGGGAAGCAAAGAATAGTAATACTGTGAACTACAAGACATGTTGTAAGAGGCGACTGAGGCAGGTGTCTAGGAAATCTATCCAAATAATAAAAAAGCATCGCAGAAATCGGATGTGCTAACCTACTTGTAGGCGCATAACTGGCACAACGTACATTCGTTCTTAGGCTCGCATCACATGCAAATCACAAAGGGTGGTTTAACAAGTGGTGGATATAGAGCTTTCGAAGAAGAAGAGACACTTGCGAAACACGTAAAAACTCAGAGCTTTACAAAGTGGCCCTGATAGCATATTTTTTCGACAAAACACGTAATCACAAAGTACTGTAGTTTTACAAATTACAAAAACAATGACAAAATATAGCAACGTTTCGACCAACAAGGCCTTTATCAAGCAAACGAACAAGAGGAGTGACAAATTTAAAAAAAAACAAATGGACGACCAAAAACAAACGTTTCTACGGAAAATCTGGAAATAAAAACGAAAATCTAGGAATAAAAACGAATAACGAAATAAATGTAGCACAAAAAACACACATAAAAACTAGAAATAGAACGGAAGAGAAACAATGAAAATCTAGTAAATATATAACTTGAATACATGCAACAGATACCCATATAGATTACAAGGCATAGGAAGAGAAAGTACTAAGAAGCATAGGAATGTAATACGTTGAGCCCACGTGGTCGCAAGGTACCATACAAAGAAATCAACCGATTCTCCAGAGAAAATGTGTATGGTACCTTGCGATAACGTGGGCTCAACGTATTACATTCCTATGCTTCTTAGTACTTTCTCTTCCCATGCCTTGTAATCTATATGGGTATCTGTTGCATGTATTCAAGTACTATTTACTAGATTTTTCATTGTTTCTCTTCCGTTCTATTTCTAGTGTTTATGTGTGTTTTTTGTGCTACATTTATTTTGTTATTAGTTTTTATTCCCAGATTTTCGTTTTTATTTTCAGATTTTCATTAGAAACGTTTGTTTTTGGTCGTCCATTTGTTTTTTTAATTTGTCACTCCTCTTGTTCGTTTGCTTGATAAAGGCCTTGTTGTCGAAACGTTGCATTTTTTGTCATTGTTTTTGTAATTTGTAAAACTACAGTACTTAGTGATTACGTGTTTTGCCAATCAAATAGTTTTACTGCAGTCTCATATATATATTGTGCATATTTTTTCGAGAAAGATTGTGCTGTTCAATGCTCTTTTAGTTCATTGTTCATTTGAGGATCATCTCCATCACATATCGGACTTGTCCATAATTTCTTCCATCACCTCCCAAGCATGTATCTCAGTGTGTTTAGGCTAACAACTCCCGTTCTGTATTGATTGACGTATCAACTTGGTTTCTCTCGTGGTTTTCCCGTCTTGCCGCACCTATCGGTATGCCCAACTTGCGAAACCGAGACAGAGAATATCTTTTATCTTCGTCGTTGAAATCTTCAAAGCGTATGTTTTCTCTGAGAGCGTTGATCTTTTTCTTCTTCTTTGCGTTCGTTCTTTACGATTAATTTTAATCACTCTTTGTGATATGTTTGATCTTTGCCAAGAACGATGATGATGTAGATTCTGTCCCTAGAAGACCCATTCTCAATAGTAGCATTGCCAGCCAGTGCGTCTGCTCTCCCTTCACGCCAGTGTGACCCGGGACAAAGATAATGCTCTTTTAGTGTTGATGGTGATGTCTTTGCATTTCAAAATTGGAGCCATTTAGCCTATGATTTGATTTGCTTTATTGCATCAAAGTTGGATTTCGTTTGTTAATCTTCCATTTGCTGAACGAAAAATGTAAAAATTCCAAGGGCGTCAACTGCTAAAAAAAAGAGGTAGGTGAGGTACACCTTTATATATTTATTTGGGAAGTCTCTGTAGTGTAGAGGTTATGTGCTCACCTCTCGTTCCAAAGGTACCAAGTTCGCTCCCTCGTGGAGCCATCGGGGTATTTTTCCAGAGATCCCTGATCTCAGTGTAGGTGATCGAGTTCCTAGTCCTATCGGAGACGGACGATAAAATGCAGTTCCAGTGTTGAATTTGAGCACGTAAAAGAATCATTGGCAGTTCCAAATTGAGAAGAGCAGGCTGTAAAGCGGCTGTCCGGGAAAAATTCATTACAAAAGATTAAAAATAAAATTTCTACAAAACACCTTCACCATCTGAAATATTACATCAGGCACCCCAGCCGGTGCTAGGAGTTCTTGCACTGTCGCTTAGATCTCCTGTATAATAAAGAGATCATTGCATACATGATTACTCGTCGAAGTGCAATGATGATGGTCCAATCAATCAAGCAATCAATCATATTTAATTACATTGTTTGATTATTTTATGGATTTAAGGGATTGATTGATTTTTAGATGCACGTGCTACTCATTCTAATACTGTGGTTCTCAAACTTATTGAAGTCGTGACACGTTTGAAGCCATACAAAAATCATAGGCGCACTATACACAAAAACTTTATTAATAAGTTGCAAAAGGCATAAAAATACAGAAATAATTGGAAAATGCTACTTTTCTTCTTCTTCTTTGCGTTCGTTCTTTACGACCAATTTTAATCACTCTGTGATATGTTTGATCATTTGTCAAGAACGTGTATACGTTGCACATTGGTTTGGTGGGCCCCTAAACGCATAGATTCTACACGTTTAGGACACATGCATCCGATTTCATCCAAACCTCCTTAGTCGCCTCTTACGACATGCATGGCAGATAACAGTGGTTCTATTCTTTACACCCCAAATTTGGGCCCCGTAACCACTCGGGCGGAAAATGCTACTAATCTTTATTCATCTGTTAATTTCTGCCTATGAGAGCATGGGCCTGATGTGTCTTGGCGATTTGTTACTCGTGTGCCCGCTGGTACCGCGTTGCCGACCCTTAATCTGGGATTACCTAGGGCAAACCTAGAAATGTAACCGGGCACACTAGCGCGCCTGGGCACACCCTTTGAGAACCACTGTTCTAATAGCATCTGGTTACACTGAATAACTGATATCATTAGATAATACAATAGCACGGTGTTAACGAACCGTGACTGTGCGTGTATGCATGAATAAGCGGAGAAAAATCGATGAGCTCAAGCTACGTTATAACCCACACAAATCACCTAGGTATCCAGTTGCCATGACGTAAGTGTGTAGTTATGTATGTATGTTTCTATTTCAGATGGGAAGAGGCACCAAGGCAGACCACTGCTCAGATATAAAGATGTCTGCAATGCCTCAATGAAGAACTTTTCTATAGGACCCAGCACATGGTAAAAACTAGTTGATGACAGAGTTGTGTGGAAGCGATATTGCAGGCGCAGAGTCTTTGAGAAGAGACTTATGTATGAGCTGAAAGACAAGAAAGAAAAGCGAAAACTCAGAGGTTGTCACAGTAAAACACTTGCCAATTGACCTTCTGTAAAGACGAAAAATGTCATATATGTTTCTATTCTATGTACATATCCTTTTCGTGTCCCGTTTAACACATAAGGCTTTCACAAGAGATTTGCATTGTTGCCGTTTTGCAACTTAACTACAAATTGTTTCCCATGTTAGACCACAATCTTTAACTACAAATTGTTTCCCATGTTAGACCACAATCTTTTAACTACAAATTGTTTCCCATGTTAGACCACAATCTTTTAACTACAAATTGTTTACCATGTTAGACCACAATCTTTTAACTACAAATTGTTTCCCATGTTAGACCACAATCTTTTAACTACAAATTGTTTCCCATGTTAGACCACAATCTTTTAACTACAAATTGTTTACCATGTTAGACCACAATCTTTTAACTACAAATTGTTTCCCATGTTAGATCACAATCTTTTAACTACAAATTGTTTCCCATGTTAGATCCACAATCTTTTAACTACAAATTGTTTCCATGTTAGATCACAATCTTTAACTACAAATTGTTTCCCATGTTAGACCACAATCTTTTAACTACAAATTGTTTCCCATGTTAGACCACAATCTTTTAACTACAAATTGTTTACCATGTTAGACCACAATCTTTTAACTACAAATTGTTTCCCATGTTAGACCACAATCTTTTAACTACAAATTGTTTCCCATGTTAGACCACAATCTTTTAACTACAAATTGTTTCCCATGTTAGACCACAATCTTTTAACTACAAATTGTTTCCCATGTTAGACCACAATCTTTTAACTACAAATTGTTTCCCATGTTAGATCACAATCTTTTAACTACAAATTGTTTCCCATGTTAGACCACAATCTTTAACTACAAATTGTTTCCCATGTTAGACCACAATCTTTTAACTACAAATTGTTTCATGTTAGACACACTTTTAACTACAAATTGTTTCCCATGTTAGACCACAATCTTTTAACTACAAATTGTTTCCCATGTTAGACCACAATCTTTTAACTACAAATTGTTTACCATGTTAGACCACAATCTTTTAACTACAAATTGTTTCCTATGTTAGACCACAATCTTTTAACTACAAATTGTTTCCATGTTAGACTACAATCTTTTAACTACAAATTGTTTCCCATGTTAGACCACAATCTTTTAACTACAAATTGTTTCCCATGTTAGACCACAATCTTTTAACTACAAATTGTTTACCATGTTAGACCACAATCTTTTAACTACAAATTGTTTCCCATGTTAGACCACAATCTTTTAACTACAAATTGTTTCCCATGTTAGACCACAATCTTTTAACTACAAATTGTTTACCATGTTAGACCACAATCTTTTAACTACAAATTGTTTCCCATGTTAGACCACAATCTTTTAACTACAAATTGTTTCCCATGTTAGACCACAATCTTTTAACTACAAATTGTTTCCCATGTTAGACCACAATCTTTTAACTACAAATTGTTTCCCATGTTAGACCACAATCTTTTAACTACAAATTGTTTACCATGTTAGACCACAATCTTTTAACTACAAATTGTTTCCATGTTAGACTCACAATCTTTTAACTACAAATTGTTTCCCATGTTAGACCACAATCTTTTAACTACAAATTGTTTCCCATGTTAGACCACAATCTTTTAACTACAAATTGTTTCCCATGTTAGACCACAATCTTTTAACTACAAATTGTTTCCCATGTTAGACCACAATCTTTTAACTACAAATTGTTTCTCATGTTAGACACAATCTTTTAACTACAAATTGTTTCCATGTTAGACACAATCTTTTAACTACAAATTGTTTCCCATGTTAGAACACAATCTTTTAACTACAAATTGTTTCCCATGTTAGACCACAATCTTTTAACTACAAATTGTTTCCCATGTTAGACCACAATCTTTTAACTACAAATTGTTTCCCATGTTAGACCACAATCTTTTAACTACAAATTGTTTACCATGTTAGACCACAATCTTTTAACTACAAATTGTTTCCCATGTTAGATCACAATCTTTTAACTACAAATTGTTTCCCATGTTAGACCACAATCTTTTAACTACAAATTGTTTCCCATGTTAGACCACAATCTTTTAACTACAAATTGTTTCCCATGTTAGACCACAATCTTTTAACTACAAATTGTTTCCCATGTTAGACCACAATCTTTTAACTACAAATTGTTTCCCATGTTAGACCACAATCTTTTAACTACAAATTGTTTCCCATGTTAGACCACAATCTTTTAACTACAAATTGTTTCCCATGTTAGATCACAATCTTTTAACTACAAATTGTTTCCCATGTTAGACCACAATCTTTAACTACAAATTGTTTCCCATGTTAGATCACAATCTTTTAACTACAAATTGTTTCCCATGTTAGACCACAATCTTTTAACTACAAATTGTTTCCCATGTTAGACCACAATCTTTTAACTACAAATTGTTTCCCATGTTAGACCACAATCTTTTAACTACAAATTGTTTCCCATGTTAGACCACAATCTTTTAACTACAAATTGTTTACCATGTTAGACCACAATCTTTTAACTACAAATTGTTTCCCATGTTAGACCACAATCTTTAACTACAAATTGTTTCCCATGTTAGACCACAATCTTTTAACTACAAATTGTTTACCATGTTAGACCACAATCTTTTAACTACAAATTGTTTCCCATGTTAGACCACAATCTTTTAACTACAAATTGTTTCCCATGTTAGACCACAATCTTTTAACTACAAATTGTTTCCCATGTTAGACCACAATCTTTTAACTACAAATTGTTTCCCATGTTAGACCACAATCTTTTAACTACAAATTGTTTCCCATGTTAGACCACAATCTTTTAACTACAAATTGTTTCCCATGTTAGACCACAATCTTTTAACTACAAATTGTTTCCCATGTTAGACCACAATCTTTTAACTACAAATTGTTTACCATGTTAGACCACAATCTTTTAACTACAAATTGTTTCCCATGTTAGACCACAATCTTTTAACTACAAATTGTTTACCATGTTAGACCACAATCTTTTAACTACAAATTGTTTCCCATGTTAGACCACAATCTTTTAACTACAAATTGTTTACCATGTTAGACCACAATCTTTTAACTACAAATTGTTTCCCATGTTAGACCACAATCTTTTAACTACAAATTGTTTCCCATGTTAGACCACAATCTTTTAACTACAAATTGTTTACCATGTTAGACCACAATCTTTTAACTACAAATTGTTTCCCATGTTAGAACACAATCTTTTAACTACAAATTGTTTCCCATGTTAGACCACAATCTTTTAACTACAAATTGTTTACCATGTTAGACCACAATCTTTTAACTACAAATTGTTTCCCATGTTAGACCACAATCTTTTAACTACAAATTGTTTCCCATGTTAGACCACAATCTTTTAACTACAAATTGTTTACCATGTTAGACCACAATCTTTTAACTACAAATTGTTTCCCATGTTAGACCACAATCTTTTAACTACAAATTGTTTACCATGTTAGACCACAATCTTTTAACTACAAATTGTTTCCCATGTTAGACCACAATCTTTTAACTACAAATTGTTTACCATGTTAGACCACAATCTTTTAACTACAAATTGTTTCCCATGTTAGACCACAATCTTTAACTACAAATTGTTTCCCATGTTAGACCACAATCTTTTAACTACAAATTGTTTCCCATGTTAGACCACAATCTTTTAACTACAAATTGTTTCCCATGTTAGACCACAATCTTTAACTACAAATTGTTTCCCATGTTAGACCACAATCTTTTAACTACAAATTGTTTCCCATGTTAGACCACAATCTTTAACTACAAATTGTTTCCCATGTTAGACCACAATCTTTTAACTACAAATTGTTTACCATGTTAGACCACAATCTTTTAACTACAAATTGTTTCCCATGTTAGACCACAATCTTTTAACTACAAATTGTTTCCCATGTTAGACCACAATCTTTTAACTACAAATTGTTTCCCATGTTAGACCACAATCTTTTAACTACAAATTGTTTACCATGTTAGACCACAATCTTTTAACTACAAATTGTTTCCATTTGTTAGACCACATCTTTTAACACAATTGTTTCCTGTTGACTCACAATCTTTTAACTCAAATTGCTTCCATTAGACCACATCTTTAACACAAATTGGTTTCCTATGATTAGGACTACTTTAAATCACAAATTGTTGTCCCATGTAGCACAATTTAACTACAAATTGTTCCATGTTAACTCCATCTTAACTACAAATTGTTCTATGTCTACACAACAGATCTATTAAGTACAAATTGTTTCCCATGTGACCACATCTTTAACTACAACATTGTTTCACCTGTTCAGACCACACTTTCTAACTACAAATTGTCTTCCCTGGTTAACTACAATCTTCTTAACTCATTGTTTCCAGTTGCCACAATCTTAACTATAAATTGTTTCCCATTAGACACAATCTTAGATGAACAAATTGTTTCATGTTAGCCCAACTTTACCTACAAATTGTCTTCCCATTACCCCAACAACTACAAATTGTTTCATTTCAATCTTTTAACTCACAAATTCCTATGTCTCATTTCCAATCTTTTAACGTACAATTGTTCATGGACACACTTTTAACTCAATTTCCCATGTAGACCACAATCTTTAAGCTCAAATTATTTCCATTTAGACGCACAATCTTTATACTCAAATTGTCCCATGTTGATATCTTTTAACTACAAATTGTTCATGTTAGACAAATCTTTAACTACAAATTGTTCATGTTAGACACAATCTTTAACACAAATTGTTTCCCATGTTAGACCACAACTTTTAACACAAATTGTTTCCCATGTTAGACCACAATCTTTTAACTACAAATTGTTTACCATGTTAGACCACAATCTTTTAACTACAAATTGTTTCCCATGTTAGACCACAATCTTTTAACTACAAATTGTTTCCTATGTTAGACCACAATCTTTTAACTACAAATTGTTTCCTATGTAGACCACATCTTTAACTACAAATTGTTTCCCATGTTAGACCACAATCTTTAACTACAAATTGTTTCCCATGTTAGACCACAATCTTTTAACTACAAATTGTTTCCCATGTTAGACCACAATCTTTTAACTACAAATTGTTTACCATGTTAGACCACAATCTTTTAACTACAAATTGTTTCCCATGTTAGATCACTTCTTTTAACTACAAATTGTTTCCCATGTTAGACCACAATCTTTAACTACAAATTGTTTCCCATGTTAGACCACAATCTTTTAACTACAAATTGTTTCCCATGTTAGACCACAATCTTTAACTACAAATTGTTTCCCATGTTAGACCACAATCTTTTAACTACAAATTGTTTCCTATGTTAGACCACAACTTTTAACTACAAATTGTTTCCCATGTTAGACCACAATCTTTTAACTACAAATTGTTTCCCATGTTAGACCACAATCTTTTAACTAAAATTGTTTCCATGTTAGACCACAATCTTTTAACTACAAATTGTTTACCATGTTAGACCACAATCTTTTAACTACAAATTGTTTCCCATGTTAGACCACAATCTTTTAACTACAAATTGTTTACCATGTTAGACCACAATCTTTTAACTACAAATTGTTTCCCATGTTAGACCACAATCTTTTAACTACAAATTGTTTCCCATGTTAGACCACAATCTTTTAACTACAAATTGTTTCCATGTTAGACACAATCTTTTAACTACAAATTGTTTCCCATGTTAGACCACAATCTTTAACTACAAATTGTTTCCCATGTTAGAACCCCAATCTTTTTAAATACAAATTGTTTATGTTAGACCACAATCTTCTAAAATTGTTTCCATGTTAGACCACAATCTTCTACAAATTGTTTCCCATGTTAGACCCACAATCTTTAACTAAATTGTTTCCATGTTAGACCACAATCTTCTACAAATTGTTTCCCATGTTAGACCACAATCTTTTAACTACAAATTGTTTCCCACAATCTTTTATCTCAGTTTATACAGTTCTTTTCCATTTTCCTTTGGAGGTCCAGGCCTCTTTTCCATCCGCTGTTCGTCGGGGAGCTTTCCTAGTCAATGTTCCTACTGAAGTCATTGCACTTCGGGCAGACTCAAAGGTACTCAGTCTACATCAACAGATATTGAAGAGTATACATACTGATGATTCATGTGACTAGCTGGTTAAACACACTTCTCACTCTGTCCCTCAGGAGTCCAGTTCTACTTGTACAAAGGGTAACTCCAACTGCTTAACTCGCTGGATCGATTCAACATCTATTTTAGTGTCTTCATCCAACAAGCAGTCGCGGAGAGTTGAAGAACATCTCTTTCCCCTCCCCCTATATATCTTCAACTCCCCAGCAATACAGGTTGATTATTCAAGCCTTTCCGCTCTATCATTACCGCAAACACCCGCATGCCGAGGACAGCAGATCCCCGTAAACCTCTGGAGGTTAGAAACTTCAATAGACGACATCCCCTCATACCGAAACCTGCCCGTTTGTATCTTGTGAAGTATCGACTGAGAGTCAAAAACAATAACGGCCCCAGTAAACGGAATCCCAGAGAGCCAATAGAGGACAACAGTAACGGCCTCAACCTTCATCCTCATACTGGAAGTTGTTGTTCTGTATGCACCACTTCGCTCTGCAACAACCCTACGCATGTTTATTAATTCTTCTTCAAAAGTTCTTCACCAAATATCCCTATGTCTCCATTTTGTCCGCTGTCTATGCGGTACCCATTGTATGGATCACCTTTCTATTCTCATCCTGAGAAGCGATCATATCTCTTAATGTCTCCAAAATGTCTCATTTATCCTTCTATCTTCTTGTGCAGTTCCCTTTTCTCTTCAATGTGTGCACTTGTCTATTAGTTTTCGTTTCTTTCCATGGTAAATAAATAGACTGTTAAACAAATATTATATAAACAAGTATACAAGCCAAAGCAAAAGGCTCACCTAACATCCAAATAAACAATGAAGAACTCCAATGTGTAGAGAGCTACGAATACCTGGGCTCAATAGTTAACAATAACGGCGACTGCTCCAAAGAGATCTCAAGAAGATTGGCAATAGCAATCAAGAAGTTAAACACATTCAAGAACATGGGACAAAGCACCAGCAAATATTAAAATTAAAAATATTGAGAGCATGCATTTTCCCAGTGGCTACTTATGGTTGTGAATCATGGACCATTACACAAAAAGCAAGAACGAAAATCCAGTCCTTCGAAACTAAATGCTACAGAAAGATCCTACGAATACCATGGACAGAAAAAGAAAGAACACTGATGTCCTGAAAGAACTAAATGTTCTGATATTTGAGAATTGACTGATAAACAACATACTATACAGAAAAATTAGATACTTTGGTCACATCAAGCGTCATGATGGTCTAGAGAGAACAATATTAGAGGCAGGGTCCCAGGACGCAGAGGCAGACCAAGAAGAAGATGGCTACAAGATATTAAAGAAACTATGAATATGACCATCGACGAAGTGGATGAACTGGCTAGAGACAGAGTGAATTTCAGATGTGCTGCATAGATAGAAACGTCCTATAAATGATACGCGCCTTGATGATGATGATGATGATGATGATGAAACAAGTATTAAGGGTCTCCGAAAAAAACCATTTACCAAATACAGGATTCGAACCACAAACCGTTATTTCTTATAGCCCTCATTGTCTAGCCCTGCAAATGAACGTTTTTCAGAGCACACCCAGCTAGCTCTCAAAACAAGAGCCTTACTCAGTCGTGTCTATATTAAACAGCATCGACTACAGAACACAGATAACTTACGTCCGATTCGATCGAGCAGTGCTTCTACTATGAATAATGTGTACATATGTGTTATATGTGTATACATGTGTGTTTTAGTGCGGAGGTTTCGTCTCATATATACAAACACAGTAAGCTTAACGTATGTGTTTGTACGAGCCTTGTTCAATTGAATCTGACCTGATTTATCTGTGCTCTGTAGTCGACGCTGCTTAAAAAAGACAAGCTAAGTAAAGCTCTTTTTTAGAGAGCTAACTGGTTGTGCTCTGAAAACGCTCGTCGCATGGCTAGGCAATGAGTGCTATTCGAAATCAAGATTTTTGGTTGGAATCCTGTGTTTGGTAAACTGGTTTTGTTTGGAGACCCATGTTTAATACTTGTTTGTTGTCTATTTATTAACTATATTCATTGGCTTCGGTGCTTCCTCTGGGGTTCTTCAAACTCCTTATGCATTTCGTTTCACGACACGCCATATTCTTATGTAAATCCCCACTTCCCAAGCTTCAATTTGTTTCTCTTCTTGACTTAGAGATCTCTCTCTCGCGATCCCGGCCTAGACTAATGAACCAACTTTTATCATGAATTTGGAGATCTAAATTACAAATACCTCTGAGGTCGGAATGAAGTTTGTCTGAATGAGGTACAATGGTGATAAGGAAAGCAGGTCTTCATGCACAAATCAGTAGGAGGTTCATATTAGGCGACATAAATACGTCTAAATTCATAGTGGCGACGAAACTAATTTTGTTTCATCTGCTTGTTCATTGTCCATGTTTCTGCTCCATGAAACAAAGAGAAACATATGTAGCACTTGACTTTTGATGTTAAAAATGTGCTTGGCCGTTCCTTTTTTCTTCTGTGCTTCCTTCTCTCAACTGATTGATTGATTGATTGATAGGACCATCAGTATTGCACTTCAGTGAGTAACCATGTGTGCTCCGATCTCTTTCTTACACAGGAAGATTTCAGCCGCAGTGCACGAACTCTGTAGAACCGGCGAGAGTTCCCGGTGTAATTTTAAAGATGGTGAAGATATTTTTGTAGGACATTTTTATTAATTTTTTATAATGAATTTTGCGCGGGCAGCGGCTTTCCAGCATGCTCGTCTCGATTTTGAACTGCAAAGTGTTCTTTTACGTGCTCAAATTGAACACGAGACCGAAGTTTTTATCGTCCGTCTCCGACAGGACTTGGAACTCAATCTCACCTACACTGAGATCAGGGATCTCTGGAGAAAAAATACAGATGGTTTCACGCGGGAGCGAACCTGATACCTTTTGGCACGAAATACGAGCAGCTAACCTCTACGTCACAGAGACACTTTTTAATTGCCGTCTTCTGTTATTATATATCCAAGATATAACTTTACACTTGCTTCAGTCTTTCTCAACTTACTATCATGTTCAACGCCTTTGTCTCTTTGGTTGTCCTTATTCATCATCAAACAGCTTGTCCAGGGCAGAACTTTGTCACTCTAACAGTCCCTCGAAATGTCTCTCTCTCTCTCTTATAGGCCAGATGTTCCGCCCCTGCAGCCGTCATGCTCAAATCATCAGCTACATCTTGAATCCATCGCCTGAGTGGTGCCGGGGCCTGCAAGAGGAAGCAAAGAATAGACAACTGCAACCATGTCGTAAGAGGTGACTGAGGTAGGGACCTAAGGAAGCTACCCTAGTAAATAAAAAGCATCGCAGAACTCGGATGTGCTAGCCTACTTGTAGGTGCATAACTGACACAACGTACAGTCGTTCTTAGTCTTAGATCACATACAAATCACAAAGAGTGATTAACAAATGGTCGATATGGAGCGTTCGAAGAAGAAGAAGAATCCATCTTCTTCGTGGTCTTTCTTTTCTCCTCTTTGCCGGGATGCATACTTCCATAATGCATGATATGGCGCCTTTGACTGATTTTTGCGTGAAGGCTTGATTTCATCATCACTAGTGTCCCTCGCCATTCAGTCTAGCCTTACCCAGACTTCAAATGTAATATTTATCTTTGAAAAGGCCTTCAAGATGTCTGGCCACTTCACTTTCCAATTCTAAAGATAAAATTATCTTCGAGAGCGGTTACAGCGTATGGGTTAGTGCGTTTGCTTAGTAGAACCGAGGTCCGGGGATCAAGTCTACTAATTTCTTCTTCGAACGTTTCATATCGACCCCTTGTTAAACCACTCTTTGTGATTTGTATGCGATCTGAGCATAAGAGCGCTTGTACGTTGTGCCATTTATGCGCCTACAAGTAGGCCAGCACATCCGATTTCTGCGATGCTTTTTATTTACTAGGGTAGTTTCCCTAGACCCCAACCTATTACGACAGGCCTTGGTGGTTGCAGTGTTACTATTTTTTGCTCTCTTTGCGAACCCCGGCCCTACACAGACGATCTACGATTTTTATTCCGATTGTAACCAATGTCAGGTCAACCTAATCTTAACCCTTTCGTTGCTACAAACTTTCTGAAGACTGAGCTAAAATTAGCTACTCTTTGTTTCTATGTCACAAACGTGAATGTACGCCTATAGCAGTGACAGTAGTAATGTATAACGTGTTAACACGCCTTTAGCCCAAAGAGGAGAGATAATAACATACGTGTTAATGCGTCTTTAGAAGTAAATGGGGAAAACGTATATATACGTCCTTGGCAGCTAAAGAGTTAATTGGGTACCAGAATAAAAACTTGGAAGTCAAAGGTGGCCGGCGTGATATTGACCGCATCACCCATCGTGTTGGCGGGTCTCTGTGGCTAAATGGTTACGCTGCCGTATTGAGTTTAGAAGGTCTAGGGTTCGAATCAAGACCGTTCCGTTCTGTTTACGAGCGTATTTTTCCCGGAGATCAGTAAGATTGTTCCCTGAGCTGTGACGTTGTTTTTGTTTTGTGTGTGTAATACTATCAGCATGTGGCGTGACATTTATGCGCAAAATAATCGTGTTATTTGGAGCAAAACCCAATGCAATGAAGTCAATCCTTTGTCTTTAAACCCTCTAGACACTATCATGCGTTGCTAGTCAAGGATAAATAACGGACCTAACACTGCATTCTTCAATATACCTCATGACATTTGGTTTCTTCGCCGTCTACGAATTCATGCGTACTCATTGCGCATAATATGGTACCTCTGATTGATTTTTACGCGAATCTTGCTTTTCTTATTACCAGTGCCCCTCGTTATTCAGGCGAGCCTTTACTCCAACTTCAGAAGTGCTTGTAATTTAGATCCCCAAATTAATTATCAGGGTTTTCTGTATTCCAACCACGTACTGTGTGCACACCAAAAACTGTTCACAGAATATCTGCGGCATGTGGGCATTAGTGCAGCGTGTTATCAGCTACGCTATATGTGACCCCTACCGCATTGTTAGAACAGGTATCATTGTGTTTACTTCTCACCTGTAGTAATCTAAAGGTAACCTTCAGGTAACATTTCTAATATAATGTAGACAACTATGACAGATAATGCAGGTATCCTGCTTGAATCCGAAATTATAAAAATAACAGAGAAGTTCACCTATTTGGAGTAGTAGTATTGACTGAATGAGACGCTAACAATTAAATTATGCTACGAATTAGCAAAGTAACATCAGCTTTTAGAAATTTAAATAAAATATGTAGCTGCAAGTTATATAGTTTTAAAACTAAATTACGAATTTTCAATTTCAATGTTGTATTGTCAGTGAACATCGGAAAAGCAAGGACCCCGAAAAGATGTAGATCGTGAGCAGATCCTAAAGGAAAGATAACAACACATAACCACCAGAACATCGAGATAACTAGAAACCACGACACTGTCAACTCGGTCAGTGTGACACAAAGAAGAAGAAGGATGCCTGAAAGTTGAATGATAAATGAAATCGGCATATCCTAGGATAGCATCAACCACGTAAACGTCGTTGTTTTCAGCAACTTAACGCTCAGTAGTTTGACCATGCTTTCTGAACGGTGAGGTCATTTTTACCTGTAAAACCCTGAGACAATGAGCTACAGACGTTCTAATGAACAGACGCTCTAATAGAATATGACTAGAGATATAGAAAATAAGCTGAATGCCTTTAAAATTGATATCTGCGAAAATAATGAACATACAATGGAACGAATTCAGGAAAGTGATGAAATCAGAGAAATGTCTGGTCAACCACTAATAACAACTGCTATAAGAAGAGAAGATGGAGTGCGTACTTGACAAAATTCTCAAAGAATCATGAAGCAGGCATTGAAGTGGGAGCAAAGATTCAAGAAAGAGAGGACGCCTAGGAAAAAGTGAAACGAACTTTCTGAGAGAAATATCAGAATCAATTTCATATAAGAGATTGAACAAGTTGACACGGATAGAACGGATTGAGAAATTACATGCAGGCCCTAAGTAACGTATAACTGTACGAAATGAGTATAATAATAATATGATGACAAAATAGTGAGACGAAACCGGTACAGACAGGGATCAGAGATATCATCTTCATTTGTGTCCCTGGACATGCAGGATTCTGTGGTAATGAACGAGCTGATAGATTTGCTGGCATGACTACGATATCAGAGGGAGCTGCAAGGGACCGAAATGACATTCTTAACGCATTGAGAGAGTCTTTCCATATGAGAGTTTCAGGGTTGTGAATTCCAGTCTCTGACCAGATTGAGAAAGATGGGTGTCGATATTGGTACATCTCGACAAGAACAAATATGCAAAGAGATTGATTAATCAACATCTAACTGGCATGTTGGGCCGATGGATGCTGCTGGATTTTTTGAGGCGGAGATCAGAGCACCTATGGACATGTCCGGAGTGATATGATGATAGTCCTCATATAACTGATAACTAATAATCATTTTTTTTTAAATCTTCAAGCTATCGAACGATGATATTAACAACTTACATTTAGCAATAGTTTTTTGATAATCTATCCTGATAGTCGGGTGTCTCTGTGGTGTAAAAGCTAGGCTGATAGTCGGTGTCTCTGTGGTGTAAAGCAGCTGATAGTCGGTGTCTCTGTGGTGTAAAGGCTAGGCTGATAGTCGGGTGTCTCTGTGGTGTAAAAGCTAGGCTGATAGTCGGGTGTCTCTGTGGTGTAAAGGCTAGGCTGATAGTCGGGTGTCTCTGTGGTGTAAAGGCTAGGCTGATAGTCGGTGTCTCTGTGGTGTAAAGGCTAGGCTGATAGTCGGTGTCTCTGTGGTGTAAAAGCTAGCTGATAGTCGGTGTCTCTGTGGTGTAAAGGCTAGGTGCTCGCCTCTCGTTCAACGTAATCGTTGCTGAGGAACCATGAATATTTTTCCAAGAGATCTCTGAACTCAAGTTCTTAGTCCTATCGGAGACGGATGTTAAAATGTAGGTCCCGTGTTCAAGTTAAGCCCATAAAAGAATCATTCAATCAATCAAGTGCCATGCCTGCCTCGAAGGCGATCGTGTCTCTCCACAACTCTCTCTCCTTCGCGCAGGTAATTAGTTCTGACGTCAATCTTTTGTCGAACCAAGATGTCAGTCATCCAATATCTTCTCCTCTGTCTTCCCGATCCCCCTCCCTGAATTTTACCTGCTGTCACCAAATGTGCTAAACCTCCTCTTCGCAGGATATGTCCCAAGAACTTAAAGAATCATTAGCGGTTTAAAATTCATAAGAGTAAGCAACAAATCTGTTACTTGTCAAAATTTTATTTCAATAATTCTTACAAAAATTTAACTATCTTCAAAATTACCTCGATGACTCCTGTCTGTGCTACGATGTTCGTGCACAGCCGCTGAGATCTTCCTGTATACGAAAGAGAATCAGAGCACACAAGATTACTCACCCGAAGTGCAATAGTGATGGTCCTATCAATCAATCATTAAAGCTTTAAATCTAAAATGTCTAAAGGTGAAGGATTGACTTCGTTGTACTGGGTTTCCCCATATGGCTCCGCCTCTGTCTGCAGAGATAGCATACCCCCTACCGATAGTGTTACACAAAGCACGAACTACGTAACTCCAGCAACAATTCTAGGGATCTCATGAGAAAACTACACATGTGACTCGGTCAGGATTCGAACTCACAACCTTCACAACGATAAACAAACTTCTTCAGCGCTTCACCATTGAGACACCTCCACTAAGCTTCTTCAGCGCTTCACCATTGAGACACCTCCACTAAGCTTCTTCAGCGTTTCACCATTGAGACACCTCCCACTAAGCTTCTTCAGTGCTTCACCATTGAGACACCTCCACTAAGCTTCTTTTATATTAACCCTTTCACGCCATAGTTATTCTTTACCCCTAGGCGTAGTTATATTTGCAACGTATTAAATGAAAATCGTTGCATATCTTTTACAAGATGTCGCTATCCACCACACAAAATGAGTCGTCTATTTTTCTAGGCACCACGTATACGTTCAGTAGTTTGGTGTTGCTTTCTGAACAGTACAACATATACTGACATTGAATACTGCCGTTGCGTTATCTTAAAAATCACCGCAAGCCAGTACTTCGGCACAGAAGAGCGAATGGGTTAACTTACTAACTTCATCTTCCGAATTAAAAAACTAACTAATAAAACACACACATTAATTGTTCTACAAATATAAATGATATGCTTGGTTTACAGTTGGTAAACAGCGACATGAAAACATCATCTAAACGAGCTTTACCAAAAACAGTACTTCCCATCACAAAATATAAAATATACAAACGTTCACAGTCGCAAAAATAATATTAAATACCTTCGAACAGTAACCGCAATACAATGTAATCCTTAAACTACACAGTAAGGGTTTGGAAAAACCAGCCACGATATGCAATAATTAATAAAAAGAATAACAAAAAACAGAGGTGACATCTGCGAAGTACGAATATCACGTGTTGTTATTTTCTTACCACCAACACAGAAGAGTCTTTTAACACAACATGCCAACACGGCAAGTTACTTGCAATATAACACCTTCACTGGACGCTCTCTGTGGTGTAATGAAAGATGGTATGTGCCTGTATATGAACGTGCTGTTTGTAGCTTGGTTATGTGAACCAACAATAACCAGCTGTCAGCTATTTGCATTAATCTTTCAGCTGTTGAACTATTTACACATATCACGTGACCACATAATTGTAAACAATGTTTGACCTCTTTCAGGTTAATATTTTGGTTAACGGCCATTTGTGCCCCTGTTTTAAAATAGAAAAATGCGATTTGTTCTTACTACTGCTACTCTACTACTACTTATACTACTACGACTGATGCTACTGCTGCTGCTACCACTACTACTACAGTGTATTACTAATAATACAATTACTATATTGCTGCTAATACTACTATTACTTTTAAAAAATCCCGTTGCCTTTCTTACCTTATTGTATGACGTATGTCACTTTACATTTTACTAACCTAATGTGCAGGAGGTAGGAGAGTCAATTCCTTTCCTTACCCGTGGACCGTCGAGTGTGTAATTGAACCCTCAATTCTCTTATATTTGATTAGTGAACACTATGCAATACGCTAATCCGACCCACACTACTACTGCTCTCTCTCGAAGGTGTCATCACCTTGTCGCAGTGGAGATCGTGCGTTTTCTAATGACTCTAAGAACTATGATGACGGCAGTATAACAGGCGGGTCTCCCAAACCAGAGAGGTCAAAGGGTAGAGGACAGACTAAGAGAGACACTGTGTGTTGCTGCCCTAAACGCCAAGGAATCGGACTTGTGATAAGAATGGAGACTACACTGTCACAAAAACTGAACTGAGGTGAATACCAGAGGTTAAACGAAAAGTTGAAGATCAAAAATCACATGGAGGAGAACGGTAGAACAAGAACTGAAAGAAATGAAAGACAACTAAAACACAATACAGAAGACAGATAAAAGCAGAGAAGAATATCTTGCATATTTTGCTGCCTTATGCGCCAATTGCGTCACTGGCTAGAGAGACGCAACACGTAACAACAATGTACTGTAGTTTTACAAAGTACAAAACAATATACAGCAATGTTTCGACCAAAAGGCCTTTATCAAGCAAATGATACAACAGAACCGAAGAAATTCAGACTTCCTATACACCAGACATAACATATAGTCAGACAATAAATCCCGAAGGCCCTAAAATGAAAATATGTGACTTTTCTTCTTCTTCTTTTGTCCTTCTCTGCTTTTTGCGTTGCAGGTTTAAACCCTTCGTCATTTTGAGCCGATATACTGACTCCCAGTATAATTTAAGATGACACAAAGGCAGTATACTGACTCCCAGTATAATTTAAGATGACACAAGGCAGTATACTGACTCCAGTATAATTAAGATGACACAAGCCAGTATACTGACTCCAGTATAATTTAAGATGAACAAAGCCAGTATACTGACTCCCAGTATAATATAAGTAACAAGCAGTATATGACCCAATAATTAAGATGAACAAAGCCAGTATACTGACTCCCAGTATAATTTAAGATGACACAAAGCCAGTATACTGACTCCCAGTATAATTTAAGATGACACAAAGCCAGTATACTGACTCCCAGTATAATTTAAGATGACACAAAGCCAGTATACTGACTCCCAGTATAATTTAAGATGACACAAAGCCAGTATACTGACTCCCAGTATAATTTAAGATGACACAAAGCCTCTATACTGACTCCCAGTATAATTTAAGATGACACAAAGCCAGTATACTGACTCCCAGTATATTTTAAGATGACACAAAGCCGGTATACTGATTTATTCAGGATAAAGTGCAATATAAATGTATATGAAGATAAACAAATTACGGTGTCAAAGGGTTAACTGTTTTTCTTCTTCTTCGAACGCTCCATATCGACCACTTGTTAACCACTCTGTGTGATTTGTATGTGATCTGAGCCTGAGAGCGATTTACGTTGTGCCAGTTATGCGCCTACATCCGATTTCTGCGATTTATTTACTAAGGTAGCTTCCCTAGGTCCTACATCAGTCGTCTTATAGGTCGCAGTGGTACTATTCTTTGCTTCTCTTGCGGGCCCCGGAACCAAATGGGCGAAATGGTTAACTGATGATCGGTTTCAGAGATAGTGCACGCACGGTCGGCTGATATGCTGTTATACTGTAGATTTTAAGATGTCTGTAGTTCCATTAATCCATCTTTTTGTGAATACACTGTCATAAAAAATTACACTGTTGACCTTCACCGGTGCTACGGAGTTCGTCGACTGCCACTGAGATCTTCCTATGTAAGATAGAGATCGGAGCACATGGTTACTCACCGAAGTGCAATGATGATAGTCACACTCAATCGATCTAAAAACTAAGTTTTGGGGAAACCTGACAGACCTGAAGCTGACTGTCCAGTTTGTGGTCAACAATAAACTAAGTGGTTTGGCCACTTAATAAGAATGCATCCAAACTCCACAGTATACAGAGTCTTCTACAACAGAACATCGGGAAAGAAGGCAAGAGGAAGACCACGGAAAGATGGTTAGATGGCGTGGCAGCATCCTGTGAAAGAGCAAAGATAACAATCACCCAAGCCACAGAACAGCGCAAGACAAAAACAGAAAACCACGACACTGGCAACAACCCGGTAGCAGTGTGACGACAAAAGAAGAAGAATAAACTAAGCGCGTAACAAGCGATCCTTGAAGAAGAAGAGTTAGAAATTTCCAGTGAATGAAGAGGATAATTGAAAAAGTATAAATTATGTCTCTCTTTTCTTTCCTCTATTATACCTCAGGAAAGTGTGGAGGTGGGGGAATTGTAAAGATCGTCAATATGCGCCTTGTGAATAAACATACATGCTTCGATCTTTCACACTGGAAGATCTCACCAGCACTCAGTAGCACCAACGGAATCCCTGATGAAATTTTAAGAATGGTGAAAATGTGTAGAGATTTTATTTTAATTCTTTAAACTGAATTTGGCCCAGACATCCAATTTTCAGCATACTCCTATCGAGTTTCAACTATCAATGGTTCTTTCACGTGCTCAATTTAAATACAGAACCTTTTTTTCCCTGCTGCATTCGACCGCTATAAATTCAGGCGTAGTCAGGGCTTCTGGTATGGCGCTTCTGACTGATTTTTGCGTGAAGGCATGCTTTCCTTATTAGCAAGGATTAAGCATGAATATAAAGAAAACAGAAGTAATGGTTATCTCCAAGAAAGAGGAAACACCACAATGCAATATCAAAATAAATAACACAACACTGGAAAAAGTTCATCAATTCAAGTATCTGGGAACATTTCTAACATCAGATGGAAGATGTATGCATCCATGTGTTGCCGTGCTCTCAAGGGGAGCACAGAGTAGTAACATTGTGACTTACAAGGCATGTCGTAAGAGGCGACTGAGGTAGGGGCGTAAGGAAGCTAACCTAGTAGATAAAAAACGTTGCAGAAATTGGATCTGCTGGCCTACTTGTAGGCGCATAAATGGCCTGTACAATCGCTCTTAGGCTCGGATAACATACAAATCACAATGAATGGTTAACAGATGGTCGATATGGAGACCTCGAATAAGAAGAAAGAAGAAGATGGAAGATGTAAAACAAAGATTAGGAGTAGAATAGCTCAGCGAAAGCAGCTTTTATGAAATGATAAACATAGTAAGCGTGAATTCACTTACCAATGTCACTACGGAAACGAGTACTCCAGTGCTATATTGAATCAATACTTATGTATGGCAACGTATCATGGACAATGAACAAGTAATCAATAAGATCATTAGAAGCCACAGAGATGTGATTTTACAGAAGAATGCTGAAAATTCCATGGACAGGTAAGAAAACAAATGATGAGGTTTTTAATCAGACCTGCACACAAAGAAACATCAAAAGAATAAGAATGAGACAGTCAATGTTCTTCGAGCATATAATGCGAAGAGAAGGTTTAGAATATTTTGTAACAACATGTAAAACACAGGGAAGGAGAGATCGCGGAAGACAGGAAGACAGGGAGAAGATGTTGGATGGTCTGACGACGTGGTTCGATAAAAATCGACGTCATAACTGATTAACTGCACCATGGAGAGAGAGTGTGTGTGTGTGAGAAAGAGAGAGACATGATCGCCTATTCCGGCAGGCATGACACTTGATTGACTGATGAAAACTTCTTTTATATTCTTGTTTTGACATCTCTCCCCTTACCTCCTTCTTTGTTTACAATTCTGTCCAGGTATGTGTCACTCTACATTGATACACAGGTAGGTACAAATCTACATTATTACCCAGGTATGTGTATGATCCCACTTCTTGATTGTCTAACTTTAACGCATAATTTATGTTCATTTTACTGCAACTTTTATCTCCTCAAGTTTAAAAACTTAACTTTCAATTTAGAATGTTATTAGCATCCAAGCGTGACAAATATTCTTTTATCTCTTCTATATTGTTATTGTGTAAAGAGACTTAAGGACGAACTGCAAGGCAAGAGAGATAAACGTAAACTTAGAAGCTGTCATAGTAAAACACTTGCCAATTGAACATCGGTAAAAATGGAAAAGATATATATATATAAATATTATTTAGTATCTGTTTCTTGTGGGCGTCTGTAGCTTAAGCGGTAGTGAACTGGATCACAACCCTAGCGTACCTGGTTCAAACTCCACGGTGGCAAATTTGGAAGCCTTTTCGTTTCCGTGGGATTTTTACGGAAGGTAAAAATAGACCTCACTGTTCAGAAAGCAATGGCAAACTACTGAAAGTATAAGTGGTAGCTAGAAAATCAACGACTCTTTTACTGTGGTTGATGGCTACGTTCTGTAAAGGATATGCCACGATTTTCATTTCATCTGTTTCTAAGTAACCGTGAGGTTTCAAATTTCATATAATAAAACAATATACGTAGGTATGTCATAGGAGACGATGCAACGTTGAATATGTCATACGGTTAATGTTAATTGGGGATGTGAAGGAAGGGGGGCAGTGCTCGTTTTACTTTGCACAATTACTGGCATTTAGTCCGTGGCGCGAACGCCTCTCTCTCTCTCCTCTCTAGCCTGTCTTAACAGCTTTTTAGTTAAAACTGTCGTTACTACCTGTAGTATTCCTATAAATTAGGGCTGTGTAGGACATGAGGGACGAAAGCATGAAGAATTTAATGGCCTCGTGGCTAGGAAGGAGCCACGAAACTGTTCAGGTCAGGATTTTTCTTTTATGCCCCGACAGACAAAAATATCCTTGGCCTACCGTGGATTGAACACGGGTCTCCCGCAAAGAGTCACGCTCTAATCCATTCGACCAGATGCTCCTCATTGATTTTAGTAGCATATTTCAAATAGGAATCATAAGGGCACAGGTGAAAACATTGTGTAAGAATTTGTTTTTTAATCTTTCTAATGATAGACAGCGGCTTTCCAGCCTATTCTTCTCGATTTTGAACTGTCAAGGGTTCTTTTACGTGTTCAACTTGAAAACGGGACCTATATTTTATCATTCGTCTCCGATCTGATTAGGAACTCAATCTCACCTACACTGAGATTATGAATCTCTGGAAAAATATCCCGATCGCACCACGAGGGAACTAACCGAGTACCTTTGGTACGAGAGACGAGCACCTAGCCTCCACGCCACAAAGACCCCATATAGTACAACTTTCAGTGCGACTATTTTCTCTTAATCCCACCAGTAAGCCACACCCACAGAACGTTCTGGCGGTGCGCCATAACAAAATCTATAATGCATGAAATATCGTTATATCGAGCAATTCTTTTCAGCGATAATGTGCACATATGTGGACTCGGCAAACAAGTATTGCAGGGGGACATTTGTTTGTGTTGAAATTATCAGTTCAATCTTGTTTGGGGACAAACCTATTTCCTACTCTGTTGTATTCGATGCCTACTTCTGTTCTTATTAAATATTTAACAAGTCTTGTGTGTTTTCATGTAATGGGTCATGCTTGGAGTGGTTCTCGATATTTTCTAGTCGCGATCCCATTTTATATGGTTGGTAGATTGATTGATAGGACCATCATCATTGCACTTCGTTAAGTAACCATGTGTGCTCCGATCTCTTTCTTACACAGGAAGATTGCAGCTGCAGTGCACGAACTCCGTAGCACCGGCGAGGGTCCTTGATGTAATTTAGAAGATATGGATAATATTTTGTAGAAATTTTATTTATTAATCTTTCTACTGAATTTTGTTCGGTCACCAGCTTTCCAGCCTGTTCTTCTCAATTTTAAACTGCCAAGGGTTCTTTTACGTGCTCAACTTCAACACGACACCTACGTTTTATCGTCCGTCTCCGATAGGACTAGGAATTCGATCTCACCTACATCGGGATCAATGGTTTCTGGAAACAAGTAACCAATCTTGAATTTTGTATACATGTGACTGCGGAGTCGATTGTGTCTTGTTCTGAGGCGCAGAATGACAACTTGTTCTAATCTGATCGTAATATCCTCACAGTTATTGTTCGTTGTTCGCTAACATTATTCGCCTATCACAGTTTTTTATAAACCTGTCTTGTTGTGGTATGGTGTTACCAGCAGACGTTAAAATGGTGGCAGTAAGCAACTCAACCGGTATATGGTTTCTTAATGTTTGCTTAGAAATGAATTGACAACGATACAAAAAAGTGGACAGGCCTCTTAGTAAATGACATTCAAAAGAGAGTTTACAACAGTATATATATAACCGAAGGTACGGTGAAGATCATCTCCAATTCTACCAAGACATTCGATATCCAATGACCAAAGTTGTTGAAATTATGAAATTATTCAGTAAATAACTTTAATTAAGTGACGAAGACATCATAGTTCTCACTACAAGCAATAATACTCCACCGACAATAAGAACTTATTAAGAAGTACTTAGTACTGTAGAGCAGTTGACAAGTTAATTAAGAATTTAAACGGTAGTAATAATTTAAATGAAAATCAATGACTCAAAAGACCGAGTAGATAGATGGATAATAATTAAATATACATAGATAGTTCTAGTTGATAGTTGTATTGTTTGAATAGTTTAAGATTAGTCATATACTTCTCACTATACTTCACAGATGTCTAATGACTAATGTCTGGAGAAATAATATATATAAATTAATATATATATGTTGTCGATTATACTTGTACTGATGTGCACATTTTTATATACCACGGTAATTGTTATTTTGTGTTATCATTCATGGTTTAAATTTAATTTACTTTGTCTGTTTGTTATGTAGGGGATTTAAGCTTCTTTAAGCTGAGGAACATTCTTTCAACCTAAGGGCGAGTCCAATTTTTGGTTATATCATATCAGCATATGTAGGTTAACAAACATAAAAAGTAAGAATTAACTCCTTGCAGAGAATCCAAGTCCATTCACATGTTAAGTCCTAATGTTTATGCGAACATAAAAGAACCCTTGGCACTGTAAAATCAATAAGAGTAAACTGGAAAGCCAGGATAAAAAAATAATTAATAGTAATTAAAATTTGTTTGATATTTCATCATGTCTAGGTGTTTTATTTGATTGTCCCTTATTATGAAACAACTAGAAGTCTTTACTCTTACAAGATACATAATTTTCTAAAACAATGCAGATAGTGACATACACATATCATATAGATTTTTTCTATTGAACCAGATGGGGAAAAGCTTGACAAGTTTAAGAATGAAAAGTAAGGCATAATTATTAATTCATCATCAGACCAGACGATCTGAAGACTGGTGTTGAAGTTGTGTAATCATGTCTCTTCACTGTACCATGTTCTAGGCAGCTCTCTATAGGTCAGAATAAGTCTAGAACCAGATGTCCCTGCTTGGCTGCACATTGCCTGCAACCTTCCATGTGAGGGTAGCTAGTTTTCATAAATAATAAATACTTTTTCAGAGGTGCTATTGTATACTTTTGGATCCAGGCAATAGGTATTTGAGTATTCAATAGTTACTATTCCCATATATCAGTAATGTGTGTGGGGAGTGGATCTTTCTATGGCAAAGTGGTTGACATTTGCTTGTAGTTCTGAAGGTTGTGAGTTTGAATCCGGGCTAAATCACATATGCAATTTTTTCATGTGACCCATAGAATTATTGCTCGAAATACTGATTCTATGCAAGCCTGGTTGACACTTCACCTTTAGTAATGGTAATGATGGTTCCTGTTGTAACATGACTTACTGACTTATTCCTCTCCGATCCTGATGGAGCATAGGACCTCAACAGTTGTTTGCAACATTTCTTTGTATCGTGCTGTTTTCTTTCCAGCTTCCAAGGATAGTCCAGCATCCTTCAGCTCCTCAAGAAGTCTGTTTCCAAGTCTTTTAGGGTGTCACATTTTCCTTACGGGTTCCACTCAAGTGTTTGTCCAGTGACACTCAACTGTGTCTTCTGGTGGGTTTGCCTGACATATCAATATTTTTGTGGTAACATAGTTTAACACAATCATTATTTTTGTCCTCATTTGCCTAGTCCAATTAGTTCACTCATTGATTGATATGACCATCACCATTGCACTTTCATAAATAACTATGTGTGCTCTTATATCTTTCTTACAGATGAAGATTTCAGCAACAGTGCACAAACTCCGAAGCACTAGCGAGACTCTCCAATGTAATTTTGAGGATGATGACAATGTGTAATACTTTATTTTAATTAGTATTAATTACATTTGCACAGACAGCGGATATCCAGCCTATTCTTTTTGATATTCAACTGCTAAGGGTTCTTTCACATGCTCAATTTGAACACAGAACCTACGTTTGCAAGAGCTTTGATTGGCACAACAGGTATATATATGAGTAGGCTCATCAATCAACATCAACCTGGTACAGTTAGTCGCTGTTGGAGATATTGTGAAGGAGATCGGAGCATCTATGGACATTTATGGAGTGCAGTGATGATATTCCTAACTGAAACCTACGTTTTATTGTCCGTCACTGATAAGACTAGGAACTCGATCTCACCTACATTGATATCAGGGATCACAGAAAAATAGCCTAATTATTTCACATGGGATATGAACCGAGTACTTTTGTAATGAGAGGTGAGCACCTTACCGCAACACTACAGAGACACCCCTACAATATTTCTTAAGAACAAAATTATAAACTGTTCTTTTAACCTTTTGTTCTGGGTTAAAGGTCATAAGTTTCATTATGGCTGTTTCATTAAAAAATTTGATGTTTTGGGGTTAAAGATGCAAACTATTGCAGCTCAATAGCTGTAAACCAAGGAGCAACGCACTGATGATCTGCGACTCAAATCACATAGATATTGGTTACTAAACTGACGTCATTGCACTCGAGCAGACCCATAGGTGCTCAGTCTCCCTTAACAGATATCGAAGAGTATGTATACTGACGGTTCCTGTGGCTCGCTGATTAAACACACTCCTCCCTCTGCCTCTCAGGCATCCAGTTCACTTGTACAACGGGTAACTTCAAACTGCTTAAATCACTGGATTGATTCAACATCTATTTTAGTGTCTTCATCCAATAGGCAGTCGCAAGAGACCGAAGAACATCCCCTTTATCCATCTTCAACTCCCCAACAATCGGTGCTATTGATGCAAGCCAGTCTGCTCTCTCATTGCCGCAAACACCTGTATGCAAAGGACAGTAGATCCACGTAAGCCTCTGGAGATTAGAAACTTCCATAGATGACATCCACTCATACAGAAACCTGCCCGTTCGAATCTTGATGATAAAGAACGGTTAACAACTGTTTGTTCTAGAACGAATGTAGAAGAATCATGGCTATTAATTATTGTGATTCTAAAACTGAAGAGGAACTTTCCTGGCATTTAGTTGGTGATGTTGAAATTCTAAAATCAAAACAGTGTCGAAAAATTTTTATGAAAGAGGGTCCACTTTTGGCTTTATTCTGTGTTGCCCCAGACAGATTTTTCTTAACAGATACCAGCTGTCCTCATGCTGGAGGGCCTCTAGACCAAGGCGACATTGAAGACATAGATGGGAGTGTGAGAGTAGTATGTCCGTTACATGATTATAGCTTTGACCTGGTTACTGGGAAATCTCCTTCAGGATTGGTTCTGACCACATACCAGACAGAGATACGAGATCAACAGGTCTACGCTCTAACACCTCGACCAATATCCTTAACTAAATTTGAAGATATGAAAGCTATTAAACTATGTTGACGTTATGTTACGTTTAAAAAAAATTGTTATTGTACGCTCGCTATGAATCCAAACGTAGTCTGGGTGCCTAATATGGCAACTCTTGACTGATTTTTGCATGAAGGCTTGCTGTCCTTATCGGGGGAGAGTCGTAGTTGTTAGTAAACTCGCATCTTAGACTAGTGGCCTCAAAGAGTAATGTTACTCCGATACTGTGGATACAAAGCAAATGGCTGTCCACTTAAAAGGTGGACCTCAGAAATAACAGAGACAGTGAAAAACACTTTATAAAGCGCACACAAAATCTTGCGAGCAGCAGTAGCGTAGTTGTTAGTGAACTCGCTTCTAAGCTGGTAGTCCGGGTTCTTTTCTGCGCTATTGCTATGAATTAAGGCGTAACCATGGCCACTTCTGACAGATTTTTGCAAGAAAGCTATTTTATTGTTGTCCTCGCATGCAGGCGGGTCTTCTCCGACTTCAATGGTACTTCTTTTCTCCAGTCCTGTTTGCCTCACAGTCAGGTCAAGAAGAGATTTCTAAAACGGCCCTTGTGTGCGCTTCGTAGATAGTGTTTTTCATTGCCTGTTATCTCTGAGGTCCATCTTTTGCGACGCCTGCCTTTTGTTTTTTTAACCCATTTTATCAGAGCAGCATTGCTCTTTGGGGTGCACTGTCTGATGGTAATCTGCTTATGTGGCCGAACCATTTAATTTGTTGTTCTTGATGAAGTCTAGTACTGATGTTGTACCCACTTTTTCCTGATGTCTTCATTCCTCAACCGGTCTCTTCTTGTTACCTCCAGCATTCTGCGTAGACACTTCATCTCTGTCGTGACTAGCTTTCTTCTATCATTTGTTGTCAGTGTCCAGGTTTGGCACTGGTAGCATAATGTGGGAGAAAGATTGTGTTGAACATTGCTCTTTTTGTGCTCATGGTGACATGTTTGAATTTTAAAATTGGCGCCATTTGTCCTATCATTTGATTTGCTTTATTGCATCTGTGTTGAATTACATTAGTTATTCTTCTGTTTGCTGAAAAATTGCTCCCAAGGTATGTGAAGTCTTTTACTTGTTTTAATGGGCAATTTCGATGGAGATATTGGTGGGCTTTCGTTTTTCTGCACATTTGGGTGGTCCGCTATGAATTCAGGCATAGTCAATGTGCCTCTGGTTCTTGTGCGAAGGCTTGCTTTCTTTATCACCAATGTCCCTCGCCATACTCAGACTTCATGTGCTTCTACTTTAGATCCCCAAGTAAAGGACCTCAGAAATAACTATTTATGAAGCTCCCACAAAAGCTATCAGTGCCAACCTGGACGTTGACATCAACATTAGAAAACTAGTCACAACAGAAATGAAGAATGCTGGCAGTAACAAGAACAGACCGGTTTAGAAATAAAGACATCAGGAAAAAAGTGGGGACAACATGAGTACTGAACTTCATAAAGAACAAATTATATGGTTCGGCCACATAAACAGATTGTCAACAGACAGTGCTCCTCAACGAGCAATGTTACTCAAATACAATGGATACAAAGCAAAAGGTCGGTCACGCAAAAGGTGGACCTCAGAGATAACAGTGGTGACGAAAAACACGGTTTATGAAACGCACACAAAAGCCTGTTCTAGAAATCTCTTCTTATCCTAACGCTGTGAGGCAAACCAGGATTAAAGAAAATAAATAAGAAGAGTCAAGGAATTTAAAAACTATGTTTCCTTCTTAGAATGCTCCATATTGACCACTTGTTAACCATTTTTGTGATTTGTATGTGATCCAAACCTAAGAACGAATGTACATTGTGCGAGTTATGCACCTGCAAGTAGGCCAGCACATCCAATTTCTGAGACTTTTTATTTGCATGGGTAGTTCCCCATGGCCCCTACATCAGTCGCCTCTTATGACATGCCTTGTAGGTCACAGTGGTACTATTATTTGCTCCTCTTGCAAACCCCAGCAACACACATGGATGAATAGTTGGTTGAGTGAAGGAGTTTTGAAACTATGAAAACAATATTATTCTACCATACTACAACAAATAAGAAAAAAGTAATATAAATATGTAAAGAATGTTCACCTTTATTATTACTTTTACAATAAAATGGAATCCTGGAAAACCCAGGAAACGGATGCATACCATCAACTCAATGTAAAAGACACACTGTCACAACATACTAAGGTATCATCTGTTCAACAGGCTAAAGATAGGAATACTTATGAATAGTGTGAGAGTTGCATGGACAAAATGGCCGCTGAAAATATGTTGCAAAAATGTCCAAGGTATTCTGTGTTTGTTGTTCTTCAGGAAGTGAACAGAGCACATTTCCAATTGTTTCAATAAACTGTATGATTCATGTCATACCGCTCATAGAGACACATCAGGTTCAGAAGTAGCATTATAATTTATTCATGTCTATGTTGTACAGCCGTTATGAATGAGATAGGTGTGGAAATTTCATTCAAGAAATCTATTATAAATTTCTTATGTTAATCACTAAAGTACTAGTCAATGCCCAAAAATAAAAGCTCTTATTTGATCAAATGGATCTTGCAGACAATTTTTTGTTTATATTTAATGTTCTTAATGATAGTGTTGCAAACACAGACCCATGGATAAGAACAGGACCCCATGATGACCCAGGTTAAGAGAAAATCGCAAGTATGGTGCCGGGGCCCACAAGGGAAGCAAAGAATAGTACCAATGCGGCCTAAATTGCATGTTGTAAGAGGCGACTGATGTAGGCCCTAGGATGGTACCCCAGTAAATAAAAAGCAGCGCAGAAATCGGAAGTGCTGGCCTACTTGTAGGCGCATAACTGGCACAACGTACAATCGCTCTCAGGTTCAGATCACATAAAATCACACAGTGGTTGACATGGAGTGGTCGATATGGAGTGGTCGATATGGAGCGTTCGAAGAAGGCGATTAATAAATGGGGATTGGTCGTCCATATCCTGCAGAAGACACACTCGAGTCTAAATGAAAACAGTCGAGTGTCACTAGACTGGCACCCACAAGGACAACGGAACATCCTAAACCAACCTGGAGAAGAGTCTTCTTGAGGAACTGAAGGATGTTGGACTATTCTGGGAAGCCATAAAGAACAGTCAGAGGCCCGGGAAAAATGACAAACAACTGTTGAGGCCCTATGCTCCCACGAGAAGCAGAGAGGAATAAGTAAGTAATGTATTGGTTTGTGAGGCGGCTTGTCAGAAATTTGGTACTGCCAGAATGGTTTGTGAGGCGGCTTATCAGAAGTTTGGTACTGCCAGAATGGTTTGTCAAGCGACTTGCTGTAGTGTATGAGTTAATTGATTGGCTCCTATAAGCCATTGGGAGTGACACTATTTATTTGTTTTAGAAAGATCTGAAAGAAACTAATTTACCTAAAACGATAAAAATATGTTAATAATTAAGAAAACTGCATCTGAATTTGTACATACACCTGCAATGGGAAAATATGACCTAAATTTAATTCAGCCACAACCTGTTTTCAATTCAGTAGCTAATCAGTTAATGAATTAAAAATTAAATGGTATCTACCAACACTTTTGGTAATGGGAGACAACAATGTTCAGGATTGGTGTTCAGCAAAATGTTGATTGTAATAATACAATTGGTATATGAGATGGCTTGTTAGAAATGTGATATTACCAGAATGGTTCGTCAAGTGACTTGCTGTATTGTACGAGTTATTGAATTAAAAATTAAATGGTATCTGCCAACACTTTTAGTAATGGGAGACAACATTGTTCAGGATTGGTGTTCAGCTAAATGTTGGTTATATGAACACAAGGATGACTTGTAACTTTCTATCATCACCCATGACTCATCATATCGGCGTTATGATTACATTAAGTCTGCAGAACTCTGCAACTGTACATGAAATAATTGTTAATGTCTACAGTACAACAACAGTGCTAACAAAGGCTAAAGGTGTTAAGTTCATTTCTTGGCTGCAGGTGCCTTCTTAGGCTTGCTCTTAGCCTTCGACTTTGCCTTCTTCACACCTGTGGAGATTAATTGAAAGTAATTAATTTTTGAAGGAAAAAACCAAATAAGAATTCACTCTTTAGGTATATGAAACAGAACCACGATAGCAGTAGTGCACTTGCTGCTAAGGCAAGTGGTCCAGTTTCAATTTTAATAACGACTTTCAGGTCAACCCAGCCTCAATTAGGAACCAGAAAGTTATGTGCAGATGATCGATTTAAAAATACAGCTCTAACACTATACTTCATGGTATGAAAACGGGTACCTTTCCTAAGTTCACGAAATGCTGAGAGCATACGTAATGATCTTAATTAAGTCTATGCTAAGAAAAGCTCACATCATCACTTTTGTTCTATGAATTTTTGGTGCGTAAATAACATATCACCATTGTAGAATAGCTCAAACAAAAGCAGCATGAAAATACACACTAATTGTGAATTTACTACCAATGACACCGTGGAAAAGTGTACATGGAAGTCACAGAGATGTGGTTTTATAGAAGAATGCTGAAAATTCCATGGACAGTGAAGAAAACAAATGAGGTTTTAAAACAGGTCTACACGCAATCAAACCTCATCAAAAGAATAAGGATCAAAGTTCTTCAGGCATATAATGCAAGAGGGGTTTAGAACTTTGATAACAATGGGTAAAATATAGGTAAAGAGAGATTGTGCATTGACAAAATATCAATGTCAGAACTGATAAGCTGAACCAGGGAGAGCTGTGAAGAAACATCGCCTATGTTGGCAGGCATGACACTTGATTGAATGTTATGTTATTCGATCTTACATCATGGCACATTGCGCCATGCGTGCTCCATCCTCCGCTGCTATCCCAAAGTCCACTTGCTCACCGTACCCATGAGAAGTTGATCAGTATATCTTCTCTCTCTACCATAAAGATGACACTGTCTGGCATGTCCAAACTTAACCCTCTTCTTTCTTCTTTGCGTTCGTTCTTTACAACCAATTTTAATCACTCTTTGTGATAGGTTTGATATTTGCCAAGAACGTCTATACGTTGCACATTGGTTTGGTAGGCCCCTAAACGACTTCTACACGTTTAGGACACATGCATCCGATTTCAGCCAAACCTCCTTATTCGCCTTTTACGACATGCATGGCAGGTAACAGTGGCTCTATTCTTTACACCCCAAATTTGGGCCCGGTAACCACTTGGGTGTCTTAACTCCTAATTCTTGCAATCGGCCCTGTGTCTGAGACTTGCCCATAACCCATAAATGACTGTGCAGCGCATTGATGACTGTCCACACTTCTGTCAACTTGAGTCGGGGCATTGTTTGCAAGAAAGTCAGCATGTTCGTTACTCTGCTCCCCAACATGTCAGTTGTGCAAGTCATGAGATGGAACCTCCGAATTATGTCCAACCACTTGATTGAATGATCACAGAATTCATGGTTCAAGCAGTATTGGCGTGGTATCATAAATTTTTTACTGTTGCAGAAAGTTGAGTACTGTGAACAATACTATAAACAAGATGTCATTTAGACTTCTATGTCATTTCACAGTAAAATTTTTAAACTTTATTTTTAAGATAAAATAAGTTGCCATGTAAATTTAAAATATTATAAGTTGTAATGTAAATAAAAATGTACAAAATGAAAAGTTCTCAGTTAGTTTTCCCGGATGGAGAGATCGGGATATTTTCCTGAGATCGCTGATCTCAATGTAAATGAGATTGAGTTTCTAGTCCTATATATAACAACTACGATAAACAAACGTAGGTCTAGTGTTCAGGTTGAGCACGTAAAAGAACCCATGGCAGTTGAAAATCTAAAAGTCTAAGCTGCAAAGCCATATCCTGGCAAAATTCATTCTAAAAATATTTTCAATAAAATCCCAACAAACTTTCCACCATCTTCAAAAATTACATCGAGGGTCCTCACCTGGGCAAAGAAGTATGTGCTCCTCCGCTGAGATCTTCAAGTGTAAGAAAGAGATTGGAGCACACATGGTTACTCACTGAAGTGCAATTTTGATGTTCCTATCAATTAAATCATCAGATGGGTTCTTGTGATGAAGACGACTGTTGCTTAGAGTTCATCCCAGATGCTATGCAATTTTGAATGTAGTGAGATAACTATGCATGGCTTGGTTCATATATAAGGGTGAGATGTGTGATACTATGGTTTTGGTGTGCCTTCTGGCTTAACACTGTGCCACGTGCAAGTCGGCAGTACAACTCCCTTTCGCCGCCACCACTGACTTGGACATGTGCTGTCGACCATGTGTCTTTTTAAACAGGAGTATCGCTACAAAACGGGGTCCCGTGACGTACTACTTCCGTATTGTTCCTATGAGCTCTCCAAAATGGCGGATCTAACACACAGTGCGGTAAACGTCGGTATAAGTCCGATTTTTCGTAAGTAAACAAAAATTTTCAAAATGGATGACATAGCTGATGAATAGTGATGTCCAAAATGACTATTTTTCTGACTTTTTAGCCAGTGATAGTGTTAAAACGAACTCTGAATGTGATATGAATTTGGACTGTGATTCACGTGGCAATGTTTATAGATCAATAGCAGACAATCCCAGGGGTACAGGAGTAGATGACGGACACCCAACTCGAAAACGGTGACGTATCATACTGTGGATAGGTATGGGGATATCAGTTACTACAATAGCTTGTGGATTATAAAGAATAGACTCCACATATAGACAGGTTAGTAGCTCATTAATATATGAACACTATTCCACAGTTTAAAAGTATTAAGTTTATTTTTTACGATTTTTTGAAATTGTCACTCTGAAAACTGATCATGTCGAAAAATAGCGTGGCAGTGAGCCAGACTTTGTTGAAAAATGGCTGGCAGCGAAAGTGTTAATATCACCGACTTCAGCTCCTTTTGAGAGGGAGAGAGAGCTCATCCCTAACCTCCTTATTCAAGCCAAAGTGTACATGGTATGCCGACAAGTCAGTAACGAAACATCAGGTGCCATCTATCAAAAATAAAACTCCATGCTTATTTTATACAATATTTTTGACAGGTTTCTGCTATGCCATCTATCCATGTTTTTTATGGTCTTCCCTTTAACCTTCTTTCCTGTTGTAGAAGACTGTATACAGAGGAGTTTGGTTGCATTCTTATTAAGTGGCCAAACCACTTCATTCTTTGTTTCTCAATGTAATTCAAACAAGGTTCTGTGTCAACTTTCTTTCTTATGATGATGTTGGTTACTGTCTTTTCTGATGATCAGTGTAACTTTTCGTAGGCATCGCATTTCACTTGTAGTTATTTTTGCAACTTTGCTTTGCTCATTGTTTATGTTTGCTTCTGGTAACACAGAATAGGAATGAAAATGCTGTTGATCTTCTGTTGTTTAGCTGTCAGTGAGAAGTTTTGGTGTCTTAACAATGGGGCTAGCTGGTAGGTTTTTACATGTATACACATGATAAATGTTTAGCAGAATAAACCAAAATAGACAAACCTGCTGGCTTCCTTGCCTTTGGTGTTGCTTTCTTGGGGCTTGGTTTTGCAGCACCTGAAATAATAGTAGACAAAATATCATTTTGAAGTTGGAGAACGGCTCGCCTGAATTTATAGTGGGCGAACGGAAAATAAAAAGCATTCAAATATTTTACTGAAGTGCTGATTGGAATGCTGGGGGTCAAAGGCGCATGGGGATGACGCCGCGCCAGGATTAGTGAGCTGGCATTAATCAAGATACTACCCCACCTCCATGTGGTGACCCTGGTAACAGACAACCAATCTTGTCTGGCTAAGCGGGTAGGGATCGAGGAAGAGCTACTCTGGTATAAGTAGTCTTCTTCTTCTTTGCGTTCGTTCTTTACGACCAATTTTAATCACTCTTTGTGATATGTTTGATCTTTGCCAAGAACGCTTATACGTTGCACATTGGTTTGGTAGGCCCCTAAACGCATAGACTTCTACAGGTATAAGTAGTGATGCAGATGTAGTCATGTTGGATGAGATCCGCTCGCAACACAGACAAGCGGAATTCGAGATTCACTATTAATGCACATCTCTCCCGGCCGATTAAAAAGCTGAACGGATAAACATACAGGGATGAGGGGTGCATCCAGAGAAGAGGGCCCACGTGGAGCAAAACTTTGGGCCCGAGATGAGTTGTACATGAGCCCACATAGGACGAAACTCTGAACTCTGAGGTGGGGGACCAGAGTTGAGCCTTGTGTGTCTGGACAAGCTAGAAGCATAGTAAATGTGTGCACGGTGAGAACCAATAGACACGGTGGGGCAGGTGCTGTAGCAAGTGAACACGCATGCGGACGATGCATGGGTGGGCCCAATGGTGGGTCAGAGGTGCACGGCGCTAAGGGGGCGTGACAGGTGTAGGGGAGAGCGGACCACCCGAATGTGCAGAAAAACTGGAAAGTCCAGCAGAGGCTTGAATCCAGTGCGTAGCAGGCGTAGGGGTGAGCAGACCACTCAAATGTGCAGAAAAGCTGGAAATCCCAGCAGAGGCTTTAATCCACTGCGCATTTCTGCTCGCAAGAACTACTACTGCCGTGTAGTTTGATTGGGGACAATCAAAGACTAGCGGAGTAAACCGCACAGAAATCTGGACAGCAGGCAAACCAAGTTGTCCAAATAAAGACCGGTAAGCTGGGTAGATGACGCTCAACAACCCAGGAGCTACCCTGAAAGAAAATAGCAACCTGCTGCCTTGCAGGTTGGCTGGGAAAAGTCAAAGGCCAACAGAGAGCGAACCTTTTAAAAGCTGGATGGAACCTCGAAGGATAAGCACTAGAGCTCCAAATGGCGCTGAACGATGTGACGTAAAATACGTTCTTGGCAAAGGCTGTTTATATATCACAATAAGAATTATAAAAATGGTCAAAAAAGAATGATCAAGAGAGAATGATGGCATTCTTCTTCTTTCTCTTTCAACCCCCAACGGAGCACAGGTCAAACTTCTTCGAGCTCTTCCTCTCTCTTGCTATCCCTTTCAATTCTTTCCACGTTTTTCCGTAGTTCATCGCTGGGCTATTTTGCCCTGCTCAAGCAATGTTCCATCAACTATTTCTGGCAGTTTTCCAACAGGAAAGAAGATTAGTCTACATCACCGGATCCTTTAGGCTTTCCATGCGATATGTCATTTGCCTCCCTGTTGCTGCTTAGTTTATTTATGCTGTTTTGCGCTCAATTCGATTCTTTGTTTACCTTCGCTTCATTTTCCTGGGCTGTTTCAATAGTGCCTTTGCCTGGAGTTGTGGCGTGTTCCTGTAATCCAGCTACCTGAAGGACAGATTGAGGATGGGGGTTCTGCTTTCAGTCGTATCATGTGTCCACACTAAGCTTGGCACCAATATGTAAGCTGTGGAAGCATGAGAAATCCAGGCTGTCTAAGGAGGGACAAACAAGCCCAGGGGGAACCCAGCATGCAAAAGTCCTTGCGTTGAGCAGAGTGGAATTGCACCCGTGAATGGGAGCGTGTCAGATATAATCAAACCCAATTTTTTTTGTGTCTCTAAAGTCGGAGAAAGCATGCCTTCACGCAAAAATCAGTATGACATGGAGAAAACAAGTTAGTTACAAGTATAGTTACCTGAAGCAGCAGGTGAATTTGCATCCTTCTTCTTTCCGCGACCTTTAGCTGCTGCCATTATGAGTTTGAGCAGAAACTTCTAGAAAGAAAATTCAGTTGGTAATACCTGTAATACAAAAAAACAACAAGCAAAATTAATTAGCTTCATTAGTTATAAATAAAATCTGGGTCTAAATGTGATGAATTTACTTCATTGCACTAGGATTCCCCATTTGGCTCCGTATCTGTCTGTAGAAATGGCAGGTCACCTGCCCAGTGCGTGCACAAGACACAAAATCCAACTCAGCAACAATCCTAGGGATCTTATGAAAAGATTTCACATGTGACTCTGGATTCGAACCCACAACTTTCAGAACGTCTTAAACACTTCACCATTGAGACCCCATAAAGAGAAAATGTCTACAACATGCGGTGTTCCCAAGTGGTCACACATCTAAGTAATAACCATGCCAGACAAAGCTTGATTTTGGTGACAGAATGAGATAGTTTCAATGTGGAATGGCCATAGACATATCACTTATATCCCACCAGAAAGGAGATTGCAGCGCTTATGGACATGTTCGGAGTGTGATGACGATATTCTAAACTGAAAACACAAAGATATCCAGGTAAAAAAAACCTGCCACCTTAACTAGTACAGCCAGATGGTTGGGCTGAAAATCAATCACAAGAAAAGAAAAAAACACTGGATATGATTATTGAAAAGACTTCCTCAAAGTCCTCAGCAGAACAGGCCATGTCATATTTTGCGTACTACCAGACACTACAGACATTTACATAGACTAGGAATAAGTCAAAGAAGCTCTCTGCCAGTGTCAGCGGACGGAAAATACACCGTAACATGTCCTGCAAGACTGCCCTCTCCTGGATGAACGGAGAAGCAACATCTCGACACACCCATTCAACCTAAAAACTAAACTTTGGGAAACCTGACTGCCCAGTTTGTGGTCCACAGTAAACTAAGCTCATGACCAGAGATGGTTGAAGAAGAGGAATCAGAAGAAAATAGAAATAATTATGCTGAACATCACCACCAAGCACGTCAAACTGGAAAATAAAATCCAAATATGAATGCTTTTACATATCTTGGAATTGTTATCAGCTACAAAGAAAAGCTAGATCTGACAGTTAAAGCCAACTTAGTAGGGGTCTCACTGGCGAAGTCGTTACGTCATTTAAGTAATTTTTTTTTATATATATTGGGGCATATCTGACTGAAGGCTGTGAAGATGCGGGTGCTATGAGTATTGTGACGATTCAGTACCGAAGATTCTAATCCGGACCGAGATAAATGTGCAATTTTTTAAGAGATCCATAAGATTGTTGCAGAGATACGGATTTGTGCTTTGTGAAATGCTCTCGGCAGATAGCATGCCACCTCTACCAACAGGGACAGAGCCATATGGGAAAACCTGGTGCAATGAAGTCAATCCTTTGCCTTTAGATTCTCTTTTGAGTACGGCACAAAGTGTATTCATGATCCTTCAGATGGTCTGGAAATCAGCTCAATACAGCATCAGAACCAAGATTAATATATAGTGCGGCTGTGTGCTATCAACTGTACTATACAGATCGGCATGTTGGAGAATGACAGAACAAGATATGTCCAAACTTTCCACCTTCCACACAACTTGTCTGCGAAAGATCTCATCTGTGTTGTGGCCAAGAACTATCTCTAGCCAAGAACTGTTTACACAGTGTCAGCAAGAGAATATGGAAACCATTATCCAAGAGACATGGAAGATGGATCGGACATATGTTGCATATGGAGTCTAACTCTGTCACAAAAGCTGCACTGAGATGGACACCAGAGAGTAAATGAAAACGTGAAACACCCAACATCTCTCTGTCTTTTACGATCTCTCCTTCCGTTATTTATCTGTTAACTATGAGGGTCTCTGTGGTATAGAGGTTAGGTCCTTGTCTCTCATGCCAAAGGTACCAGTTTCGCTCCCTTGTGAAGACATTGGGATATTTTCCCAGAGATCCCTGATCTCAGTACAGGTGAGAACGCCCAAGTGGTTACCAGGGCCCAAATTTGGGGTGTAAAGAATAGAGCCACTGTTACCTGCCACGCATATCTTAAAGAGCGACTAAGGGATTTGTTTGAAATCGGATGCATGTGTCCTAAACGTGTAGAAGTCTATGCGTTTAGGGGCCTACAAACCAATGTGCAACGTATACAGTTCTTGGCAAAGATCAAACATATCACAAAGAGTGATTAAAATTGGTAGTAAAGAACGAATGCAAAGAAGAAGCGCAGGTGAGATCAAGTTCCTAGTCCTATCGGAGATGGACGATAAACGTATGTCCAGTGTTCAATTTGAGCACGTAAAAGAACCTTTGGCAGTTCAATATTGAGAAGGGCAGGCTGGAAAGCTGCTACCCTGGCATAATTCATTATAAAAGATTTTTTTTTAAATTCCTACAAAATATCTTTAAAATTACATCAGGGACCCTAACCAATGCTACGGATTTACGTGCGCTGCAGACTAGATTTTTCTTTGTAAGAAAGAGATCAGAGCACACATGGCACATGGTAATGTTTAAAGTCCATGTTTATTGTTTCTCGCTGAAGCGCAATGACGATGGTCCTATCTATCAATCGTCACAATTTGTCAATAATAATACTCATAGTCATCTTCATAGTCATCAGTCAGATGCGCCCCAATATATTTAAAAAATTGAACAGCACTGCTGTACTTTGTACATAGGTGCAGTCTAGTAATAACTCTAATGCTAACACTATACTCAGGTCTGTACACTACTTACTGTATATACAAACAGCGTCAGTCAGTGGGGTTTTTTCATTTTCATAAAAGCTATTTTCGTTAGAGCTATTTTCTACTCCCCTGTGTAAGTCTACACCTTCCATCTATCACTAAACCATAACAATTAAGTGAGCTGAATATGTCGTGAACGAAAGACTAAACCTAATTGATATTTAGAAGTATGTACATTTTTAAACACAGCGCGGAAAACAGTGAATAACGCCCACTTGTGATATTTTTAAACGGAGCAGTTTCAGTTTTTTAAAATGAGGTCAGTGTTTTGGCTGAACATGGAAACACATTTCAAACAGAACCGTACGGTTCACAATTTAACACGCCGACACCGATTAACAGTTATAAAGCAAAATGTTAACATTACACAAACAATCCCACTTGAACAGTAATGTTAAAAGCATCGTCAACGTGTAAACAAATTCAATTAACGGCGAAATATACTAACCTGACACAGTCTTGATGAGATATAAAATGGCTGACAGTAGATTCAATGTGGCGGGCAAAACGTCACCAGCCTGGCGTTGATAAAAATTATAAGTGTGGAATTGGCGCGCAAACAGGGCAGCGCGCTAACGTGTAACAAACAAGAAAGGGCAGGATATATGTAAATACCAAAAAAAAAATATCGGTTTTCTTTTCAACTATGTGTGTGTGCGTATGATAAAATACCCCCACACACACAACATACAACGGTGGAGGCTGCTGTGCCTCGGGGCCCGGAATTGAAGGGGGAGGGGGCCAATTAAGTTACAGAAACAGAAGACAAAAAGCGACTTAACAAGAATAGACATTTGCTTTGCCTATCTAACTAAACCTGATTTTAAAAAAAATATTTATCGTAGCCTTTCCAGACTTTAGGGTGTGAAGTGCCTGTCACTTCAGATTTTTAAGACCTTCGTATGAATGAGGTAGGAGGGCCAATTCCTTTCATCGCATGTAGAACGTTGTGGTTAGGATTGAATCCACGACCCTCATGTGAATGAGGTGAGGGGGAGTCAATTCCTTTTCTCATGCGTGGAACGTTGAAATGTGGAATTGAATCCACAACCCGCTTGTGTCCGAGTAGATAGGCCATTGCGTATGCTTTATGCTAATCCGTCCACAAAATTATTTTATTAGTCACATTAAATTGCCTTCTCGCCGGTGTCTAGCCGGGACTCGCAAGGGGAGCAAAGAATAGTAACGCTGTGACCTACAATGCACATCGTAAGAGGCGGCCTAGGGTAGCTATCCTAGTAAATAAAAAGCGTCGAAGAAATCGGATGTGCTTGTAGGCGCATAATTAGCACAACGTACAATCGCTCGTAGGCTCGGATCACATACAAATCTCATAGAGTGGTTAAGTAAATGATCGATATGGAGCGTTCGAAGAAGAACTTGTCTTTTTATCATACCGACTATTTGTTTCGCTATTGTGATTTTTTTATAGTAACCTCGACCTACAATGACATTAGAGTCGCTAGTGTAGCTATCTTATAAATAAAATACCCGAAATCGGATGTGTTTACGCTATTCAACGTCAATCGCTTAGCTCGATCATACAAACTCAAGTTTAGTAAATGATCGATATGATTGAAGGAACTTGTCTTTTATCATACCGACTCTTTGTTTCGGTATTGTGATTTTTATCATACGACTATTTGTTTCGTTGATTTTTTATCCGGTATGCTGTTTTGATACATTTAAAAAATTTTTGATTAACTCTTTGCCTGTCTTTGATATACTGAACAGTTTGTCAGATGACATAAATAACTGCTTCATATTGCTTCAGATGCATATACTGATTACAGTATTGCTTCAGATGACATAAAGCTGATATACTGATTAACTCAGTATTCTTCAGGTGACTATAAATCTGATATACTGATTAACTCAGTATTGCTTCAGGTGACATAAATCTGATATACTGACTTAAGTATTGCTTCAATGACATAAATCTGATATGATTACAGTATTGCTTCAGGTGACATAAATCTGATATACTGACTTACAGTATTGCTTCAGATGACATAAATCTGATATACTGACTTACAGTATTGCTTCAGATGACATAAAACGGACTTGCAGTATTGCTTCAGATGACATAAATAGTATACTACTGGCTTACAGAATTTGTAATTTTGTCGATCCAGAAGCCTGAGCTTTCAGCTCTTCGGTCGGTGCCATGGACATCGTAACTTCTGTTCGGTGCCACGAACACTAAATCTGAGAACATGGCTTTTCTGCCTGCCCGCGAATAAACCGCACTTACTGGGGCTTGTCACCCGTCGTCCAACGCGCTACGAACACGCAGGGCAGGAGGGCGCTAATACGGTATACGCTGTAGTATAAATGCGTCCGGCGGTAGAAACAAATAACGGAGCATAGGTTAAAGCGCCAATTTGTTGAATCGATGCAGTGAACGTCCAAATGGCAAGTTGAGGTATGAGTGGATGTCGTCTATTGATTGATTGATTTATATCTTCTTCTTCTTCTTTGCGTTCGTTCTTTGCGACCAATTTAAATCACTCTTTGTGATATGTTTGATCTTTGCCAAGAACTTATATACGTTGCACATTGGTTTGGTAGGCCCCTAAACGCATAAATGTCTACACGCTTAGGACACATGCATCCGATTTTAGCCAAATTGATTGATATGACCATCATCATTGCACTTCGCTTCGCGGTGAGTAACCGTGTATGCTCCCATCTCTTTCTTACACAAGAAGATCTCAGCAACAGTGCATGAACTAGGAAGATCTCAGCAACAGTGCATGAACTGGGAAGATATCAGCAACAGTGCATGAACTAGAAAGATCTCAGCAACAGTGCATGAACTAGAAAGATCTCAGCAACAGTGCATGAACTAGAAAGATCTCAGCAACAGTGCATGAACTATGAAGATCTCAGCAAAAGTGCATGAACTAGAAAGATCTCAGCAACAGTGCATGAACTAGGAAGATTTCAGCAACAGTGCATGAACTAGAAAGATCTCAGCAACAGTGTATGAACTAGGAAGATCTCAGCAACAGTACACGCACTAGGAAGATCTCAGCAACAGTGCATGAACTAGGAAGATCTCAGCAACAGTGCACGAACTCCTTTATGGCTCCCAGTGTCATTTAGAAGAACATAAAACATTTTTGTTGAAATATTACTTGTTAAAACTTACTAATGAATTTTGTGCGGGCAGCGGTTTTTTGGCCTGCTCTTCTCGGTTTTGGAACCGCCAGTGGTTCTTTTACGTGCTCAACTTGAACACGGGACTTATGCTTTATCGTCCGTGTCTGATAGGACTAGGAACTTGATTTCATCTACACTGACCTAATAGACCTCTGGAAAATTATCCCGATGACTACACAAGAAAGCGAACCTAGTACCGTTGAAACGGGAGGCCAACTGGACAAGAATTTACACAAATGTATCAACAATGAAGGCAACCATGAATGGTGGTGCAGGAGTTTACATTAAGCACCCAGATGTCACTGGGGCCGCAGGCCAATATTGTAAGGATATACAGTGGCGCCAGGGTCAGTGAGCTGGCATTGATCAAGATCCTACCCCACCTCCAAGTGGCCGCCCTGGTAACAGACTAATGTCTGGCTAAGTGGGTAGGGATCGAAGGAGAGCTGCTTGGAATTGATAGAAGGGTTGGTGCATACATGTCATATGAGATCTAATCGCAATATAGACGATGAGAATCTCAGCACATGCGCCTACACGTCTCTCCAGTCCAATAATGAGTCAAAGATGATTCGTCATACAAATCAGACGCCCGTGTGGTTACCAGGGCCCAAATTCGGGGCAAATAATAGAACCACTAATACCTACCCCATGCCATTTATGGCGATAGTGGAGGTTTAGTGTGTGATTAACTACCCCATCCAGTAAAAATACTCAGCTATAAAACCGCAACCAAGTGCACGAGAGCTTCCAAGGCTTTGGTTGGGGACCTATGCCTCATTTTGGCGAAGGGTAGAAGAAGATCCAGATGTCACTACGTGTCTCTAGCGGCTCCAACTGGATGAATATGTTCCAACTACAAAGCAGAACTGTAAGCCGTCCTTATAATAGCACAAAACACAATGTACTGCTAGCACCTGTAGGCAAGATGGCATTTCTTACAAACTCACTGTCAACTATACAAGCCCTGAAAACTAAATCCGCTGACGGCATGGTACAGAACCTAGAAAGAAAACTTGCTCGGCTGTCAAAAAAAGCAGAAATTCACTTGCATTGGATTCCATCTCACTCTGACATTATGGGTCTCTATGGTAAAGTGGTTAAGCCCTTGCCTAGCGAGTCGAAGGTCGTGGGTTCGAATCCGGACCGCGACGTTCTGCTCACAAGTGCTTTTTCACAGAGACCTCTAGGATTGTTGCCGGAGCTACGGAGTTTGTATTTTGTGCGATACTTTCGGCAGGTGGCGTGCTATTTCTGCGGAGAGGGGCCGGATCATAAGGAGTAAAACTCGGTGCAATGAAGTCAATCCTTCGGCTTTAAAACTTTATTTTTCACTCTAACATTGAAGGCAATGAAAGTGCCATCGTCTTGGCTAAGGGAGGTAGTGCCAGGAGAGCACATCTACCAACCACTGTCTTTTCAAGAGGTAGCAAAACCCTAATATGGAGACAACAAAATATTTAATAGACTGGAAGACAAACACTGGATATGATTATGGAAAAGACTTTCTCAAAGACCTCAGCATAACAGACCAGGTTTATGACCCACAGTTTATGACCACAGCGCACGACCAGAGATCGAAGAAAAGGAAATGGTAGTTTTGAATGTGATGCGTCTGTGTGGTGCCGGGGACCACAAGGGAAGCAAAGAATAGTACCACTGCAACTTACAATGCATGTCGTATGAGGCGACCTATGTAGGGGCCTAGGAAAACTACCTAGTAAATAAAAAGCATCGCAGAAATCGGATGTGCTGGACTACTTGTAGGTGCATAACTGGCACAACGTACAATCGCTCTAGGCTCAGATCACATACAAATCATACAGAGTGGTTGACAATTGGTCGATATGTAGCATTTAAATAAGAATGTCATCATTTATACAATGTTGGTTCGAGGTGTCAATATGTTCTTGCAGATCTTGTTCTTTTATCAGGCACTTATCATCTGCAAAAATTAGTTCATTTACTTCATCATTATCTGAATTTGGTTCTTGAGTTATTTTATTCATATATGTGATACTGACATAAGGATGCGAGACATGGACGGTAAATAAATAGAAAGAAAAATCTATGGAGGACACAGATGTGGTTTTACAGAAAAAATTATGAGAATCATACGAACTACTAAAGTGGCGAACGTGGAGATGTTGAATGAGCCAAGACACAGAGAAAGCTTATTATCAATATAAGAAAGAGGCAACAATCATTTTCGGACATGTAATGAGAAGGGGAGGCTTAGAACACATTGTGATAGCTGGTAAAATCGAGGGTTGCTGAGACAAAGGAAGACAGAGAGAGAGAATTTTGTACAGCCTGACTTCATGGCACGGAAGAGCTTCAACATCTGAGATGATAGTAAACACAAGGGACAGAGATTTGTGGAGATCCATGACCGCATACGCTGGTCTGAACGGCACTTGATGATGATATAAAAAGTAGTGTTGAGAGGCTAACTTAATGCCATTACCACCGATGAACAGAAAAGACTGATATGACATTCACCATTGTCATTGCATTACAAATTCTTTGGAGATCTCGAGAGTCTGAGAAGGACCACTGCCTTCTTTTAACATATTTAAGTATGAAAATGAACTAAGAAAGAAAGCAACCTTGGTTCATCAAGGTGCTTATCCTTTATAGGACGTAGCTCTCTTTGCAGCGCATCTGAAATTCACTGTTTCTAGCCAGTCCACCCACTTCGCCGATGGTCATATTCATGGTTTCTTTAATATCTTGTAGCTATCTTCTTGGTCTGCCTCTGCCTCCTGGGACCCTGCCCTCCAATATTGTTCTCAACCTTGGCTACGCCGAGTAAATTTACGTTTTATTTCTCAGGCGGGAAACGGAAGCTATACCTGCCGGAAGTTGTTTTTTTATCCTGTTGGTATTCCCTGGAAGGCGGATACCAAACAAAGCGTGGAGTGAGATCATTCAGCGCTGAACAATAGAAGGAACAGAGTTTAACTATCGACTCAAAGGACTATCTAGTTGTTCTATTTGATCTATGATGCCTAAAACCGAGGAACCGACGTATCCCTTGTGTCCAGATGAGACCAAGTATGAGAAACTTGCGAAGATTGGACAAGGAACTTTCGGGTATGGATGGCCGATGAGTCAAATATTAATTTTATAATTTAAATATTCATATTTGTTTTAAAGTGTTGTTTTTTATACGCATAAATGATATGAATAATTGATTGATACTTGAGCACAACAATTCAGCAATATTTCATGCAAAGAACAATAATTGTATCTTTCATCATAAAAGAATAGTTACTAAGTAAGTTATAAATTAATTTTAGTGATTAGTCGTAACTAACTTACGATCTTGTTCGTAACTTACGATCTGGTTGATTCCATTCAGTTCTCTCTCACCCATTTATTTGTTCTTGTAGGCCATTTGATTTTATCCCTACTTTTGCTTCCTCATATTGTGATACTGATGCTCAAACTAGTGTCTGTCTGTGGTAGCCTGCTTTTGCCACTATCCGTCAGGTATTCCGCTGAGATGGTATAGTATCCACTGTATTACCAGGTCATGAAAGGGATGATCATCTGATGGAATGCATACCATACCACCACACCAACTCAGTAGAGAACAGGTTGTCATTTTTCGTCAATGAACAGGATATCTCTCGCGATCCCGGCCTAGACTGATGAACCAACTTTTATCATGAATTTTACCTTGTTTTAAATGGACTCCGTTCCTCCGTCAGCTTCTGCGAGCTCCGTGTTTTGATCCCAGGTTTCTTTTCTTTTACCTGCTATCAGTTGACAATCTTGTAGTACGCGCTCTGCCGTCATGTCCGCCTTTTTGCAGGGGCACAGGCTAGTTGGGCCAATTTTAGATTTGTTAAACATGTGGGCGCGGAGCTTGTTGTGGCCGGTACGGAGGTGGAGTATGGCAACTTGTTCACTATGAGACAGACCATAGTACCCGTCGCTGTTGTTATACTGAGGATGGTCTTTTGTTCATTTGTCTTTATAGTGCCAGCCGATGGTTGTTCTGGCTTCCTCATAACTGATCTCATGATCAGTCTGGAGGTATCGCCTGCCTTCTTTAGCTAGCTTGTCGGCGTGTTCATTTCCGCTTATGTTGCAATGTGAGAACAGGATATAATAGGCTGAGGTACCATCTGTTTAACAAGTACAAAATAAACACTTCTGAGGTATGCGCATGTGGCACCAGCAAGTTGACAGAAACACATATACTGCAAGAATGTCCAATATACAAGGAACGGAGAGAAAACACATAGCTAATGGATGGCCAATCCCTATGTGTTCAGGCAATTAAGGTCAGTGAATCCTTAAAGAAGAAATTAATAATAAAAATGTAAAAATAAATTGCGTTGGCAAACTGTTATAATGTGGAGAGGGGGTGGGGGCTACAAAGTTTATGTTGTGCAAATTGGGCGGTGGGACGAAAGAGTTTGGGAATCTATGGTTTAGGACAAGATCACATCATTCTTCTCTGTTCTTGGCAGTCCTCTGTATTGTGTTCCAGCTGTGATTCACTTCTTTCAGTCAATGTTCTACTGTTCTCCAGGAGGTTTTGGGCTGTCCACATTTTCTTTTACCCTCCGTGTCCAAGTACACTTTGTTTCCTTAAAGTAACATCAGAGAAGGAACACTATGGTGGGGAAAACTAATTTAAAAAAAAAAGGAAAGCAGGCCATCACACAAAAGTCAGTCAGAAGCACATTGGCTGAAATCGGATGCACATGTCCTAAACGTGTAGAAGTCTATGCGTTTAGGGGCCTACCAAACCAATGTACAACGTATACACGTTCTTGGCAAAAATCAAACATATCACAAAGAGTGATTAAAATTGGTTGTAAAGAACAAACGCAAAGAAGAAGAAGAAGTCAGAAGCACCATATCAGGCTACACCCGAATTCATAAGCGGACGAATGAAGAGAAGTTTCCTTAACATTAAGAACTTTAATTGCTAGTGATTGGTGGAATTGCTAGTCCAAAGCCAAAAACCCCAACCTGGAGGACAAAAAAGCCATATTTGTTCTGCTTTCTTAACATTGACATGTCCGACTTTGGTGACCATGTAAGAAACACAAGCTTCTGCACACTGTACCATTGGAGCACACAATCATGTACTACTACAAGTTAATGACCTAATGGGAAGGATTTTTCATTGCCATTTTAATTTTAAAAAATAGTTTTCTTTGCAATTTCATTTTTAGCATTTTCCCTTGCAATTTTTAAATTTTCATTGCAATTTTATTTTCATCACAATTTTAAAATTTGAGTTTTAGCATTTTTAATTGCAATTTTGAATTTTAAAACATTTTCCTTGCAATTTTGACTAACATTTTTCATTCCAATTTTATAATTTCTTGCTGTAATTTTGTTGTTTCAGAGAAGTATTTAAAGCAAGGGACAAGAAGACTAAGTTGGTTGTGGCTATGAAGAAAGTTTTGATGGAAAATGAGAAAGAGGGAGTAAGTTTTGTTGTTGCTTTTAGTTTTCCAGTATATAGAAATTATTTTTTTCTTCTTCGTTTGCTGTTGTTCAATGTCTACACAATGAGTCCGGTTCTTTGGATGTATTTTGTTGTGTTTGTTAGTTCATCAAGGCTTCCAAACAGCTTTGTGTGGATGTATGTTGTTGTGTTTGTTAGTTAATCAAGGCTTCCAAACAGCTTTGTGTGTGGATGTATGTTGTGTTTGTTAGTTGATCAAGGCTTCCAAACAGCTTTTGTGTGTAGATGTATGTTGCGTTTGTTAGTTCATCAAGGCTTCCAAACAGCTTTTGCGTGTAGATGTATGTTGCGTTTGTTAGTTCATCAAGGCTTCCAAACAGCTTTGTGTGTGGATGTATGTTGTTGTGTTTGTTAGTTGATCAAGGCTTCCAAACAGCTTTGTCTGTGGATGTATGTTGTTGTATTTGTTAGTTCATCAAGGCTTCCAAACAGCTTTGTGTGGATATATGTTGTGTTTGTTAGTTCATCAAGGCTTCCAAACAGCTTTGTGTGGATATATGTTGTATTTGTTAGTTCATCAAGGCTTCCAAACAGCTTTGTGTGTGGATGTTTGTCTCTACATGAAATTGTAGTAACATGATACAAATGATTAGTTGATGATGTTTTCTGGCCACTTCAATCTTCAATCCCAGCTCTTGCAATTTAGCAATTGACATGGATTCTTCTTCTTCAGCGATCTCTGGTCATGCGCTTAATTTACTGTGGACCACAAACTGGGCAGACAGCTTCAGGTCTGTCAGGTTTCCCCAAAGCTTAGTTTTCAGGTCGACTGGGTGTGGCCACATGTTGCTTCTCAGCTCACACAGAAGAGGACAGTCTTGCAGGATATGCTCTGGTGTCTGTTCTGCCTGCTGACACTGGCAGAGAGCTGTTTGACTTATTCCTAGTCTGTATAAGTGTTTGTTGAGTCTGCAGTGTCCGGTGCGTAGTCGAAATATAATGACCTGGTCTGTTCTGCTTAGGTCTTTGAGGAGTCTTTTCCATAATCATATCCAGTGTTTGTCTTCCAGTCTACTGCAGATTTTCTCTGTATGAGGGTTTTGACCTCTTGAAAAGACAAGGGTTGGTAAATTTGCTCTTTGGCACTGCCCTCCTTAGCTAAGACATCAGCACTCTCATTGCCTGCAATGCCACAGTGAGATGGAATCCACTGCAAGTGAATTTCTGCCTTTTCTGAAAGCTGAGCAAGTTCTCTTTGTAGTTTTTGTACTGTGCTGTCAGTGGATTTAGCCTCCAGGGCTTGTATAGCTGACAATGAGTCTGTAAGAAATACCATCTTGCTTGCAGCTGCTTGCAGCTTATTCATGTGCTGTGCTGCCATCAGAAGGGCTATGAGTTCTGCTTTGTAGTTGGAACATATTCTTCCAGTAGGAGCCACTAGAGACACAGTGGTAGCATCTGGGTGCCTAATGTACACTCCTGCTCCACCATTCATGGTTGCCTCCATTGCCGATCCATCTGTGTAAATTCTTATCCAGCTGTCTTCTGGAAACATGTAATGGAGATGTTCCATTGTAATTGCTTTTTCACTAGATTAGGCTCCGCATCTTTGCTTAATAATTTAGGGATGGAGGTTGAGAAGTTTAGTGGTACTGAGTCTGGTTCCCAGTGATCAAAAGCAATTCTTCAGGTATGGAATTATGATTTAGTAGTTCCAAGTATGACTTTCCTATTTCTTTTGCTTTGTGGTTTAGACTTGTGCGCTTTAGTCTGTTCTTTGTTCTAGCCGCCATTTTTCATGCAGTGGATGGTGAGGCATTCTTTGATCCTTTCAGTCTGTAGAATCACTTTTCTCCTTCTTCTGTCTTCCAAGGGCTGGATGTTGGCTGCCTTTTCCATTTCTACAATTGGTGTAGATTTCATGGCTCCCAAAATAGTACGCAGACACCTGTTTTGTGTTTTTCCAGTATCGATTTGTTTGAATGGGCTGCTGATATCCATGTCGATGATGCATATTCGAGAGTCGGTCTAACTGCACCAGTGTACACCTGACTCAGGATTCGAATATCAGCTCCCCAGGTAGTTCCAGCCAGCTTTCGCATCACACTTTGTTTCCTCATAGCCTTTCTGTTTGTTTCCATTATGTGATGTTTCCATGTCAGACGACTGTCAAGCTTAACTCCCAAAAGGTTGGAGTATGGGACGGGACGATATCATCGTTAAATTTCAGTCTGAAGTGTTCTTCCTTTGTTGACAATGAGAAAAGCGTTGCTATAGTTTTGCTCCGGTTTATTTCTAGACCCCATTTACTTGCCCACATTATGACGCTGTTCAGGCTGGCCTGGAGTTTAAAGATGGCAGGACCCAGAAACTCGGAGGTGTACCACACAGCTAGATCATCAGCATGGAGAGAGTGTGATACATGTCTGGGCAGAGTTTGTGGCAGATCATTAATATATACCAGGAAAAGCAATGGGGACAGTACGCTGCCCTGTGGGACTCCTGCTCTTAATTTTAATCTGGGACTGTGCACTCCATCCAATTTTACAGATGCTTGTCTATGGGTAAGAAAGTCTTTATCCAATAGTACATTCTACCCCGTATTCCACTGCGTAATAGCTTGAGTAGCAAACCATCTTTCCAGACTTTGTCGAAGGCCTTAGACATGTCGAAGAACACTGTGAGGGTTTTCTTCTTTTCTTGGAAGCCATTTTCGATGTCCTGTGCGAGGTATGCCACTTGGTCATCAGTGCTTCTATGCTGCCTGTAGCCTGTCTGGGCTGGATCCAGTTTATGGTTGGATTCTAAAAACCACTGGAGTCTAGTGGTTATCACTCTCTCCAGCAGTTTTGCAGTGCAACTTAGCAAACTTATAGGTCTGTAGCTCTGCGGATCCTTTTGTCTTTTCCACTTTTGAAAATTGGGTGGATTGTGGCATTTTCCAGATGTCTGGGACTCTTCCCTGTCTCCAACTATTGTTAAAAATCTGGAGTAGAAGACTCTGTGCTATTGGGCCTATTTGTTTGAGCATGTCGTTTGATACTCCATCTGGTCCCGGGGCCTTTTTACGATTGAGCTTTTCAGTGCTCTCTGCAGCTCAGTCAGTGTGATGTCTACCTCCATACAGGGTTCACTTGTTGCTTTTTTGAATGTAGCATTTATCTTACTTCTGACTTCTTTTCCTTGCTCCTGACGACTTATTGAGCATGAGCTTTCTTGCTTGTAACACTGGGCCATCAGGTGGCTGCTCGCTTTCCTGTGAGAAGTTGTTCTCCTTGCTGGAGAACTGTTTTCCCTCTAGATGGGTTGTCATCGTTCAGGGCTTTTGTAAGTCTCCACAACTTTTGAGTATCTTTTTCCATGTTCAAAGAGGCTGTCTTTTCTTTCCAGGATTTTCTACACTGCTGGTTTCTTTCTCTAACATAAAGGGCCCTTGCTCTATTGTGTTGCATTACATTTTGGTCCGTTGGTGCGAGTTCCATTGTATTTCTGGCACTGCAAAGCGAGCTATGGAGAACTTCCATCTCTGGTGTCCAATATGGCTTGTAGTTTTTCTCCTCCCTCTGGGTATAGCCTTTTTGCAGCATCTAAAATGGCTTTATTGAATGAACGTGCATCTCTGTCCACTTTTCCTGATTAATTTCTTTACAGTACTTGTCTGCTAGTTCTTGGAATAGCTTCCAGTCTGCCTTTTGTAATTCCAACTAGGGGCAGAGTTTGTAAGTTCCTCCTTGTTAATGTTATTTATGAGGAGTTTCACTGGTCTATGGTCACTACCTCCAATCTGGTCGCAGACTTGCCTTTCGGTTATCCTGTGAATGTCGTCTGTAGCAAAAGCCAGATCTGGGGTGCTTGTTGTGCGCCACCGTCGTGAGTAACATGTGTGAGGATCATCTGGGTGGTTGAGAATGGTGAGACTGTTGGTGATCAGCCATTCTTCAAGGCTTTCACCTCGAGGATCTAGCGTGTCATAGCCCCAGCTTGGTGAGTGGCTGTTGAAGTCTCCTACTATAAGCAAGTTGTCATCTTGAACTTTGATAGCTTCCAGCTCAGTTTGAATGGAGGGTGGTGAGTATATATTGTATAGTGTCATCTTAGTGTTGTTGATAAGGAGTTGAACAGCTATGAATTCTGTGCTCATCTGATTGGACCTGTGAAGTTCAACTGCCGGTATGGAATTACGAACTAGTGTTACTACTCCACCCTTATGTCTATTTTCTCTATCCTGACGGAAAGTTTCAAATCCTCTAATGCTGAATCTATTTCCCGGATTAAGGTGCGTCTCTTGGATACAGCAGATGTCAATCTTTTCTGCTCGAGCGTTCCTCTAGCTCTCGTTTTTTGTTGGTTACCCCTTCTGCATTCCATTGCATAATTGTGAGAGGTGAAAGTTTGTCCTTGCTGCCAGTAGTAATACCCTGTCCTCCCTGGCTTTGCAAGAATCAACAGGGCCGCCAGTAGCTAAGGGTGGACCCCTTCGAGGCAGGGGGTTCGGTCCCACCACCACCTGGCTGTTTCCCATGGTGGTGGCACCACAGTTATATAAATATTTGCGCATGGCCATTTGAGTTGTTCGTATGTGTCGATTCCTCCCGCCAATAATGGCTGACACATTCCGTTTCTGAGGACATCTTTTTTGAGGTTGTTCTCTAGACAGTTGCAGTCCCCTGCTGACGAGATCTGTCTTCCGGGTTTGTCTGGAGTCGTCCTACTCTAGATGACTTCAGCCTTCTGTTGCCGGGCTCACCAACCCAGGCTTTTGCAGGGTGTGCTCCCTGGACACTGTAGTTTAATCCCTTATGACATGGATTGATTTAAATGAAAATCCTATTTTTTTGACGTTCAAAATATCAGCTCTATATACAATGGTTGACCCCCTCCCAATATGGTTGCAGAACCAGCCAGCTTGTCTGCTCTTTCATTGTCATCAACGCCCTAGAACGAAGCTGAATGTAATTCTGTGAAATGTTGCTTGTAGGGATTCAGTCCATTGCTAGGGCACCGAACCATCCTCCATCTTTCAGATCATACTCAATGAACCACTCAGAATGCATGCATGAGTGTAGTTTTGTGGCTCTAGCCAGAGTAGTGCCTTACAGAGCAAGTACTTCCATTGCCATGCTACTTGTCATGCTAAATGCACAACTGACTTCCTTGACCTTTCTGCTGTATGAACTTGCAGCGCAGCTCATTTTGTGCGTAACCTTTCATGGCGGCGAACTACTGATCCATTTTTGTAAATCACAATTTCATCTTCATTACAGTTTGCATTTATGATGACCTTGACATCTGCGTCCAACCCTTGAATTCCTTTCTATGTAATCTTTGTCGAATTTAAATGATGGTTGTAAAGATGTTTCGTATATTGACGCGCGGTATCCATTCTTCCCCATGGTCAATATTTTTGTGCTCGCTTACCAACTGAAGTGTCTGCAGCACGGCCAAGCCACTGACTTGCCCTGCTTTAACCGATTTCCACTTCGGAGGCTGACACCCTGTGCAATGAATTATCCTTTTTAGCACTTACTTTGAGATATGCATGTGCTTTAGCTATTTTGAGTCTAAACTCTAATCAATCTTGTAAAGTGGAAGGCAATTCCTTTTCCAAAAATTATAGGATGGATACAAAAGAATTCTTTCAAAATATTCAGATACCGAACATTATTTGTAAACTGTGACGCAGCACAGTTTTAAGAGCAAATATTGCACTTCGGTGAATAACATTGTGTACTCCGATCTCTTTTTTACACAGGAAGATCTCGGCGGCAGTGTATGATCTCCGTGGCAAATAAAAACATTTGTTAAATGATACCTCTGAATTCTGAGAAGATACACCTCTATGGCGGAGGATACTGATAATGGCCATTCTTGCCGCCCTGACTACCTCTGAATAGTACATTATCATTTAACTTCTTGCTTTCACCCGCTCCGAATGCAGTAGTCAGGGTACCCTGTAGGGCACATCTGACTGATTATTGCATGACGGCCAGTATTTCCTTATTATCAGTGTCCCCAGGTGTACCTTCTCCGACTTGAGAGGTTATAATGTACTGATTATTTCTTCCTCAGTTCCCAATTACAGCTCTAAGGGAGATCAAAATCCTGCAGGTTCTCAAAAATGATAACATTGTCAACCTGCTGGAGATTTGCAGAGCTAAAGGTGACTTACGGCATATTGGTGTATGTCTACATGTGTATCAAATGTGAAATCTGTGTTGCTGTTTGGCTCGAAGACATGGCGAGTCACCTGGTTAAATACAAATAAGATCCAGACCTATGTCAACAGATGTTCGGCGTATTCTCAGACTGAGATGGTATGATAGAGTTGGAAACACAGACCTGTGTATAAAAACAGGAAAAAACCCATGATGACCCAGGTTAAGGAAAATTTGGGGGGTCAGACATACCCGGAAGACAGTCAAGTATCACTAGACAAGCACTTGAGTGGAATCCGTAAGGAAAATGCAAATGAGTATGTCCTAAACAGACCTGAAGACAAAGTCTTCTGGAGGAAGTGAAGGGTGCTCATCTATCCTGGATACCATTAAGAAAACAGCCAGAGACAGAGAAAAGTGTTGAACAACTGTTGAGACCCTATGCTCCACGAAGAGAGGAGTAAGTCAAGTCTATATGTTTATGGTTATATGACATAGTAAAAATATAAAGATCCCTTTTTTATACCATGAAGTATATTGGGTAATACAGTGTTAAACCCATTGTTTTCACGTGATTGTTGGCACATGATGGGTGATGTGGTCAACATCACGCAGCAACTTTACTTCAAGTGTTTTTCCTGGTACCCAATTGAGGCTGGGTTGACCTCAGCAATTATTCAGAAAAATATTTAGATTAAGAATTACCTGCTAGTTATATTATTTGACAATGGTTTATCATATGGAACATGCTAAATTAACTAAATATGAACAGGACCAATCATTTAGTCAGAAAAATATTCCATGCCCACTGTGTAATTGAACCTAGACCACTAGTCTAAGAAGCGAGTTCACTAATAACTAGGCTAATGCAGCTGTCCTACAGGTGTATGGTTATTTCATAGGCTAGTTATTCAGACAGGAGATGTGGCCGACCACAAACAGTGTAACTTTATTGGGTGATAAGTCGGATAATCTTCTAAGATGAAGTGTCTTTGTTCAGACATATATAGACAGTGACAAGTATTATGGACTTCCAGAATATCAAATGATCTGCTTCTTCTTCTTTGTGTTCGTTCTTTCGACCAATTTTAATCACTCTTTGTGATATGTTTGATCTTTGCCAAGAATGTGTATACTTTGCACATTGGTTTGATAGGCCCTAAACGCATAGACTTCTACACGTTTATGACATGTGCATCCGATTTCAGCCACACCTCCTTAGTTGCCTCTTACGACATGCGTGGCAGGTAACAGTGGTTCTATTCTTTACACCCCAAATTTGGGCCCGGTAACCACTCGGGCGAACAAATGATCAAACCCAGGATTCGAACCATAATCTTAATTTCTTACGGTACTCATTGCCTATCTCTACAGTCAAATGTTTTAAAGAACACAACCAGCTAGCTCTCCAAAAATAGTGCTTCTCTAATTTGTGTCTTTTATAAACAGTGTACCTCTGAAGTCAGAGAAGGCATGTATGTATGGCAGAAGACACTGATAAAAAGAAAAGAAGGCCTTCACAAGCAAAATTTAGTTAGATATGCCATACCAGGCAACCCTGACTATTTCTGAATTGATAATGGGTGAATGCAAGCAGAAGAAGAATAAACAGCATTAGCTATAGAATAATCAGGTCAGATTAGATCAAACAGTGGTTGTACAAACACATGCGATAACTGTTCGATCAAACAGTGGTTGCACAAACACATACGATAACTGTTCGATCAAACAGTGGTTGCACAAACACATGCTGTAACTGTTTGATCAAACAGTAGTTGCACAAACACATGCGATAACTGTTGGATCAAACAGTAGTTGCACAAACACATACGATAACTGTTCGATCAAACAGTGATTGCACAAACACATGCTATAACTGTTCGATCAAACAGTGGTTGCACAAACACATGCTGTAACTGTTTGATCAAACAATAGTTGCACAAACACATGCGATAACTGTTTGATTGAACAGTAGTTGCACAAACACAAGCTACAAGTTGGTCGATCGAATTTGACTTAAATAGTCTAAATTGAGGATACAACCCAGAGCATGACAACATAAAAACATTACACAGAAAAGCGCAGAGCACAGTCTTCAGGCTTAGAACAGGACACTGCAGTCTCAGAGCACACCTCCATAGAATGGCTCTCAGGGACTCGGCTGCCTTCATCTGAGGAGCACCAATGTACAGCTTGCAACTCTGCCCCAGCCTGAGCAGCGTGAGAATAGAAATCTAACCAACAGGAACAATCTATAGGTGAAGACCTCAAGCGCACCGGCCTATTAATGACACATACCGGAGTAATCGCATAGCAGAAGTTGATCGCAGAACTAAACAACATACCAACATAAAATCTCTAACAATCTGTCCATTATGCTTACCTTCATAGCGACCCCATACAACCGCTTCAAATCCACTGTCTATCTGGTGTTTGAGTTCTGCGAACATGACCTGGCCGGGTTGCTTAGCAACCCCCAGGTAAAGTTCAGCCTGGCTGAGATCAAGAAAGTTATGCAGCAGCTTCTGAACGGCCTATACTATATACACAGGTAAGTGAAAAATTACCTGTACTAAATACACAGGTAGGTGTAAAATTATAAAGGCGACAAACTTTAAAGAACAAAATTGAAGCTTTTGAAACAATGTGTTACAGAATAGCTCTTAGAACATCCTTGACAGAGAAGAGAATAAAACAAAGACATCCTACAAGACCTGCATATCAAGGAGCATTGGCTTATAAATAACATAATGTCCCGGAAGATGAAATATTTTGGCCATGTTAAACATCACAATGGTTTGAAGAGAAAGTTAATGGGAGGCATGGTTACTGGAGTATGAGGCAGGGGACAACCTAGACGAAGATGGCAGCAGGACATCGAAGAAACCTTGAACATGTTGCTGGAGGAGGCTAAAGACAGACACAGTTTTTCAGGCAAGCTGTGATAAAGCGCGTTTCTCAAGGAACAGGATACTACTTGATGAGGTGAAAAATTACCTGTACTATATAACCAGGTGGTCAAAGCCTGTCTTTTCAAGATGTCAAAACCATCATACGGAGAAAATCTGCAGTAGACTGGAGGACAAACACTGGATATGATTATGGAAAAGACTTCCTCAAAGACCTAAGCAGAACAGACCAGGTCATTATATTTCGACTATGCACCTGACACTGCAGACTCAACAAACACTTATATAGACTAGGAATAAGTCAAACAGCTCTCTGCCAGTATCAGCAGGCGAAACAGGCACTGGAGCATGTCCTGCAAGACTGTCCTCTCCTGTGTGAGCTGGGAGAAGCAACATGTGACCATATCCAGTCGACCTGAAAACTAAGATTTGGGGAAACCTGACAGACCTGAAGCTGACTGCCCAGTTTGTGGTCCACAGTAAATTAAGCGTAATACCAGAGATCGCTGAAGAAGAAGATATAAACAGGTAGGTGAAAAATTACCTGGGCTGTGTACTGAAAGAATTGTTCTTCATATTTCTTACTTATGGGAAGAATTGTATGACATATTTCTTACTTACTGGAAGAATTGTATATCATATTTCTTACTTACTGGAAGAATTGTATATCATATTTCTTACTTACTGGAAGAATTGTATATCATATTTCTTACTTACTGGAAGAATTGTATATCATATTTCTTACTTACTGGAAGAATTGTATATCATATTTCTTACTTACTGGAAGAATTAGTCAAGATATTTCTCTTTGCTTCATAGTAACAAGATTCTGCACAGAGACATGAAGGCTGCCAACATTCTAATCACAAAAACAGGCAAACTCAAACTGGCAGACTTCGGACTTGCCCGGGCGTTTAGGTAAATACAGTGTCCCTTATTATATCATATATGTTAGGCATTCCTCACTGTTGATATTTTAAACACACCACACCCCCCAAAAACACACAACCCCCAAAAACACTTGCAACACCCACACACACATCAAAGCACAAAACCCCTAACTACACGCAACATCCCACACAGACCAAAACACCACCCACACCAAAACACACCCCCGTTCCGCAGCCCATAATATACGACACCAACCATTATCCCCCAAGATTATGTTCTGACATCAAAACCTTTGCTTGTTCTTCTTATGCAGTGACAAACTGAACCGGTACACTAACCGGGTGGTAACATTGTGGTACCGGCCCCCAGAGTTGCTTCTCGGAGAAAGGAATTATGGCCCAGCCATAGACCTCTGGGGAGCTGGATGTATCATGGCAGAGATGTGGACTAGAAGTCCTATAATGCAGGGAAATACAGAACAGCATCAGGTAAGCATGCAATTTCATCTTGGTACAGTAAATCTGCAATGTCTTCTCTGTACAGTAATCATGCAATGTCCGTCCTCTCTGCACAGTGAGCTTGCAATGTCCTTGGTACATCAAGTGAGCAATGTCCTTTTAGTATATTAAGCATTTCATGTCCTGTCGGTACAGTAATTGTGCAACGCCTTATCAAAATTTGTCTTGTGCTAAATTTTATTACCGCTTGAATTCCTCTGTCGTGGCTTATTTGTAGTGTGCTGTGAAATTCGTCACTCCTGTTGTATCGTTTACTTGATAAAAGCCTTGTGGTCGAAACGTTGCTGTTATTGTTTTTGTATTTTGTAAAACTACAGTACTCTGTTATTACGTGTTTCGCCATTACAGTAATTGTGCAAAGTCTTCTTGGTACTATAATTGAGCAGTTTCCTGAAACAGAGGTTATTGGTTGAAAGCTGTAACATTCTGCAGCCAATTTAGTTTTGGATATTTTTTCTCTAATTCTGTTTAGTCGTACAGTGTCAGGATAAGAAGAGATTTCTAGAGCGGGACTCACAGTATCAGGAGAAGAAGAGATTTATAGAACGGGACTCACAACGTCAGGATAAGAAGAGATTTCTAGAGCGGGACTCACAACATCAGGAGAAGAAGAGATTTCTAGAACGGGACTCACAGCGTCAGGATAAGAAGAGATTTCTAGAGCGGGACTCACAGTGTCAGGATAAGAAGAGATTTCTAGAACGGGACACACAGTGTCAGGATAAGAAGAGATTTCTAGAGCGGGACTCACAGTGTCAGGATAAGAAGAGATTTCTAGAGCGGGACTCACAGTGTCAGGATAAAAAGAGATTTCTAGAGCGGGACTCACAGTGTCAGGATAAGAAGAGATTTCTAGAGCAGGACTCACAGTATCAGGATAAGAAGAGATTTCTAGAACAGGTTCTTGTGTGAGCTTCGTACGGGGTGTCTTTCAGCCTGTGTTATTTCTGTATCTTGTCTTTTTGCCTTGTATCCACTTTATCGGAGTAACATTGCTCTTTGAGGCGCACTATCTGTTGTCAGAACTGTTTAATTTGTCGTTTCTTGTTGAAGTTCAGTACTGATGTTGTACCCATATTTTTCCTGATGTCTTCATTTCTAAACCGGTCTCTTCTTGATACTCCCAGCATTCTGTATAGATACTTCATCTCTGTCATGATTAGTTTTCTATCATTTGCTGTCAGCATCCAGGTTTGGCAGTGATAGCATAATATTGTGAGAAAGATTGTGTTGTACAATGCTTGTTTAGTGTTCATGGTGACATGTTTGCATTTGAAAATTGATGCTATTTGTCCTATGATTTGATTTACTTTATTACATCTATGTTGAATTTCGTTATTCTTCCTTAAGCTAAAAAATGCTCCCTAGGTATGTAAAGTCTTTGACTTGCTTTAACTGATGTTTGTCAATGGAGATATTGGTAGTGTTTTTCTCTCTAGCGGATGTGATTACTACAGTTTTGTAAATATTTATTCTCATGTTGTAGTGATTGCATGTTAACTGGAGTTCCTCTGTTGTTTTCTTCTAGATTACTTGATCATCTGCAAAAATGCAATTCTTTTAGGGTGTTGAAGGCGAAGGATTGACTTTATTGCACCGGTCGCCCGAGTGGTTACTGGGGCCCAAATTTGGGGTGTAAAGAATAGAACCACTGTTACCTGCCACGCATGTCGTAAGAGGCGACTAAGGAGGTTTGGCTGAAATCGGATACACATGTCCTAAACGTGTAGAAATCTATGCGTTTGGGGCCTACCAAACCAATGTGCAACGTATACACGTTCTTGGCAATGATCAAACATATCACAAAGAGTGATTAAAATTGGTCGTAAGAACGAACGCAAAGAAGAAGAAGAAGAATTGCACCGGGTTTCCCCATATTGCTCCGTCCCTGTCGGCAGAGATGGCATGCCATCTGCCAAGAGCATTGCACAAAGCATGAACTCTGTAGCTTTGGCAACAATCCTATGGATCTCATGATAAAAAGTATCTCTGTCCGGATTTGAGCCCACAACCTTCAGTACGACAGGCAAACGATATAACCACTTTGCAATTGAGACCCCCTTTTTATTATCATTTAGATTAAATCCATCAGAAAGCCACAAATACCAACACAAGACTACTACAATAATATGAGCAGATTAGAACAAGTTGTCATTCTGCGCCTTAGAACAGGACACAATCGACTCTGCAGCCACATATATACAAAATTTAAAATTGGCAATTCAACCATGTGGACAGGCACATTAGACGGCAGAAAACACACTTCAAGACTGCCCCGAATATGATCCACTGAGGCAAACTCACTGGCCTAATGAAACAGCACTGGACATAAAACTACACGGACCTCTGTGTGAACTACAAAAGATAGTGAAGTTTATAGAGACAACGTTGAATATATAGACAATATTTCCGCCCGAGTGGTTACCGGGCCCAAATTTGGGGTGTAAAGAATAGAGCCACTGTTACCTGCCACGCATGTCGTAAGAGGCGACAAGGAGGTTTGGCTGAAATCGGATGCATGTGTCCTAAACGTGTAGAAGTCTATGCGTTTAGGGGCCTACCAAACCAATGTGTAGGCCCTCAAACGCATTGGCAAAGATCAAACCTATCTCAAAGAGGGATTAAAATTGATCGTAAAGAACAAACGTGAAAAGAAGAAAGAAGACAATATTTCAAGCGAACTATCCGAACATTCGAACGGCGATTCCGAACAAGCGAACGGTCCGATCATTAGGAATTCTCCAAAGCACTGGTGTTGGCTAATTTTTGTGGAATATTTGTACCAAACTTGACTAATGATAATTTATTCTTTTATTCACAGCTGACTCTGATTAGCCAATTGTGTGGTTCCATCACTGCAGAAATCTGGCCAGGAGTGGAGAAACTTGACCTATTCACCAAGATTGAACTTCCAAAAGGTCAGAAGCGAAAGGTTAAAGAGCGGCTGCATGGATATGTCAAAGACCAGTATGCTCTTGACCTTCTTGATAAACTTCTGAACTTGGATCCAACCAAACGTGTGAACTCTGACGATGCCCTCAACCATGATTTCTTCTGGGTAGATCCGTTGCCGCAAGATCTGAACCACATGTTGTCACGTCACAGCAAGTCTATGTTTGAATATCTGGCGCCACCACGACGACGAGCCCCCATACATCAACAACCACAGCAGCCCGGAGTTGTTCGACCTGCTGGCCACAATCCAGATCAACATTTTGAGAGAATTTTCTGAGTCTTCTACCTTCATCATCATCATCATGCGATCGCTATTTTGATGATTATACCGCCAGGTGTGTTTTCTTATAAAGTTGACTGGAGTTTATTTCTGATGTGGTGTAATTTTGAATGTAGTGCCGTAACTATGTGACGCTCAATATGTCGATGAACAACATTATTGGAAGTTTTATTGGAGAGTATAATCATCATATATAAGCGTTATACTATGGTTTCTGGTGCGCTTTCTAGCCTAGTATCACAGACTTTGGAAACTTTTTCAGAGGAAAAGAGGTCTCATCCTCAGATGCTGTGTTGTTTTGAATGTAGCGACTTAACTATGTGATGCTCTGTAGTTCGATCAACAGCATAAGTTTCATCGGATGGTATAATCATCATATATAAGCGTTATATGCACGATACTATGGTTTCTAGTGCGCCTTCTGGCTTAGTATCGTCGACTTCAGCACATTTTCAGCGGGAGAGAGGGCTCATATCCCTGAACCGAACTGCCCCCAGTGTGCAGACTTGAAAAGAAAGAGGTGGCTCACTTACACTAGCGTCCAAGACAAACTATATGGCGTGGCTGATAATCTGAGGCAGACGGCTGCCTTTATTAGAGAATCCAAAATCCCAATCTAGTGAAAACGCAGAAGACATCCCTGAACCTTCTTAGTCAAGCTAGAGAAAAGTAGCACTCGGTGATGAACATTCTACAGCATCTCAATCCTGCATGGCAACCTATCGAAAACAATATTTCTACGATGGACATATATATCCCACATGAAGAATTTGAAAACAAGTACAAAAACACAAATAGGATGGGATAAGTTGAATTCTCCACTACCCGGGTCTAGACACAACCGTTTGTCGCCATCTTGAAACAGGAACAAACTGCTTTTTACGTAATAGCATGTGTTAGTAAGCTACTTGTTTTGAAAGACTTATATAATATTCAGAACTGTTGCAGAAACTACTGAGAAAGGAGCTTCAGAAATCTTCAGAAAGGAGAATAACAATGAATTTGTCTTGAATGCAGATATACACAACGATAACAGACGTTTACCGTATTTGTACATATATATATATGTGTGTATGTCTCTTGTCATTATTTCCTGTATTTATAAGATGCAACATGTGCCCCAGAATGCTCACCTACATCGCATTCAATCAAAGATTGCCCCACAATGTCAACTGTGTGACTGTTCACAAGTAAACTGTCACACACCATTTCTTCCAGTGCCCTGCACTCAGTGACCTACGCCACAAGTACCTACCGCCCATACCCAGAAGTTGAGAACTCTCTCTACACAAACACACAACTCAGACAGACTTGTAAATTCCCATGGCCTCAAGTCGAAGGGCAAATGCTCAGGACTGCTGGATCGGAAAAGTAAACTCTCTCTAGCATATGATGCTTTTGACATTTACAGCAGTACAAATACGCACCACTTCTCTCTGTTATTAGACATCCTCTGTATTGTGTCCAGCTGTGAGTCATTTCTTTCGGTTTCTGCTCTACTATTCGCCAGGTCGTTTTGGGTCTACTACATTTTTGTTTACCTTCTGGTGTCCATCTCAGTGCAGTTTTCGTGACAGAATTAGTCTCCATATGTATCACTTCACTAGCGTCTCTTGTCTGATGGCATATATGTATACAACCAACCACCAATAACAGCATACAAGAAAAAGAGATCAGGTACTAGAGCCAAGGGAAGACCAAGAAAAAGATGGCAAGACAATATCAAGACCACACTAAATAAACACGAATATAACACAACGGCAATTCATCGCTCTGGAATGCAAAATAAAGCTCCCACCCCTACGCTTAACGGCAAGAGTGGAAAACCAATTCCATCATCTGCCTGGGGAAAGACAATCGTGTATGTGTGTGTGTTGTACCATCAATCATGGTTCTCCAAAACAATCACCTGTGTCCTTAGCACTGTTTATTAATTGTGATGTCATTTTTGCACTGTCAGGGAGTTGAAGAGAACAGTAAACTTTCAGGTGGTATAGCACAGAATGTGGCTGCATAACGGTTTAACAAAGACCATACATGTCAAATAAAGAATAATGTACATCCATCACGTTTCTTCTTGTTGAACCTGCCTGTCATTGTTCACATAATCAGACTGTTCTGTTTGTGTGTGTCTGCACATATCTTCATCTAGGGTGGGCCATGTATGTAAGTATATAAAGTTGCCTGTCTGTTGCTTGGGCCCTCAATGGAAGTAAAGAATGGTAACACTGCGACCTACAAGGCATGTCGTAAGAAGCGACTAAGGTACATGCCTAGAAAGCTACCCTATATGCATAACCGGCACAATGTACAATCGCTCTTAGGCTCAGATCTCATCAAACCACCAAGAGGGGTTTAACACTGGGTCATTATGGAGCGTAATAAGAAGTATATAAAGTAAAAGAACCCTCTTTCATACCACAAGATTTATGGGATCACACTGTTTGATCCATATTTTTCATTGACAATCGGCACACGATGAGTGATGTGGTCAACATTACACCAACCGCCTTTACTTCTCAGTGCTTTTCTGGTGCCCAACTGAAGCTGGGTAGATCTGAGAGCCATTATTGTCAAAAGATTTCCACTCCAACTGTGAAACAGTGCGTGCTGTCATTGGACTAGGCTAGTCCCCAAGACATTATAGTTAATCTAATTTGAGTTAAATTAGTCATCATCATCAAGTAGCTTGTCCCTTCGGAACTTGGCTCCCATGACAGCAGTCCTGAAAAATTATATTCTGCAAAAGTTGACCGGTGTCAGCAGCAGTCATTCTCAGATTTTCAGTGACATCTTGCACCCATCATCATCAAGATCTTCCTCTCATTCTTCTTCCAGACATCATTCCCTCCAAAATAACCTGCTGCCTTGCAGGTCGGCTGGGGAGAGCCAAAGGCTGACAGAGAGCGAACCCAGTAAACGCTGACTAAAACCGGACACATCACCGAAGGATAAGCACCAGAGCTCCAAATGGCGCTAAGGCTGCATGAATCAGGTTTCCACATGAATGTGATTTATGGGGAAATCTGGTACATCAGTCTAAGGGTGATTGTGAGAGATTCCCTCCAAAATGATCTTCTCTATGCACTCATGTCATTTGATGTGTCATAAATATTTAATTGTCCTGGATTTTATGTTCTTTAATAGTCAACTCTCATTAATATCAAGATGTTGCAGAACAGAAGCATTTGTTCTTTACGCTGTCCATGATACTCTTCTGTAGCATTTGCTTTCGTCAGCATTAATGATCTTCTCTGCCGCCTTGTCATTGTTCCATGTTTCACAACAATACGTTGCCAAGGAAAAAGTGCAGGCCCTTAAACACTTGATTTTTTTTCTGTCAGTTCCCTTCCATAGGTTAATTAGTTCTTTTAGTTTTTGCAAAGCAATGTTCAGCGTTTGAAAATTTTTTTTTATAGCATTCCTGTCACATGTCAGCAGTGCCCCAAAGTATTCAAAGTTGTTGACTCTTTGTATTTTATGGCCGTTGACACATACATTAGACCTTACTCCAGAGTGCCAAATGTGTGCACATCATCATGAAACCATTCACCACCACCTCTTTAGGTGTCAAGCACTAGATGACATCAGGAAGATCCTCCAAGGCCAGATAAATGGAACGCATTATACGGAACAAAAGAACAACTTACAAACACATGCAGATACCACTACATAGCATTGGGCTGAAGGGCGGAAGCTCAAGTACCGCTGGATCATTGACGAAGAAGAATTAGACCTCAATTCTTAAGGTACCATATAAAACAATTTTCAAGAGCAAACAGACTCTGTTCATGCGAGAAACATAGTAGGATGGCTGTAAGCTGGATATTGCAAGCTCCGTACTCCGTTTATGCTAGGAACATGGTCGGATGGCTGTAAGCTGGATATTGCAAGCTCCGTACTCCGTTCATGCTAGGAACATGGTCGGATGGCTGTAAGCTGGATATTGCAAGCTCCTGACTCCGTTCATGCGAGGAACATGGTCGGATGGCTGTAAGCTGGATATTGCAAGCTCCGTACTCCGTTCATGCGAGGAACATGGTCGGATGGCTGTAAGCTGGATATTGCAAGCTCCGACTCGCTCATGCGAGGAACATGGTCGGATGGCTGTAAGCTGGATATTGCAAGCTCCGTCTCCGCTCATGCTAGGAACATGGTCGGATGGCTGTAAGCTGGATATTGCTAGCTCTGTACTCCGTTCATGCGAAGAACATGGTCGGATGGCTGTAAGCTGGATATTGCAAGCTCCGTCTCGCTTCATGCTAGGAACATGGTCGGATGGCTGTAAGCTGGATATTGCAAGCTCCGCATCCGCTTCATGCTAGGAACATGGTCGGATGGCTGTAAGCTTGATATTGCAAGCTCTGTACTCCGTTCATGCTAGGAACATGGTCGGATGGCTGTAAGCTTGATATTGCAAGCTCTGTACTCCGTTCATGCTAGGAACATGGTCGGATGGCTGTAAGTTGGATATTGCAAGCTCCGTATTCGCTCATGCGAGGAACATGGTCGGTTGGCTGTAAGCTGGATATTGCTAGCTCCGTACTCCGTTCATGCGAGGAACATGGTCGGATGGCTGTAAGCTGGATATTGCCAGCTCCGACTCCGCTTTATGCGAGGAACATTATTGCAAGTTCCGTATATCATGGACAGAGACGAGAACAAATAGGTCTAGCCAAAAAGGACACACAATCAAAGAAACTAGCTAATGCTACAAATAAGAATGAGAAAATTGAAATATGTTGGACTTATGAAGACATGAAAGGTTTGAGTGTCCTTTGTTTAAGAAGGCATCACAGCAAATATCAGAAAAGGAAGACCACAGAGATGTATAAAGGATGCAACTAATAATTTGAGCATGACAGCTACAGAGGCGCAACAGGACAGAAGGAGAAATTTCGAATGACTTAAGAGTGGCAAAGTTCTGCCCAGGACAAGCTTTAGGATGAATGATGGTGTCTTAGGATGATGTAGAGATTAAAGCAATATGAAGGCTGAATTCGCAATTAAGTAGCTGATAGAAGATACTGCAAATGGGGGTGTCTTCTTCTTCGAATGCTCTACAATGACCACCTGTTAACAACTCTGTTTGATTTGTATGTGATCTGAGCCTAAGAGCGATTGTACATTGTGCCAGTTACGCGCCTGCAAGTAGGCAAGCACATCCAATTTCTGTGACGTTTTTATTTACTATGGTATCTTCCCTAGGTCCTACATCAGTCACCTTGTATGTCGCAGTGGTGCTATTCTTTGCTTCCATTGCAAGCCCCAGCACCACACATGGGTGACAGCAAGTGGGGATGATGTTTAAACCGATGGGTATGTGCATCGTGGTGAGAAGTCAGGCTAGGGGTTTTTGGCTAGCGCTCATGGTAAGGTTGTTGTGGAGCATACAGGACAACTACTTCCAGTATGAGGATGGAGGTTGAGGCCGTTACTGCTGCCATTCATTGTCTCTCTGTGACTCCGTTTACTGGGGCCGTTGTTGTTTCTGACTCTCAGTCATTGCTTCTGAAGGTCTAAAATGACAGGTTGTGGTATGAGTGGATATCGTATATAGAAGTATCTAACCTCCAAAGGCTTTAGTGGATCTACTGTCCTGGGCATATGGGTGTTTGCGAACAGGTTTGCATCAACAGCATCGATTGTTGGGGAGTTTACTATGGATAAGGGGATGTTCGCAATCTCTTCAGAAGTGCCTGTTGGATGAAGTAACTACAATAGATATTGAATAGATCTGGCGATGTTCGTCAATCTCTTCAGAAGTGCCTGTTGGATGAAGTAACTACAATAGATATTGAATAGATCTGGCGATGTTCGTCAATCTCTTCAGAAGTGCCTGTTGGATGAAGTAACTACAATAGATATTGAATAGATCTGGCGATGTTCGTCAATCTCTTCAGAAGTGCCTGTTGGATGTAGTAACTACAATAGATATTGAATAGATCTGGCGATGTTCGTCAATCTCTTCAGAAGTGCCTGTTGGATGTAGTAACTACAATAGATATTGAATAGATCTGGCGATGTTCGTCAATCTCTTCAGAAGTGCCTGTTGGATGTAGTAACTACAATAGATATTGAATAGATCTGGCGATGTTCGTCAATCTCTTCAGAAGTGACTGTTGGATGAAGTAACTACAATAGATATTGAATAGATCTGGCGATGTTCGTCAATCTCTTCAGAAGTGACTGTTGGATGAAGTAACTACAATAGATATTGAATAGATCTGGCATGTTCGCAATCTCTTCAGAAGTGCCTGTTGGATGAAGTAACTACAATAGATATTGAATAGATCCGCGATGTTCATCAATCTCTTCAGAAGTGACTGTTGGATGAAGTAACTACAATAGATATTGAATAGATCTGGCGATGTTCGTCAATCTCTTCAGAAGTGCCTGTTGGATGAAGTAACTACAATAGATATTGAATAGATCCGGCGATGTTCGTCAATCTCTTCAGAAGTGCCTGTTGGATGAAGTAACTACAATAGATATTGAATAGATCTGGCGATGTTCGTCAATCTCTTCAGAAGTGCCTGTTGGATGAAGTAACTACAATAGATATTGAATAGATCTGGCGATGTTCGTCAATCTCTTCAGAAGTGCCTGTTAGATGAAGTAACTACAATAGATATTGAATAGATCTGGCGATGTTCGTCAATCTCTTCAGAAGTGCCTGTTGGATGAAGTAACTACAATAGATATTGAATAGATCTGGCGATGTTCGTCAATCTCTTCAGAAGTGCCTGTTGGATGAAGTAACTACAATAGATATTGAATAGATCTGGCGATGTTCGTCAATCTCTTCAGAAGTGCCTGTTAGATGAAGTAACTACAATAGATATTGAATAGATCTGGCGATGTTCGTCAATCTCTTCAGAAGTGCCTGTTGGATGAAGTAACTACAATAGATATTGAATAGATCTGGCGATGTTCGTCAATCTCTTCAGAAGTGCCTGTTGGATGAAGTAACTACAATAGATATTGAATAGATCTGGCGATGTTCGTCAATCTCTTCAGAAGTGCCTGTTGGATGAAGTAACTACAATAGATATTGAATAGATCTGGCGATGTTCGTCAATCTCTTCAGAAGTGCCTGTTGGATGAAGTAACTACAATAGATATTGAATAGATCTGACGATTTAAGAAGATCTTTATCTAAACCATAGATTCCAAAACTTTTTTTGACCCACCGCCCACTTTGCACCGCCCACTTTGCACCGCCCACTTGCACCGCCCACTTTGCACCGCCCACTTTGCACCGCCCACTTTGCACCGCCCACTTTGCACCGACCACTTTGCACCGCCCACTTTGCACCGCCCACTTTGCACCGCCCACTTTGCACCGCCCACTTTGCACCGCCCACTTTGCACCGCCCACTTTGCACCGCCCACTTTGCACCGCCCACTTTGCACCGCCCACTTTGCACCGCCCACTTTGCACCGCCCACTTTGCACCGCCCACTTTGCACCGCCCACTTTGCACCGCCCACTTTGCACCGCCCACTTTGCACCGCCCACTTTGCACCGCCCACTTTGCACCGCCCACTTTGCACCGCCCACTTTGCACCGCCCACTTTGCACCGCCCACTTTGCACCGCCCACTTTGCACCGCCCACTTTGCACCGCCCACTTTGCACCGCCCACTTTGCACCGCCCACTTTGCACCGCCCACTTTGCGCCACTTGACGCCCACTTTGCACCGCCCACTTTGCACCGCCCACTTTGCACCGCCCACTTTGCACCGCCCACTTTGCACCGCCCACTTTGCACCGCCCACTTTGCACCGCCCACTTTGCACCGCCCACTTTGCACCGCCCACTTTGCACCGCCCACTTTGCACAACATAAACTTTATAACGCCCCCATCCCCCTCTCCAGATTATAACAGTTTGCCAACGCCTCCCTCCCCACATATGTACATGCTCTATATTCTCTTTGACATATAAAATTGACATATATTTCTGTCATACATGATTACTCAATCGCAAAATCACGAAAGTAATTTATTTAAAAATATTTATTATTAATTTCTTCTTTAACTCTTAATCGTTCATAGATTTTTAAGTTTTTTTTGGGTTATTTTTGAAGGCCTGCTCTACTACTAGAAGCCACTCGCCCGAGTGGTTACTGGGGCCCACATTTGGGGTGTAAAGAATAGAACTACTGTTACTTGCCCGAGTGGTTACTGGGGCCCACATTTGGGGTGTAAAGAATAGAACTACTGTTACCTGCCACGCATGTCGTAAGAGGCGGCTAAGGAGATTTGGCTGAAATCGGATGCACGTGTCCTAAGCGTGTAAAAGTCTATGCGTTTAGGGGCCTACCAAACCAATTTGTAACGTATACATGTTCTTGGTAAAGATCAAACATATCACAAAGAGTGATTAAAATTGTTCATAAAGAACGAACGCAAAGAAGAAGGAAGAAGAAAGATTGACTTCATTGCACCCGGTGTTACTCCACATGACTCAGCCCCTCTCCCCAGAAACGGCACACCACCTGCCGAGAGTATTGAACAAAGCACGAACTCTGTAGCTCTAGCAACAATCCTTGAAGTCTCTGGAAAAAATGCATGCGTGAACAGAACAACAAGGTCCGAATTTGACCCCACGACCTTCGAACAGCAAGGCAAAGGTTTAACCACATAACCAGTGTCCTGGGATTTTGATTTGCTTTAATCCATAGATGGATAACGAAAAAAACAAACAAATAAATATAGCATAGGAAAAGCTTTAGTGTCAACATGAACGTTCACACAAATGCAAGCAGCTAAGCAATATTTGAATATAAAACCATCTTCCTTTATTTATTTTAGTGCTGTCTCTGTAGTGTAGATGTTAGGTGCTCGCTTCTCGTTTCAAAGGTACTTGGTTCGATCCCTTGTGTAGCCATCAGGATAATTTTCCAGAGATCCCTGATTTCAGTGTAGGTGAGATCGAGTTCCTAGTCCTATCAGAGACGGACGATAAAACATAGACCCCGTGTTCTCCAAGTTGAGCACGTAAAAGAACTAATGTCAGTTCAAACTCGAGAAAAACAGGCTGGAAAACCGCTGCTCGGGAAAAATTTATTAGAAAAATAAAAAAATAAAACTGCATAATATTTTTACCATCTTCTAAACTACATCGGAAACCCCTCGCAGATGCTACAGGGTTTGTGCACTGTCGCTGAGATCTTCCCGTGTAAGAAAGAGATCGGATCACACATGGTTACTCACCAAAGTGCAATATTATGGTGCAATCAATCAACCTTCTTTATTGTAGGCACCAACACACGTCTATGATAGCTTCTTCTTCTTTGAACGCTCCATATCGACCACTTGTCAACCACTCTGTGTGATTTGTATGTGATCTGAGCCTAGGAGAGATTGTACGTTGTGCCAGTTATGCGCCTACAAGTAGGCTAGCACATCCGATTTTTGCGCTGCCTTTTATTTACTAGTGTAGCTTCCCTAGGGCCTAAAAGACCTGCGTATCAAGGAGCATAAATAACACCATGTCCCGGAAGATGAAATATTTTGACCACGTTAAAAGTCGCCTCGGTCACCTCTTACGACATTCATTGTAGGTTGCAGTGGTGCTATTATTTGCTTCCCTTGCGGGCCCCGGCACCACACTAGCGGTTTATGATATCAAAAGTATTGATTTAATGTCGCCCCAACACATAATCAAAGTGTGAAGTGACAGCTGTCTGTCAAATACTAGATTGTTCATTTATCATCCATTTTTGTCAACTTTATGTTGGGATGTATATAAACATTCGTTGAAATGATGACCCATTTTCACTGAAGCTGTTTCCATTGGGGTGATCTTTTTACCTGTGAAGGTAAATTAATTTTAAATACATTTTTATCTTCTTCTTTCTTCTTTTTTTTGTCGTCACACTGCTACCGGGTTGTTGCCCAGTGTTGTGGTTTTCTGTTTTTGTCTTGCACTTTTCTAGTGGCTTGCGTGATTGTTATTTTTACTCGTTGACAGGATTCTGCTATGCCATCTAACCATCTTTTTGTGGTCTTCCTCTCGCCTTCTTTTCTGATGTTCTGTTATAGAAGACTGTATACTGTAGAGTTTGGAGACATTCTTATTTAGTGGCTAAACCACTTCATTCTTTGTTTCTCAATGTAATTCAAGCAAGGTTCTGTGCCAAATTTCTTTCTTATGATGATATTGGTGACTCTGTCTTTTCTGGTGTTAATAATTTTTTTTTTATAAACATTGAAAACTACAGACCTTCATAAATGGATGTTTATGTAGAATAGAGTGTCTGAGATGGTATGATAAGATTACAAACGAGGAACTCAGAGAAAGAACTAAACAGATACCAGTGGAGAAAGAGCTAAGGAAGAGACGCTGGCGATGGATAGGACATACATTGAGAAGACCGACCGGAAGCATTGCAAGACAGACACTGTTTTCGAAAACGCAGGGAAAGAGGAGTAGGGGAAGACCTAGACAGACATGGAGAAGAGAACTGGAGGCTGATATTAAAAGGATAGGCAAGACATGGAAATAATTAGAAGGGATGACAAGAGAGATGAAGAGCTGGAAGAAGTTTGTTGGAGACCTGTGCTCCGTTGGGAGTTCAAAGGTGAAGAAGAGGAAGAAGAACTCATCATTATGAAATATCTTGTCTTGAGTATAACTTCGCCACTCTAACAGTCCCTAGAGATTTCTCTATCTCACAAGATATAAGTTCTGTCTCTGCAGACATTATGCTCAAATCATGAGTTATATTCTGAAATCATTCGTGGATAGACTTATCACTTAGCTTCAGACTGTCATTCGCGGATAGATTTATCACTTAGCTTCAGACTGTCATTCGTGGATAGATTTATCACTTAGTGTCAGACTGTCATTCGTGGATAGATTTATCACTTAGCGCCAGACTGTCATTCGTGGATAGATTTATCACTTAGCGTCAGACTGTCATTCGTGGATAGATTTATCACTTAGCGTCAGACTGTCATTCGTGGATAGATTTATCACTTAGCGTCAGACTGTCATTCGTGGATAGATTTATCACTTAGCTTCAGACTGTCATTCGTGGATATATTTATCACTTAGCTTCAGACTGTCATTCGTGGATAGATTTATCACTTAGCGTCAGACTGTCATTCGCGGATAGATTTATCACTTAGCGTCAGACTATCATTCGTGGATAGATTTATCACTTAGCGTCAGACTGTCATTCGTGGATAGATTTATCACTTAGCGTCAGACTGTCATTCGTGGATAGATTTATCACTTATCATCAGACTGTCATTCGTGGTTAGATTTATCACTTAGCGTCAGACTGTCATTCGTGGTTAGATTTATCACTTAGCGTCAGACTGTCATTCGTGGTTAGATTTATCACTTAGCGTCAGACTGTCATTCGTGGTTAGATTTATCACTTAGCGTCAGACTGTCATTCGTGGTTAGATTTATCACTTAGCGTCAGACTGTCATTCGTGGTTAGATTTATCACTTAGCGTCAGACTGTCATTCGTGGTTAGACCTTACTTAAAAACAAATTTCCCATACATTATTTGTACAGAGTAGATTAAAGCAAAGTAGCACCTGTAGCTTCAGTGGTAGTGAGCTCGACCCCAACCCAAACGTATCTGGTTTAAACTCAGCGACCGGCAGTTTGGAAGCAAATTTGTTCGGCGTGGATTTTTACCAACGGTAAAAATAGACCCCACCGTTCAGAAAGCAATGGCAAACGATTGAACGTATATGTAGTGCCTAGAAAATCAACGACTAGTTTACTGTTATTGATAGCGAAGTTCTGTAAAGGATATGCCACGTTTTTCATTGACAGATTAAAGCAATATCTGAAGACAAGACAATATGAGACGAACGCTGTTGATCTATGCAAGAACAGCTCACAAGATGAACCCAATGAATTGTCTTTTACTTATGACCTTTCTGATTGGTAAGTTGTCATTTTTTGGTGTTGCCATAAGTCCTCATTTTTGGCGGATACGCCCTCATTTTCCAAGTAAATCTGAACGTCCGCAACAATTTTGGAAATTCGTAGATTTGTCCGCAATTTGACCAGACAAGACAAAATTAACACTATGTCAGCGATATCATGTAGTAACCGCTTGGCAACTGCGTACAATTTGGTGTTCTAACGTGGCGCTCGAAACATAATCTACAATCTTTGGAAAACTTTCTAAGATTCATAAGAGGAAACAAAAACATTAATAGACATTCATGTGCTTTTCTCTTTTTTATAAGTTGATTTATTTACCTTTTTGTCTTCAAAATTATTTAGCACAAATGATGATCCAGATTAAGATGAGAAAATGGTGATGGGTCCGGCATACCATGCGGAAGACACAGTTGAGTGTCACTAGACAGGTACTTGAGTGGAACCAGCAAGGAAAACGGAAAAGAGAAATTTCCATCTACCTATAAAATCAAGTGCAATCGCAAAAAAGGTGGTGAGACTATATTGAAAATTGTAGGAGTAGTAAAATGTACAGGACCATGCGGTATATTTTCTCAGTATGATGCAAGTCTTTGAAATGACGCTCCTTAAATATTTTTTCTTTAAAATATACTTCAATTGTGATTTTGATTTCGCTGCCTATGCCGACCCCCCCACCCCCCTTCTTACGGCGCCGCTTGATGCGGCTGCCTCTCTGTATCCTAGTACGACACTGCCCTGAAAATGTGCTATGAAATCGGAAAGATATCACAGTTCCTCTTTGTTACTCCAGTGCACACTGCATCGGTAGAAAGACTATTTTCTTTAGTCCATGCCCAATGGAGCAATGAGAGAGATCGTCTTGGTGTGGATTCATTCAAGTCAATTTCATTTCAAACATTTCACATACAGACAACTTGATCGACATTTGATGCAAAAGAAAGACATTCTAAAACAGATCAGGTCATCAGAAAAATATACATGGAACACAATTTAAATGGAATTAAATGTTAGGAGAAGTGTTCTCATTTCGGAAGATCAAAATATAGCAACCCTACATTCCTATCTATATTCTATTCATGTAATCTATCTATATCCTCTTCATGTAATCTATCTATTTTCTATTCATGTAATCTATCTATATCCTCTTCATGTAATCTATCAATTTTCTATTCATGTAATCTATCTATATTCTATTCATGTAATCAATCTATATTCTCTTCATATAATCTATCTATATTCTCTTCATGTAATCTATCAATTTTCTATTCATGTAATCTATCTGTATTCTCTTCATGTAATCTATCTATATTCTCTTCATGTAATCTATCCATATTCTATTCATGTAATCTATCTATATCCTCTTCATATAATCTATCTATATTCTCTTCATGTAATCTATCTATATTCTCTTCATGTAATCTATCTATTTTCTATTCATGTAATCTATCTATATTCTATTCATGTAATCTATCAATTTTCTATTCATGTAATCTATCCATATTCTATTCATGTAATCTATCTATATTCTCTTCATGTAATCTATCTATTTTCTATTCATGTAATCTATCCATATCCTCTTCATATAATCTATCTATATTCTATTCATGTAATCTATCTATATTCTATTCATGTAATCTATCTATATTCTATTCATGTAATCTATCTATATTCTCTTCATGTAATCTATCTATATTCTATTCATGTAATCTATCTATATCCTCTTCATATAATCTATCTATATTCTATTCATGTAATCTATTCTCTTAGTTTTCCGTTTGGCACTTAAAGCTTCTACAAATGATTTCCATTGATTGATTAATGGGACCGTTATCATTGCACTTCGGTGAGTAACCATGCGTTCTTCGATCTCTTTCTTGCACAAGAGAATTTTAACAAAAGTGCAGGAACGCGGTAACATCGGCGAGGGTCTCAGATGTAATTTAGAAGAAGCTGATAATATTTTGTGGGAATTTTTATGTTATCATCTTTCTAATGAATTTTGCCGGGTAGCTGCTTTCCAGCCTGTTCTTCTCGATTTTGAACTGACAAGGATTCATTTACGTGCTCAATTTCAACTTGGGACCTACGTTTTATCGTCCATCTCCGATATGACTAGGAATTCGATCTCACCTACACTGAGAGCAGGAATCTCTAGAAAATTATCCCGATGGTTCCACGAGTGAGCGTGAGCGTGAGAGTGAGCGTGAGAGTGAGCGTGAGCGTGAGAGTGAGCGTGAGAGTGAGCGTGAGAGTGAGCGTGAGCGTGAGAGTGAGCGTGAGAGTGAGCGTGAGCGAGAACGGAGTGAGTACCTTTGGAACAAGATACAAGCACCTAACCTCTACTATTCAAACCCCCCTTCCCCGCCCTTATCCCTCCCACGCCCACTGTATATGAAGTATCGTGAACCGGCTGACTTTTGACATTTAACATTAGTTGAGGCTTTGACAAATGTGACATTCGCTGAGGATGAGCATTCTAATTGTAAAACCTTTAGAAATGTTGAGGCTTTCACTAATTAAACATACGTTGAAAAGTTCTGTGGAAGCCCATGGTTAAAGACCACATTTACCAAATTTGATGCACACATTCAAGGGAAATAATAATAATAATGATAAATTAAAGAATGTGGTGTTAAGTAGATGCAGATGGTCAAAGGGAGATAACAATGATAAAGAAGCAGATTAAACAAGGGCTAACTTGAAAGATTTCAACGTATGTTGTCTTTGTCTTTTCCCAGATGGATGATGGCCCTTTTTGTTCACTCTTGCCCCTACGCTTTAACAGCAAGAGTGGACAACGAACTCCATCCTCCACCTGGGGAAAGACAAAGCTAACAAATATAGCCAATTCGCCAGACACTGAATACGAATCATTTTTACCTCGTTTTTATCTCTTCAAATTTTTTAAATTTAAAAATTACTTTGGTTCAAAATTTTTTGCATAATTTATAACAATTCAATAGTGCATCAATACGCTAATTCACAAATACGTTAATACATAAATTCTTCAATACATCAATACAACCATACATCAATACACCAGTACAGCAATACATCAATAAGCTAATACAACGATACACCAGTACATCAGAACGCCAATACATCAGGGTATGAATACTTAAATACATCAATACACAAATTAAACAATTCAACAATACATTTCAGTATTTGAATATTTCAGTATTCAACATTTCCCGTTTCAGTGATTGCAGTCTGCGATGATCTGTGCCCGCCGGACTGTGCTCTATTCTCATGTGACTCTGAACATGATAAAGGGCTTTGCGCCCTTTTAAAAAACGTCTGTAGTGGGTGTACTCCGCAACAGCAACATGAACACGACAAAACAAACAAAAGTCTGGTAGTTAACCAAGGCCGATTCAAACACTCAAGTTGTGAATTTAAGGATAACAAATTATCATGTGATTAGTACAGAGGAATGATAGAATAATTCGTTAAGCTCGATATTAAAAATGTTCAATATCTTATCTTTTATTTATGTTCGTGTGTCCTTTAAGGAATAGCACTCTTATAATCTCTCTATCATTTTTGTATGTTCTTTGAGGAACAACTCTCTTATAATCTCTCTATCATGTTTGTATGTTCTTTGAGGAACAACTCTCTTATCTCTCTATCATGTTTGTATGTTCTTTGAGGAACGACGCTCTTATCTCTCTATCATGTTTGTATGTTCTTTGAGGAACAACTCTCTTATAATCTCTCTATCATGTTTGTATGTTCTTGAGGAACAACTGTCTTATAATCTCTCTCTATCATGTTTGTATGTTCTTTGATGAACGACTCTCTCATAATCTCTCTATCATGTTTGTATGTTCTTTGAGGAACAACTGTCTTATAATCTCTCTATCATGTTTGTATGTTCTTTGAGGAACGTCTCTCTTATAATCTCTCTATCATGTTTGTATGTTCTTTGAGGAACAACTCTCTTATACTCTCTCTATCATGTTTGTATGTTCTTTGAGGAACAACTGTCTTATAATCTCTCTCTATCATGTGTGTATGTTCTTTGAGGAACAACTCTCTTATAATCTCTCTATCATGTTTGTATGTTCTTTGAGGAACGACTGTCTTATAATCTCTCTATCATGTTTGTATGTTCTTTGATGAACAACTCTCTTATAATCTCTCTATCATGTTTGTATGTTCTTTGAGGAACGACGCTCTTATCTCTCTATCATGTTTGTATGTTCTTTGAGGAACAACTCTCTTATAATCTCTCTATCATGTTTGTATGTTCTTTGAGGAACAACTCTCTTATAATCTCTCTATCATGTTTGTATGTTCTTTGAGGAACGACTGTCTTATAATCTCTCTATCATGTTTGTATCTTCTTTGAGGAACAACTCTCTCATAATCTCTCTATCATGTTTGTATGTTCTTTGAGGAACGACTGTCTTGTAATCTCTCGATCATGTTTGTATGTTATTTGAGGAACAACTCTGTTATAATCTCTCTATCATGTATGTATGTTCTTTGATGAACGTCTCTCTTATAATCTCTCTCTATCATGTTTGTATGTTCTTTGAGGAACGACGCACTTATAATCTCTCTATCATATTTGTATGTTCTTTGAGGAACAACTCTCTTATAATCTCTCTATCATGTTTGTATGTTCTTTGAGGAACGACGCTCTTATCTCTCTATCATGTTTGTATGTTCTTTGAGGAACAACTCTCTTATAATCTCTCTATCATGTTTGTATGTTCTTTGAGGAACAACTGTCTTATAATCTCTCTCTATCATGTTTGTATGTTCTTTGATGAACGACTCTCTCATAATCTCTCTATCATGTTTGTATGTTCTTTGAGGAACAACTGTCTTATAATCTCTCTATCATGTTTGTATGTTCTTTGAGGAACGTCTCTCTTATAATCTCTCTATCATGTTTGTATGTTCTTTGAGGAACAACTCTTATACTCTCTCTATCATGTTTGTATGTTCTTTGAGGAACAACTGTCTTATAATCTCTCTCTATCATGTGTGTATGTTCTTTGAGGAACAACTCTCTTATAATCTCTCTATCATGTTTGTATGTTCTTTGAGGAACGACTGTCTTATAATCTCTCTATCATGTTTGTATGTTCTTTGATGAACAACTCTCTTATAATCTCTCTATCATGTTTGTATGTTCTTTGAGGAACGACGCTCTTATCTCTCTATCATGTTTGTATGTTCTTTGAGGAACAACTCTCTTATAATCTCTCTATCATGTTTGTATGTTCTTTGAGGAACAACTCTCTTATAATCTCTCTATCATGTTTGTATGTTCTTTGAGGAACGACTGTCTTATAATCTCTCTATCATGTTTGTATCTTCTTTGAGGAACAACTCTCTCATAATCTCTCTATCATGTTTGTATGTTCTTTGAGGAACGACTGTCTTGTAATCTCTCGATCATGTTTGTATGTTATTTGAGGAACAACTCTGTTATAATCTCTCTATCATGTATGCATGTTCTTTGATGAACGTCTCTCTTATAATCTCTCTCTATCATGTTTGTATGTTCTTTGAGGAACGACGCACTTATAATCTCTCTATCATGTTTGTATGTTCTTTGAGGAACAACTCTCTTATAATCTCTCTATCATGTTTGTATGTTCTTTGAGGAACGACGCTCTTATCTCTCTATCATGTTTGTATGTTCTTTGAGGAACAACTCTCTTATAATCACTCTATCATGTTTGTATGTTCTTTGAGGAACAACTCTCTCATAATCTCTCTATCATGTTTGTATGATCTTTGAGGAACAACTCTGTTATAATCTCTCTATCATGTATGCATGTTCTTTGATGAACGTCTCTCTTATAATCTCTCTCTATCATGTTTGTATGTTCTTTGAGGAACGACGCACTTATAATCTCTCTATCATGTTTGTATGTTCTTTGAGGAACAACTCTCTTATAATCTCTCTATCATGTTTGTATGTTCTTTGAGGAACGACGCTCTTATCTCTCTATCATGTTTGTATGTTCTTTGAGGAACAACTCTCTTATAATCACTCTATCATGTTTGTATGTTCTTTGAGGAACAACTCTCTCATAATCTCTCTATCATGGTTGTATGATCTTTGAGGAACAACTCTCTTATAATCTCTCTATCATGTTTGTATGTTCTTTGAGGAACGACTGTCTTATAATCTCTCTATTATGTTTGTATCTTCTTTGAGGAACAACTCTCTCATAATCTCTCTATCATGTTTGTATGTTCTTTGAGGAACGACTGTCTTATAATCTCTCTATTATGTTTGTATCTTCTTTGAGGAACAACTCTGTTATAATCTCTCTATCATGTATGTATGTTCTTTGATGAACGTCTCTCTTATAATCTCTCTCTATCATGTTTGTATGTTCTTTGATGAACGTCTCTCTTATAATCTCTCTCTATCATGTTTGTATGTTCTTTGAGGAACGACGCTAATAGCCGTCCATCGCAAGCGATGATGACAACAATCTCAGACGTGTACTGTTGCACCTCTCTGGTGTGTGCGGAGGTGACTGTAGAGTCCAATCCTAGAACAGAATCCCCGACCACAGGTGGGGCATACATGATCAAGGTTAGACATGTGCGTGTTCTGTGCTCTGTCTTTTCGCGCTGCTCGTTTTCTCTGTGACTCAACAATACGATGATTCTCAGCTATTCGGGTTCCTCTTTGTTGTTACAGCGCCACATTTGGCGATCTTGCGCAAGGATTCCCAGCACGTATTGTCTATATCGAAGCATTTCAGAGACACTTTAAGAGTGTCTTTAAAGCGTTTTTTCTGTCCACCAGCTAAACGTCTGCCCCTTCAAGCTCGCCATACATCAACTGTTTTGGGATGCGTTTATCAGGCATTCGAGCAACGTGACCGACCCATCTCAGTTGGGCCTTCTGCAACAGGGTGTTGACGCTTGGGATCTTTGCTCTTGTGAGGACTTCGCTGTCTGGAATTTTGTCCTGCCAGTTTATTTTTAGCATTCTGCGTAGACAGCTTGTGTGGAAATGGTTTAATTTTCTTGCGTGTCTGCTATACACTGTCCATGTCTCGCTTGCGTACAGCAGCGTTGTTAGCACTATGACCTGGTAAACTTTCAGCTTTGTGACTATGCTTATCCCTTCCGTTCCCACACAGTGACACGTAACCTTCCGAACGCAGCACTGGCTTTGGATATCCTATTGTGGACCTCAGAATCTATGTTTGCCGATCTGGATAGGAGGCTGCCAAGATAAGCAAAGTTGTCCGTTGACTGGAGACGCTGGTGTTTAATGTTGATGATTGGATCGTAATACTGTTCTCTAAGGGCGGGCTGGAACATGACCTCTGTTTTTTGGTGTTAATGGTGAGGCCAAACCTATCACAGGCCATTGAGAACTTGTCCATGTAAGTCTGCATTTCTTCCTCAGAGTTGGTAGCGAGGGCACAGTCGTCAGCAAACAACAGGTTGGAGATAGTTGATTCTTTTACCTTGGTGGAGGATTTTAACCTCCGAAGATTGAATAGGTTACCGTCTGTCCTGTATCTAATCTTTACCCCATGTTCGTCGCCTTCCCAAAAGACATCCGTGAGCATGGCAGCAAACATCATGCTGAAGAGTGTTGGGGCCAGTACACAGCCCTGTTTGACGCCGTTGGTGACATGGAAGGCTTCCGACAGCTCCCCTTCGTCAAGTACACATGCCATCATGCCCTCGTGAAACTGTTGGACGATCTGTTGGAACGACGCACTTATAATCTCTCTATCATGTTTGTATGTTCTTTGAGAAACGATTCTCTTATAATCTCTCTATCATGTTTGTATGTTCTTTGAGGAACAACTCTCTTATAATCTCTCTATCATGTTTGTATCTTCTTTGAGGAACGACTCTCTCATAATCTCTCTATCATCTTTGTATGTTCTTTGATGAACGACTGTCTTATAATCTCTCTATCATGTCTGAATGTTCTTTGCAGAACAGAGCTCTTATAATCTCTTTATCATGTCTGTATGTTCTTTGCAGAACAGAGCTCTTATAATCTCTCTATCATGTTTGTATGTTCTTTGATGAACAACTCTCTTATAATCTCTATATCATGTTTGTATGTTCTTTGATGAACAGCTCTCTTATAATCTCTCTATCATATTTGTATGTTCTTTGAGGAACGACGCTCTTATCTCTCTATCATATTTGTATGTTCTTTGAGGAACGTCGCTCTTATAATCTCTCTATCATGTTTGTATGTTCTTTGAGGAACAACTCTCTTATAATCTCTCTATCATGTTTGTATGTTCTTTGAGGAACAACTCTCTTATAATCTCTCTATCATGTTTGTATGTTCTTTGAGGAACAACTCTCTTATAATCTCTCTATCATGTTTGTATCTTCTTTGAGGAACGACTCTCTCATAATCTCTCTATCATCTTTGTATGTTCTTTGATGAACGACTGTCTTATAATCTCTCTATCATGTCTGAATGTTCTTTGCAGAACAGAGCTCTTATAATCTCTTTATCATGTCTGTATGTTCTTTGCAGAACAGAGCTCTTATAATCTCTCTATCATGTTTGTATGTTCTTTGATGAACAACTCTCTTATAATCTCTATATCATGTTTGTATGTTCTTTGATGAACAGCTCTCTTATAATCTCTCTATCATATTTGTATGTTCTTTGAGGAACGACGCTCTTATCACTCTATCATATTTGTATGTTCTTTGAGGAACGTCGCTCTTATAATCTCTCTATCATGTTTGTATGTTCTTTGAGGAACAACTCTCTTATAATCTCTCTATCATGTTTGTATCTTCTTTGAGGAACAACTCTCTTATCTCTCCATCATGTTTGTATGTTCTTTGAGGAACAACTCTCTTATCTCTCCATCATGTTTGTATGTTCTTTGAGGAACGACTGTCTTATAATCTCTCTATCATGTTTGTATGTTCTTTGATGAACGACTGTCTTATAATCTCTCTATCATGTCTGTATGTTCTTTGCAGAACAGAGCTCTTATAATCTCTTTATCATGTCTGTATGTTCTTTGCAGAACAGAGCTCTTATAATCTCTCTATCATGTTTGTATGTTCTCTGAGGAACAACTCTCTTATAATCTCTCTATCATGTATGTATGTTCTTTGAGGAACAACTCTCTCTATAATCTCTCTATCATGTTTGTATGTTATTTGGGAACGACTCTCTCATAATCTATCTCATGTTTGTATGTTCTTTGATGAACACTGTCTTATACTCTATCATGTCGTATGTTCTTGCAGAACAGAGTCTTATAATCTCTTTATCATGTTGTATGTTCTTTGCAGAACAGAGCTCTTAACTCTCTATCATGTTTGTATGTTCTCGAGAACAATCTATAACTCTATCATGTTTGTATGTCTTGAGAACAACTTCTTAATCTCTATCATGTTTGATGTTCTTTGAGAACGACTCTCTCATAATCTATCTATCATGTTTGTATGTTCTTTGAGGAACAACTCTCTTATAATCTCTCTATCATGTTTGTATGTTCTTTGAGGAACAGCTCTCTAATAATCTTTCTATCATGTTTGTATGTTCTTTGATGAACAACTCTCTTATAATCTCTCTATCATGTTTGTATGTTCTTTGAGGAACAACTCTCTTATAATCTCTCTATCATGTTTGTATGTTCTTTGAGGAACAGCTCTCTAATAATCTTTCTATCATGTTTGTATGTTCTTTGATGAACAACTCTCTTATAATCTCTCTATCATGTTTGTATGTTCTTTGAGGAACAACTCTCTTATAATCTCTCTATCATGTTTGTATGTTCTTTGATGAACAACTCTCTTATAATCTCTCTATCATGTTTGTATGTTCTTTGAGGAACGTCGCTCTTATAATCTCTCTATCATGTTTGTATGTTCTTTGAGGAACAACTGTCTTATAATCTCTCTATCATGTTTGTATGTTCTTTGAGGAACAACTCTCTTATAATCTCTCTATCATGTTTGTATGTTCTTTGATGAACGACTGTCTTATAATCTCTCTATCATGTCTGTATGTTCTTTGCAGAACAGATCTCTTATAATCTCTTTATCATGTCTGTATGTTCTTTGCAGAACAGAGCTTTTATCTCTCTATCATGTTTGTATGTTCTTTGAGGAACAACTCTCTTATAATCTCTCTATCATGTTTGTATGTTTTTTGAGGAACAACTCTCTTATCTCTCTATCATGTTTGTATCTTCTTTGAGGAACGACTCTATCATAATCTCTCTATCATGTTTGTATGTTCTTTGAGTAACGGAGCTCTTATAATCTCTCTATCATGTTTGTATGTTCTTTGAGTAACAGAGCTCTTATAATAATCTCTCTATCATGTTTGTATGTTCTTTGAGTAACGGCGCTCTTATAATCTCTCTATCATGTCCTGCACATAACAGTCATTGCGGCAATGAGAGAGCGGACATGTTTGCATCGAAAGCATCGATTGTTGGGGAGTTTAAGATGGATAAGAGGGATGGTCTTCCAATAGATATTGAATCGATCTGTCAATTTAAGAAATTTTAAGTTACCTGTTGTACAAGTAGAACTGGATGACAGAAGGACAGAGTGAGTGTTTAACCAGCGTGCCACAGGAACCATCAGTATGCATACTCTTCGATATCTGTTGGTGGAGACTGAGCACCTACGGGTCAGTTCGGATTGCAATGATGTCAGTTTAGTAACAAATAACCAATAACTATCAAGCTTTGTATGTCGCAGTGGTGCTATTCTTTGCTTCCCTTGCAAGCCCCAGCACCACACATGGGTGACATCAAGTGGGGATGATGTTTAAACCGATGGGTATGTGCATTGTGTTGAGAAGTCAGGCTAGGGGTTTCTGGCTAGCGCTCATGGTAATGTTGTTGTGGAGCATACAGGACAACTACTTCCAGTATGAGGCCGTTACTGCTGCCATTCATTGCCTCTCTGTGACTCCGTTTACTGGGGCCGTTGTTGTTTCTGACTCTCAGTCAATGCTTCTGAAGATCCAAAATGGCAGGTTGTGGTATGAGTGGAAGTCGTATCTTGAAGTTTCTAACCTCCAGAGGCTTAAATGGATCTACTGGGCATATGGGTGTTTGCGGTAACGAGAGAGCGGACATGTTTGCATCAACAGCATCGATTGTTGGGGAGTTTAGGATGGATAAGGGGGATGTTCGTCAATCTCTTCAGAAATGCCTGTTGGATGAAGACACTACAATAGATGTTGAATAGATCTGGCGATTTAAGCAGTTTGGAGTTACCCTTTGTACAAGTAGAACTGGATGCTTGAGGGGCAGAGTGAGGAGTGTGTTTAACTAGCGAGCCATCAGTATGCATATCCTACGACATCTGTTGGGGGAGACTGAACACCGATGAGTCTGCCCGGAGTGCATTGATGATGGTTCAGTTACCCAGTGGCTCTCAAAGGGTGTACCCGGTGACATTGCTAGGTGCGCCCTAGGAAATCCCAGATCAGGGTCTGCAACGCGGTTATAGCTGCACCAGGGTAAAAATTCGCCAAGACACATTAGGCCCCTGCTTCTCATAGGCATAAATTAAATGATAAATAAAGGTACGTAGCAGTTTCCAATTATTTCTTTGTATCGTGTTTATTAAGTTTTTGTGTATTACCTACGATTTTGTGTAGGACTTCAAGTGTGTCCCGGGATCAAATACGCATGGGAACAACGCCGGGCCAGGATTAGTGAGCTGGCACTAATCAAGATCCTACTTCACCTCCTCATGGTGATCCTGGTAACAGACATTGGATTCGGTCTGGCTAAACGGGTAGGAATTGATGGAGAGTTACAGGTAGAAGTAGTAGTAAGAACACGGAAAAACAATGCAGGTCCAAATATCTCTGAGCAAAATGCATGCATCTCCTAGCCGATGTCCGATAAAAAGCTTCCAAAATATTTGATGAAACGAAAGAAAACAGCAGTGTACAAGTCGTCAGCAAATGAATGGTAACTCCCCCGGAGTAAAAGATCACACCAAAATTTCCACACACATCCATACACACGAAGTGTGAAACAAGTCAAATGTCGCACCACAACTATCAGCTTCCCGGCCGATGGGAAGGGCTATGAATGAACATGAAGGGATCAGAGGTGCATCCGGAACAGAGACGTGGGCCCACATGGGGCGAAACTCGGAGCCCTGAATCCGAGTCGGCTGCGTGTCATGGCAGTCTCGAGGCACTGTAAATGTGAGCATGGGGAGAAACCCGATAAACACGGTGGGGCAGGCACCAAAGTGGAGAGAACACGCATACGAACAATACACAGGTGAGCCCACAGGCGGGGCAGACACGAAAGATGCTGGTGATGGATCGAAGGGAAAGCGTTGCATGCGTAGGGGTGAGCGGACCACCCAGATGAGCAGGGAAAACTGGTCAGCCAAGCAGAGGCTTGAGTTCAGTACAAATCAAAGATCTGGGCATGTGTCTCTGAAAACATTGTAATGCATCGTGACGATACATGGGGAGATTGCGTTAAATTCCGTACAAGAGACCAAGCGCAGATAAACATATTGGGTAAAGTTGGCCTAGCGGAAATCCTAAAGTTGCGTTTTAGTGCCTAACGAAACTGCCCTACCTGGGACAACCGGGCAAGGTACTGTTGCATAAACAACTAACATCCCCGGAAGAACTGTGGTGGGTGATGCCTAACGGACTGTCCTTCCTGGAGCAACCAGGCAAGGTACTGTTGCATTTACAACTAACATCCAAGGAAGAACTGAGATGGGTGATGTTGGCGAGCGCAAAATTGCAGTTGCTATCGTCGATTGAAACGATCCTCTAAAATATCTGTGCACAGCCCCAGTCCAGTGTTTCATGGGAACAGGGAAAATGTAGAGTAAAACCTTGCAAATTGTCAAGTGCCGACACGCGCCCAGAAACGGCTGAGAATCCTCCTACTCAGGAACAAACTCACCGTGGATAGAAAAGTAAGGCCGGTAATTTAAATGCTTGACTGGTACAAACCCGAACATTGGCTAAGGGCAATACTTTTCAGACGCCGATCATCCTACACAGAGTAAGATGACGTCCAAACACCATAGCTCAGATCATATAAAGGCTAAGTATACTGCCAAAATATGATTGCTTGTATGACAAGAACGTGCGTCTTCAATGACTTAGAATGTTCCTTAATCCGGAACGACCTCATATAGTCCGAAAGAACGCATATTATAGACATACTCCTTGGCAAAGATCATAAAGCCCAAATATACTGTTAAAAATGATCATAACAGAGCAATGAATACAAGTAAGGTGACCGTTCCCGTGACTAGCCCAAGAAGGGTCGAGAATGCCCCTAAACAGGAGCGATCTCACACAGTCAGCGAAAAGTAGCTAATGCTCTTTGGCATAGATCCAAGCCTAAATTGACGGCACTAAAAGATCTTTAAAGAGTGTTAATCATACGATGCGTACGGAACGACCATACCAAAGGCAGGAAATCTGATAGAGAAGTCGCACTTCACTAATTAACTCTGGCCGTAAAGTATCAACTGTACGAGGACAAAAGCACGAGTTTCACGGACAACAGGTTCCCTGCAACGATCAATCTTTAAGGATCTTTCCTTTGCGTTCCCGGCCTAGACTGATGAACCAATTTTTATCATGAATTTTACTGTTGTTTTTGGGACTCCGTTTCTCCGTACAGCTTTTCGCGAAGCTCTGTGTGTTGTGGCCAGTACTCTTTCCTTATACCTGCTAAACGTTGACAGTATTGCAAGACGTGTTCTGCCGTCATGTCTGCCATATTGCAGGGGCACAGGCTAGTTGTGCCAATTTTAAATTTATGGAACATGTGGGCTCGGAGCTTGTTGTGGCCGGTACGGAGGCGAAGTATGGCAACTTGTTCACGTCGAGAGAGACCATAGTATCCGTCACTGGCTGTGTGCTGAGGGTGGTCTTTTGCCCATTTGCTTCTGTAGTGCGAACCGATGGTTGTTTTGACTTCCTCATAACCGATCTCGAGATCAGTCTGAGGTAGTCGCCCGCCCTCTTTGGCTAGCTTGTCGGCTGCTTCGTTTCCCTAACGTTGCAGTGTGACGGTATCCACTGGATGACTGTGCGTTTGAGTGAACTCGTTAGTTCAGCGAGGGACGTTTTGAGCTCATTCATCTCTGTTTTGCCAACGCATTTAAATGCCGTGATGACCGATAGAGCATCGGTGAATATCACGACCTTGTTACGTGTAGTGCTTCTTCTCTCCAAGATCATTTCGGCCGCCTCTTTGATTGCCTCTGCCTCTGCTCGGTAGTTATTCGAGTATTTGCCAGTTGCAATCGTTTTCTTGACCGTTACTTTCTTTGAGATTTTAAGCACTATTCCTCCTCCGCCATCGCTTATTGCGTTATTTGCCGATCCGTCCTTGTAGACGTGCGTCCACTCATTTTCAGGGTACTCTGATTCTATGTACTCTTCTGTTGCAATTTTTATCTCGAGGTTTTTTTGGACCCTTTTGTTCAGTATGCCTGGGATTGATTCCCTTAGTTCTGGCATTGTGGTCTTCCATGGTGGGCACTTGTCGATTGCCGGGATTGGTTTGGGTGTGCATTTGGAAAGGACTGGATGGTCCATGGTCAGTGCCTTAGAGATTCTAACGAAGTTAGATCTCTGTATTCTCCACTTTCCGAATTCATTCATTCTTTCATGCATTGGATGAGATTCGAGCCGTTTGAGTTTTTCTGCAAGTACTACTACTTTTTGTCCCTTCGGTCAGTCATTGGTTGGATGCCGGAGATTGTCTCCATCGCCTTGATGGGCGTGGACTTCATGGCTCCAGTGATGATGCGTAAGGCTCGGTTTTGACTGCTGCTCACTTTTGCAAATTGCTTGTTAGATGCATTGCTCCACGCTGCCATGCCGTACTCTAGGATCGGTCGCACTCTACCAGAGTAAAGTGTTTTGAGAATTCTGGTGTTTGCTTCCCATGTGGAACCTGCGAGTTTACGCATCATTGTTAGCCTGTGTCTCGCTTTTGCCGTAGCATTTTCGATCTGTGTGCACCAAGTCAGCTTTCTGTCGAGTGTGACTCCTAGGTACGTTGGGGTTTTGTTCTCTGGAAGATTCTGCCCATTGACTTTAAGCGTTATCTTGTAATCCTTGTTGTTCTAGGAGAACACAGTGTAAGTGGTCTTTGAGGATTTATTTTCATATTCCACTTTGCTGACCACACTTCAAGGTTATTTAACGTAGCTTGCAGTCGATTTTCTGCTGTGGGCATTGACTCTTCTCGCGCCCATATTGCCAAGTCGTCGGCATACATGGCAGAGTGTACTCGTTCAGGGAGGCATGTTGCAATGTCATTGACGAAGATTAGAAAGAGAGTTGGTGAGAGCACTCCTCCTTGGGGAACTCCTTGCTCCAGTGTGGTCTTCATGCTTTTGTACCCCTGAACCTAAACCCTTGCTGTTCTGTTCTCTAGGTATCTATCAAGCCAATTGTACATTCTTCCCTTTATGCCGAGGGTGAGGAGTTTGAGCCTTAAACCTTCTTTCCAGAAAGTACCTCTGAAATCGGTGAGGCTGTCTGTATGGTTGAGGAAGCTTGTAAAAAGGTAATTTTAGGTCTCACGCAAAAATCAGTCAGAAGCGCAATACCAGGAGTTATGACACTCGCCAGAATTAACCGCGGGCGTTTGATAGAAGAGAAGAAGAAGTGTGTCACCACTTCAAAATGCTTGAAAATCACTGCAAAAAAAACCCCCCAATAACAAATCTGTCCATTACTGAACTAAAGGGAAATAATGTCATTTGTAATTTACAATTTGGAGTCCGTGGTAGTAAACTAATAGAAATGATAGCTCAACAGATGTTTGATTAAAAGTAATTTATTGGTCAATATGTACGAAAGAAGTTAGAAGACTCGGCCGTATGTTGCTGGCGCTCGCAAGGGAGCAAAGAATAGTAACACTGCAACCTACATGGCATGTCGTAAGAGGCGACTGAGTTAGGGGCCTGGGAAACTACCCTAGTAAATAAAAACGTCGTAGAAATCGGATGTGCTGGCCTACTTATAGACGCATGACTGACACAACGTATAATCTCTCCTAGGCTCAGATCACATACAAATCACACAGAGTGGTTGACAAGTGGTCGATATGGAGCGTTCAAAGAAGAAGAAGCTATCATAGACGTGTGTGGGTACCTACAATAAAGAAGATTGATTGATTGGACCATAATATTGCACTTTGGTGAGTAACCATGTGTGATCCGATCTCTTTCTTACACGGGAAGATCTAAGCGGTAGTGCACAAACTCTGTAGCACCGGCGAGGGTTCCCGATGTAGTTTAGAAGATGGTAAAAATATTGTGCAGTTTTATTATTTTATTTTTCTTATAAATTTTGCCCGAGCAGCGGTTTTCCAGCCTGTTCTTCACGATTTTGAGCTGCCATTAGTTCTTTTACGTGCTCAAGTTGGAGAACACGTGACCTACGTGCTATCGTTCGTCTATGATAGGACTAAGAACTCGATCTCATCTACACTGAAATCAGTGATCTCTGGGATTTATTTAATGTCACTCCAACACATAATCAAAGTGTGAAGTGACAGCTGTCTGTCAAATACTAGATTGTTCATTTATCATCCATTTTTGTCCAACTTTATGTTGGGATTTATGTAAACATTCGTTGAAATGATGACCCATTTTCACTGAAGCTGTTTCCAATGTGGTGATCTTTTTACCAGTGAAGGTAAATTAATTTGAAATAAATTTTTATCTTCTTCTTTCTTCTTTTTTTTTGTCGTCACACTGCTACCGGGTTGTTGTCCAGTGTCGTGGTTTTCTGTTTGTGTCTAGCACTTTTCTGCTGGCTTGGTGATTGTTATTTTTGCTCTTTGACAGGATTCTGCTATGCCATCTAACCATCTTTTCGTGGTCTTCCTCTCGCCCTCTTGCCTGACGTTCTGTTATAGAAGACTGTATACTGTAGAGTTTGGATGCATTCTTATTAAGTGTCCGTACTATTTAATTCTTTGTTTCTCAATGTAATTCAAGCAAGGTTCTGTTCCAATTTTCTTTATTATGCTGATGTTGGTGACTTTCTTTTCTGGTGTTAATATAATTTTTTTTAATAAACATTGAAAACTACAGACCTTCATAAATTGATGTTTACGTAGAATAGCAAGTAGCATTGCAAGATGAGCACTGTTTTGGAACACGCAGAGAAAGTGCAGTAGGGGACGGCCTAGATAGACATGGAGAAGAGAGCCGAAGACGGATATTAAAAGGATAGATAAAACATGGACAGAATTGGAAGGGATGGCAGGAGAAAGGAAGAGCTGGAATAAGTTTTTTGAAGAGCTGGAAGAAGACCTGTGCTCCGTTGGGAGTTGAAAGATGAAGAAGAACTCATCATTATCAAATATCTTGTCTTGAGTATAACTTCGCCACTCTAACAGTCCCTCGAAATTTCTCTATCTCATAAGATAGATGTTTTGTCTCTGCAGACATCATGCTCAAATCATCAGTTATATTCTGAATTCATCTTATCTGTAGTTTTCCTCTTCTCCACTTTGCACGGATGCCTCCCTCCTTCCATAATGGTTTTCTCCAACCTTTCATGTCTTTTATATGTCAAAAAACTTCCTGCGTGATGTTGACCACATCATCCATCGTGTGCTGACGGTCAATGAAAAATATGTGTCTAACATCGTATTACAGAATATACTTCGAGGTATGAAAAGTGGTTCCTTTTACTTGACTATACCAATTCCTGGTTATGTGAGTGTTTGTGGCAATGAAAGAGTAGCGGACAATCATGCACCAACAGCATTGGCTGTTGGAGAGTTGAGGATGGAGGAAGTAAATGTTCTTCTACCTCTTCATGACTGTCTGTTGAGTGAAGACACTCTTTATGGCTGCCTGTTGAGTGAAGACACTCTTCATGACTGCCTGTTGAGTGAAGACACTCTTCATGACTGCCTGTTGAGTGAACACACTCTTCATGACTGCCTGTTGAGTGAAGACACTCTTCTTCTTCTTCTTTGCGTTCGTTCTTTACCACAAATTTTAATCACTCTTTGTGATATATTTGATCTTTGCCAAGAACGTGTATACGTTACACATTGGTTTGGTAGGCCCCTAAACGCATAGACTTCTACACGTTTAGGGCATGTGCATCCGATTTCAGCCAAACCTCCTAAGTTACCACTTACGACATGAGTGGCATGTAACAGTGGTTCTATTCTTTACACCCCAAATTTGGACACTGGTAACCACTCGGGAGAGTGAAGACACTAAACTAGATGTTGAATCCATCCAGCAAGTTAAGGAGTTTGGAGTTAACCGCTGTACGAGTAGAACTGGATGTCCGAGGGGGCACAACAGGTTTAAATAGTGAGCAATAGGAACCAACAATATACATACTCTTCGATATCTGTTGGTGGAGACTGAGCACCTATAGATCTGCCAGGAGTACAATGCACATTAAAAGAGCATTATTGAACACAATCTTTCTCCCCACATTATGCTATCATTGCCAAACCTTGGAGGCTAACAGTAAACGGTAGAAGAAAACTAGTTACAACAGAGATGAAGTGTCTACGCAGAATGCTGGGAGTATTAAGAAAATACCGGTTTAGAAATGAAGACATCAGGAAAAAATAGTGGATACAACATCAGTACTAGACTTCATCAAGAAACAACAAATTAAATATTCCGGTCACATAAGCAGATTATCAACATACAGTGCACATCAAAGAGCCATGCTACTCCAATGCAGTGGATACAAAGAAAAAAAGCGTACACGCAAAAAGGGGATCTCGGAAATAGCAGAGGCGACGAAAAACTCTGTTTATGAAGCGCACACAAAACCCGTTCTAGAAATCTCTTCTTATCCTGACGCTGTAAGTCCAAACAAGATTGTTTAAGAAGCGCACACAAAAACCCGTTCTAGAAAACTCTTCTTATCCTGACGCTGTAAGACAAAAACTCGTTCTAGAAATCTCTTCTTATCCTGACGCTGTAAGTCCAAACAAGATTAGAGAAAAGAGGAAAGAAAGACAACGTCAAAGACAAAATTTCCTTTCAATATAAATATTTTAATTCATCACTTAGCTTCAGACTGTCATTCGTGGATAGATTTATAACTTAGTGTCAGACTGTCATTCGTGCATAGATTTATCACTTAGCTTCAGAATGTCATTCATGGATAGATTTATCACTTAGCGTCAGACTGTCATTCGTGCATAGATTTATCACTTAGCTTCAGACTGTCATTCGTGCATAGATTTATCACTTAGCTTCAGAATGTCATTCATGGATAGATTTATCACTTAGCTTCAGACTGTCATTCGTAGATAGATTTATCATTTAGCGTCAGACTGTCATTCGTGGATAGATTTATCACTTAGCGTCAGACTGTCATTCGTGCATAGATTTATCACTTAGCTTCAGAATGTCATTCATGGATAGATTTATCACTTAGCTTCAGACTGTCATTCATGGATAGATTTATCACTTAGCGTCAGACTGTCATTCGTGCATAGATTTATCACTTAGCTTCAGACTGTCATTCGTGCATAGATTTATCACTTAGCTTCAGAATGTCATTCATGGATAGATTTATCACTTAGCTTCAGACTGTCATTCGTAGATAGATTTATCATTTAGCGTCAGACTGTCATTCGTGGATAGATTTATCACTTAGCGTCAGACTGTCATTCGTGCATAGATTTATCACTTAGCTTCAGAATGTCATTCATGGATAGATTTATCACTTAGCTTCAGACTGTCATTCGTGGATAGATTTATCACTTAGCGTCAGACTGTCATTCGTGCATAGATTTATCACTTAGCGTCAGACTGTCATTCGTGGTTAGACCTTACTTAAAAACAAATTTCCCATACATTATTTGTACAGAGTAGATTAAAGCAAAGTAGCACCTGTAGCTTCAGTGGTAGTGAGCTCGACCCCAACCCAAACGTACCTGGTTCAAACTCCGCGACATGCAGTTTGATAGTAAATTTGTTCGGCGTGGATTTACGAACGGTAAAAAATAGACCTCACCGTTCTCTCTTTTTCTGTCTCTCTCGCGATCGTTCTTTTTTCGGCAACTTTTATCATTCTTATTGTGATATATAAACAGCCTTCTCTGGATGAACCCCTCATCCCTTCATGGTTATCCGTTCAGTTTTTCGCATCGGCCGGGAGAGACTTGCATTAATAGTCACTCTGGGATTCCGCTCGTCCGTGCAGCGAGAGGATCCCATCCAACGATCTCTACCCACACCAGAGTAGCTCTCCCTTGATCATTCCTACCCGCTTAGCCAGACCGGAACCAATGTCTGTTACCAGAGTCAATACGTGGAGGTGGGGTAGGATCTTGATTAGTGCCAGCTCACTAATCCTGGTGCGACGTTGTCCCTATGCACCTTTGACCCCACCTCACCGTTCAGAAAGCAATAACAAACTAATGAACGTATAAGTGGTGCGTAGTAAAATCGACGACTAGTTTACTGTGATTGATAGCGAAGTTCTGTAAAGAATATGCCAGGATTTTCATTGACAGATTAAAGCAATATCTGAAGACAAGACAATATGAGACGAACGCTGTTGATCTATGCAAGAACAGCTCACAAGATGAGCCCAATCAATTGTATTTTACTTATGACCTTTCTGATTGGTAAGTTTTACTTATGACCTTTCTGATTGGTAAGTTTTACTTATGACCTTTCTGATTGGTAAGTTTTACTTATGACCTTTCTGATTGGTAAGTTTTACTTATGACCTTTCTGATTGGTAAGTTTTACTTATGACCTTTCTGATTGGTAAGTTTTACTTATGACCTTTCTGATTGGTTAGTTTTACTTATGACCTTTCTGATTGGTAAGTTTTACTTATGACCTTTCTGATTGGTAAGTTTTACTTATGACCTTTCTGATTGGTAAGTTTTACTTATGACCTTTCTGATTGGTAAGTTTTACTTATGACCTTTCTGATTGGTAAGTTTTACTTATGACCTTTCTGATTGGTTAGTTTTACTTATGACCTTTCTGATTGGTAAGTTTTACTTATGACCTTTCTGATTGGTAAGTTTTACTTATGACCTTTCTGATTGGTAAGTTTTACTTATGACCTTTCTGATTGGTAAGTTTTACTTATGACCTTTCTGATTGGTAAGTTTTACTTATGACCTTTCTGATTGGTAAGTTTTACTTATGACCTTTCTGATTGGTAAGTTTTACTTATGACCTTTCTGATTGGTTAGTTTTACTTATGACCTTTCTGATTGGTAAGTTTTACTTATGACCTTTCTGATTGGTAAGTTTTACTTATGACCTTTCTGATTGGTAAGTTTTACTTATGACCTTTCTGATTGGTAAGTTTTACTTATGACCTTTCTGATTGGTAAGTTTTACTTATGACCTTTCTGATTGGTAAGTTTTACTTATGACCTTTCTGATTGGTAAGTTTTACTTATGACCTTTCTGATTGGTAAGTTTTACTTATGACCTTTCTGATTGGTAAGTTTTACTTATGGCCTTTCTGATTGGTAAGTTTTACTTATGACCTTTCTGATTGGTAAGTTTTACTTATGACCTTTCTGATTGGTAAGTTTTACTTATGGCCTTTCTGATTGGTAAGTTTTACTTATGACCTTTCTGATTGGTAAGTTTTACTTATGACCTTTCTGATTGGTAAGTTTTACTTATGACCTTTCTGATTGGTAAGTTTTACTTATGACCTTTCTGATTGGTAAGTTTTACTTATGACCTTTCTGATTGGTAAGTTTTACTTATGACCTTTCTGATTGGTAAGTTTTACTTATGACCTTTCTGATTGGTAAGTTTTACTTATGACCTTTCTGATTGGTAAGTTTTACTTATGACCTTTCTGATTGGTAAGTTTTACTTATGACCTTTCTGATTGGTAAGTTTTACTTATGACCTTTCTGATTTGGTAGTTTTACTTATGACCTTTCTGATTGGTAAGTTTTACTTATGACCTTTCTGATTGGTTAGTTTTACTTATGACCTTTCTGATTGGTTAGTTTTACTTATGACCTTTCTGATTGGTTAGTTTTACTTATGACCTTTCTGATTGGTTAGTTTTACTTATGACCTTTCTGATTGGTAAGTTTTACTTATGACCTTTCTGATTGGTAAGTTTTACTTATGACCTTTCTGATTGGTAAGTTTTACTTATGACCTTTCTGATTGGTAAGTTTTACTTATGACCTTTCTGATTGGTAAGTTTTACTTATGACCTTTCTGATTGGTAAGTTTTACTTATGACCTTTCTGATTGGTAAGTTTTACTTATGACCTTTCTGATTGGTAAGTTTTACTTATGACCTTTCTGATTGGTAAGTTTTACTTATGACCTTTCTGATTGGTAAGTTTTACTTATGACCTTTCTGATTGGTAAGTTTTACTTATGACCTTTCTGATTGGTAAGTTTTACTTATGACCTTTCTGATTGGTAAGTTTTACTTATGACCTTTCTGATTGGTTAGTTTTACTTATGACCTTTCTGATTGGTAAGTTTTACTTATGACCTTTCTGATTGGTAAGTTTTACTTATGACCTTTCTGATTGGTTAGTTTTACTTATGACCTTTCTGATTGGTTAGTTTTACTTATGACCTTTCTGATTGGTTAGTTTTACTTATGACCTTTCTGATTGGTTAGTTTTACTTATGACCTTTCTGATTGGTTAGTTTTACTTATGACCTTTCTGATTGGTAAGTTTTACTTATGACCTTTCTGATTGGTAAGTTTTACTTATGACCTTTCTGATTGGTAAGTTTTACTTATGACCTTTCTGATTGGTAAGTTTTACTTATGACCTTTCTGATTGGTAAGTTTTACTTATGACCTTTCTGATTGGTAAGTTTTACTTATGACCTTTCTGATTGGTAAGTTTTACTTATGACCTTTCTGATTGGTAAGTTTTACTTATGACCTTTCTGATTGGTAAGTTTTACTTATGACCTTTCTGATTGGTAAGTTTTACTTATGACCTTTCTGATTGGTAAGTTTTACTTATGACCTTTCTGATTGGTTAGTTTTACTTATGACCTTTCTGATTGGTTAGTTTTACTTATGACCTTTCTGATTGGTAAGTTTTACTTATGACCTTTCTGATTGGTTAGTCTTATGACCTTCTGATTGTGTTCTTATGACCTTTCTGATTGGTTAGTTTTACTTATGACCTTTCTGATTGGTAAGTTGTCATTTTATGGTCTTGCCATAGGTTCTCTCCAAAATATCTCAGGACAAATTGGTCTCCAAATAAATACCACAAAAAGAAAAATTGTTGACCTTACCAGCAGTCCAGAAAATATTCAACTAAAAAAATACACTCTTGAAAAAATCAAAAGTTTTACATACCTAGGGAGTATGATGATCATCTACGGGGATACAGCGCCAGAAATTTCACACAGAATCGCATTGGCATCAAGTGCTTTTAACAAATTGTCAAATATATGGAAGTCCAATTCACTCAGCAAGCACTTAAAATTAAAGATCTTTAACTCTTGTGTGATTCCAGAATTAACTTATGGATGCGAGAGTTGGAAAGCAACAAAAGCTCTAGAAAGAAAATTAGATAACTTTGAGAATAAATGTCTTAGAAGAATACTGAACCTCAAATGGTCAGATTTCAGACCCAATACACAAATAAGACAAGAGACCAAGCAAGAAAATGTATCAAATTTTATAAGAAAGCGCCGCTGGAACTACATCGGCCACACACTTAGAATGGATGAGAGAAGACTCCTTACCAATCCCTCATATGGACACCAGAGGGAAAAAGAAAACGAGGAAGACCAAGAGAGACTCTGCGTAGAACCATCACCAGAGAAGGCTCAACGATGGGCCTAGTAAACATTAAAGACTTAAAACAAATAGCAACGAACCGCGAGACATGGAGAGCTATGACCTCTGCCCTATGCGCCGCCACAGGCCCAAGAGGAAAGACTAACTAATAGGTTCTCATTTTTGAGGGTAGTCTCTATGGCATAGTGGTTAGGCTGTCGAGTCAAAGGTATCAGGTTCGCTCCATCGTGAAGCATGTGGATATTTTCCCAAAGATCCCTGATATAAGTGTAGGTGAGATCGAGTTCCTAGTCCTATCGGAGACGGACAATAACAAGTAGGCCCCGTGTTCAATTTGATCATGTAAAAAACCACTGGCAGTTCTTCTTCTTCTTTGTGTTCGTTCTCCACCACCAACTTTAATCACTCTTTGTGATATGTTTGATCTCTGCCATGAACATGTATACGTTGCACATTGGTTTGGTAGGCCCCTAAACGCATAGATTTCTACACGTTTAGGACACGTGCATCCGATTTCAACCAAACCTCCTTAGTCGCATCTTACAACATGCGTGGCAGGTAACAGTGGTTCTATTCATTACACCCCAAATTTGGGCCCCTTTAACCACTCGGGCGACTGGTAGTTCAAAATTGAGAAGATTAGGCTGGAAAATCGCTGCCCGGGCAAAATTCATTAGAAAAGATTACAAATAAAAATTGTATACAACAATATCTCGGTCAATTGGCAAATGTTTTACTGTGACAACTTCTGAGTTTTCTCTTGTCGTTCAGCTCGTATTTAAGTCTCTTCTCAAAAGACTCTTCGCCCTTTCGTAATTTGGCTTTCCACACAACTCTGTCATCAGCTAGTCCCTCCCATGTGCTGGGACCTATAGAAAAGTTTTCATTGAGGCTTTGCAGACATCTTTATATGTGAGCAGTGGTCTGCCCTGGTGCCTCTTCCTCCGAAAGTTCACAGAACAACATTTGTTTTGGTATGCGATAAGTTTCCATTGTTCTCACATGTCCCAACCATCTTAGTCGTCTACTGCTGATCATGCCCATGATGGAAGGCAAGTTTGCACGCTGCAGTACTTCAGAGTTGGTTATCTTGTCGTACCACCTGATGTTCATAATCTTGCGGAGACATCGAAAGTGAAAGATGTTAAGTCTCCTCTCGTGTCTTGAGTAGACTGTCAATGTTTCTGAGCCATACAGTAAAGAACTAATTACACAGGCTCGATATATTTGGATCTTCGTCTACCTTGTCAGTTTTGTGTTGTCCCACGCTCGCTTTGATAGTTTGCCGAATGTAGTAGCCGCACTGCCTACACGAGCGTTGATTTCTTCATCAAGAGAAAGGCTGGCAGTGACCGTGGACCCAAAATAACAGAATTTGTGAACTGGTGTTAGATGGTTGCCATTTAAAGTGATATTTGATGTGTTACCTCCCCGACATAATACAACTGTTTTGGAGACACTTATTGTCAGAGAAAATAGGTCGCATGCCTTTGACAAATTATTGATTAGATATTGCAGTGTAGTCTCACTGTGGGCGACTAAGGCAGCATCGTCAGCGAAAAGGAGGTCCTTGAGAAGTATTTCCGTTGTTTTTGTCTTGGCTCTTAAGCGAGCCAAGTTAAAGAGTGAACCATATATAGATAGATTACATGAATAGAATATAGATTAAATGAAGAGGATATAGATAGATTACATGAATTGAATACAGATAGATTACATGAGTAGAATACAGATAGATTACATGAGTAGAATACAGATAGATTACATGAAGAGAATACAGATATATTACATGAGTAGAATACAGATAGATTACATGAAGAGAATATAGATAGATTACATGAAGAGAATATAGATAGATTACATGAAGAGAATATAGATAGATTACATGAAGAGAATATAGATAGATTACATGAGTAGAATATAGATAGATTACATGAGTAGAATACAGATAGATTACATGAGTAGAATACATATAGATTACATGAAGAGAATATAGATATATTACATGAGTAGAATACAGATAGATTACATGAAGAGAATATAGATAGATTACATGAAGAGAATACAGATAGATTACATGAAGAGAATATAGATAGATTACATGAGTAGAATATAGATAGATTACATGAGAGAATACAGATAGATTACATGAAGAGATAAGATAGATTACATGAAGAGAATACAGATAGATTACATGAAGAGAATACAGATAGATTACATGAAGAGAATATAGATAGATACATGAAGAGAATAAGATAGATTACATGAGAGAATACAGATAGATTACATGAAAGAATATGATAGATTACATGAGTAGAATACAGATAGATTACATGAATATAATATAGATAGATTACATGAGTAGAATATAGATAGATTACATGAAGAGAATATAGATAGATTACATGAGTAGAATACAGATAGATTACATGAATAGAATACTAATATATTACATGTAGAGAATCAGATAGATTACATGAAGATAATATAGATGATTACATGATAGAATACAGATAGATTACATGAAGAGAATATAGATAATTACTGATAGAATAAGAGATTAATATAGAATCAGATATATTACATTAGAGATCTATCTTGTTAGAATTCTCTTATGCATAAATGCCCTACAATTTCTATTAATGTTTAAATCAAATTTATTCTTCATGTAATCTATCTATATTCTCTTCATGTAATCTATCTGTATTCTACTCATGTAATCTATCTATATTCTCTCATGTAATCTATCTTATTCTCTTCATGTATCATCTGTATTCTCTCATGTAATCTATCTATATTCTCTTCATGTAATCTATCTATATTCTCTTCATGTAATCTATCTGTATTCTCTTCATGTAATCTATCTATATTCTCTTCATGTAATCTATCTATATTCTACTCATGTAATCTATCTGTATTCTCTTCATGTAATCTATCTATATTCTCTTCATGTAATCTATCTATATTCTACTCATGTAATCTATCTGTATTCTCTTCATGTAATCTATCTGTATTCTCTTCATGTAATCTATCTGTATTCTACTCATGTAATCTATCTATATCCTCTTCATGTAATCTATCTGTATTCTACTCATGTAATCTATCTGTATTCTACTCATGTAATCTATCTATATTCTCTTCATGTAATCTATCTGTATTCTACTCATGTAATCTATCTATATTCTCTTCATGTAATCTATCTGTATTCTCTTCATGTAATCTATTCTATTCATGTAATCTATCTGTATTCTACTCATGTAATCTATCTATATTCTCTTCATGTAATCTATCTATATTCTTTTCATGTAATCTATCTATATTCTACTCATGTAATGTCTATACTCTCATGTATCTACTTTTACATGTAATCTATATATTCTCTTCATGTAATCTATCTGTATTCTCTCATTAATCTATCTGTATTCTACTCATGTAATCTATCTATATTCTCTTCATGTAATCTATCTATATTCTCTTCATGTAATCTATTCTTTATATATTCTACTCATGTAATATATCTATATTCTCTTCATGTAATCTATCTGTATTCTCTTCATGTAATCTATCTGTATTCTACTCATGTATTCTATCTATATTCTACTCATGTAATATATCTATATTCTCTTCATGTAATCTATCTGTATTCTCTTCATGAAATCTATCTGTATTCTCTTCATGTAATCTATTCTATTCATGTAATCTATCTGTATTCTACTCATGTAATCTATCTATATTCTCTTCATGTAATCTATCTATATTCTCTTCATGTAATCTATCTGTATTCTACTCATGTAATCTATCTATATTCTCTTCATGTAATCTATCTGTATTCTACTCATGTAATCTATCTATATTCTCTTCATGTAATATATCTATATTCTCTTCATGTAATCTATCTGTATTCTCTTCATGCAATCTATCTGTATTCTATTCATGTAATCTATCTGTATTCTACTCATGTAATCTATCTATATTCTCTTCAAGTAATCTATCTATATTCTCTTCATGTAATCTATCTGTATTCTACTCATGTAATCTATCTATATTCTCTTCATGTAATCTATCTGTATTCTACTCATGTAATCTATATATATTCTCTTCATGTAATCTATCTGTATTCTACTCATGTAATCTATCTATATTCTCTTCATGTAATCTATCTGTATTCTACTCATGTAATCTATCTATATTCTCTTCATGTAATCTATCTGTATTCTACTCATGTATTCTATCTATATTCTACTCATGTAATCTATCTGTATTCTCTTCATGTAATCTATCTGTATTCTGTTCATGTAATCTATCTGTATTCTATTCATGTAATCTATCTGTATTCTACTCATGTAATCTATCTATATTCTCTTCATGTAATTTATCTATATTCTCTTCATGTAATCTATCTGTATTCTACTCATGTAATCTATCTATATTCTCTTCATGTAATCTATCTGTATTCTACTCATGTAATCTATATATATTCTCTTCATGTAATCTATCTGTATTCTACTCATATAATCTATCTGTATTCTCTTCATGTGATCTATCTATATTCTCTTCATGTAATCTATCTGTATTCTACTCATGTAATCTATCTATATTCTCTTCATGTAATCTATCTGTATTCTACTCATGTATTCTATCTATATTCTCTTCATGTAATCTATCTGTATTCTCTTCATGTAATCTATCTGTATTCTATTCATTTAATCTATCTGTATTCTACTCATGTAATCTATCTATATTCTCTTCATGTAATCTATCTATATTCTCTTCATGTAATCTATCTGTATTCTACTCATGTAATCTATCTATATTCTCTTCATGTAATCTATCTGTATTCTACTCATGTAATCTATATATATTCTCTTCATGTAATCTATCTGTATTCTACTCATGTAATCTATCTATATTCTCTTCATGTAATCTATCTGTATTCTACTCATGTAATCTATCTATATTCTCTTTATGTAATCTATCTGTATTCTACTCATGTATTCTATCTATATTCTACTCATGTAATCTATCTGTATTCTCTTCATGTAATCTATCTGTATTCTCTTCATGTAATCTATCTATATCCTCTTCATGTAATCTATCTATATTCTACTCATGTAATCTATCTGTATTCTCTTCATGTAATCTATTTATATTCTCTTCATGTAATCTATCTATATTCTACTCATGTAATCTATCTGTATTATCTTCATGTAATCTATCTGTATTCTCTTCATGTAATCTATCTGTATTCTACTCATGTAATCTATCTATATCCTCTTCATGTAATCTATCTGTATTCTCTTCATGTAATCTATCTGTATTCTACTCATGTAATCTATCTATATCCTCTTCATGTAATCTATCTGTATTCTACTCATGTAATCTATCTATATTCTCTTCATGTAATCTATCTGTATTCTCTTCATGTAATCTATCTGTATTCTATTCATGTAATCTATCTGTATTCTACTCATGTAATCTATCTATATTCTCTTCATGTAATTTATCTATATTCTCTTCATGTAATCTATCTGTATTCTACTCATGTAATCTATCTATATTCTCTTCATGTAATCTATCTGTATTCTACTCATGTAATCTATATATATTCTCTTCATGTAATCTATCTGTATTCTACTCATGTAATCTATCTATATTCTCTTCATGTAATTTATCTATATTCTCTTCATGTAATCTATCTGTATTCTACTCATGTAATCGATCTATATTCTCTTCATGTAATCTATCTGTATTCTACTCATGTAATCTATATATATTCTCTTCATGTAATCTATCTGTATTCTACTCTATAATCTATCTGTATTCTCTTCATGTAATCTATCTATATTCTATTCATGTAATCTATCTGTATTCTACTCATGTAATCTATCTATATTCTCTTCATGTAATCTATCTGTATTCTACTCATGTATTCTATCTATATTCTCTTCATGTAATCTATCTGTATTCTCTTCATGTAATCTATCTATATTCCCTTCATGTAATCTATCTATATTCTCTTCATGTAATCTATCTATATTCTCTTCATGTAATCTATCTGTATTCTACTCATATAATCTATCTGTATTCTCTTCATGTGATCTATCTATATTCTCTTCATGTAATCTATCTGTATTCTACTCATGTAATCTATCTATATTCTCTTCATGTAATCTATCTGTATTCTACTCATGTATTCTATCTATATTCTCTTCATGTAATCTATCTATATTCTCTTCATGTAATCTATCTATATTCCCTTCATGTAATCTATCTATATTCTCTTCATGTAATCTATCTATATTCTCTTCATGTAATCTATCTGTATTCTACTCATGTGATATATCTATATTCTACTCATGTATTCTATCTATATTCTACTCATGTAATCTATCTGTATTCTCTTCATGTAATCTATCTGTATTCTCTTCATGTAATCTATCTATATTCTCTTCATGTAATATATCTGTATCCAAGTGGCTGCTTGTGGTTATTATTCTTGGTGAGGCCCGACAACAATTTCCGGATGAAATCGTGTTTTTTTTGGAAGAATTTACTATTATTTGTCTATTCCGGGAAGTTATTACCCATTTCGAGTAATGAACAAATGCTTCTGTTCAACTTGAGATTAACGAGAGTTGGCTATTAAATAACAGAAAATCAAGGACAATAAAATATTTCGGACACATCAAACGACATGAGCGCCTAGAGAAGATTATAAAAACAAAAAATTCGCTGGAAAGTGAATTGGTATCCTTCGAGTCACCCGCATGACAAACCATAAACTTACGAGTGAGACCACGCGCCTACATACATCATAGGTGATTTTTAAATATATAATCTTCTAGGTAAACTTGGGAACTGTACGAGATTTCTCTCTCTCTCTCTCTCTAGATTCTTTTTCGTCCATTTTGATCATTCTTATTGTGATATATAAACAGCATTTGTTAAGAACGTATTTTTACGTCACATCTTCAGTACTATTTGGAGCTCTGGTGCTTGTCCTTCGGCGACGTGTCCGATTTCAACCAGCGTTTACTGGGTTCGCTCTCAGTTAGCCTTTGACTGTCCCCAGCCAACCTGCACGGCAGCAGGTTGCTATTTTATTTTAGGGTAGCGACCCTACCCTCCAGTGTTGTTGAGCGTTATCTGCTCAGGTTACTGGTCTTTATTTGGACTACTTGGTTTGCCTATCGTCCAGTTTTGTGTACGGTCTACTCCGCTAGCATTTGATCGTCCCCAATTAAACTACAAGGCAGTAGTAGTTCGCTGCCAGCGGAAACGCGCACTGGATTCAAGCCTCTGCTGAGCTTTCCAGTTTTTCTGCACAAACGGGTGGTCCGTTCACCCCTACGCCTGCCACGCCCCCTCGTCGCTCCACCAGGCACTGGATTCAAGCTTCTGCTGGGCTCTCCAGTTTTTCTGCGCATTGGGTGGCCCGTTCACCCCTACGTAACAGTATGCACAGTATATCAATACATCAGTACACTAATACATCAGTACAGCAATACATCTATACATCAATACGCTAGTTCATCAACTCATCAATAAATCAGTACATTAATATATCATTGCATCATCTCATCATTACACCAATGTACCAATACATCAGCCCATCAATACGCCAATTCATCAATGCAATGATACAACAGTGCACCAGAACGTCAATATATCAGGGCATCAATGCAACAATATATGAATAACTTTCCCTTTTCAGTGATTACAGTTTGCGAGGATCTGTGCCCGTCGGACTGTGCTCTATTCTCCTGCGACTCTGAAGATCTCAAAGGACTTTGCGCCCTTTTAAAATACGACTGCCGTGGGTGTCCTCAGAAACAGCAACAAGAACGAAACAAATCAAAACAAGGTCTAGCATATAGACCAAACCGTGGTAAACAGCCAAGCTGTGCATTTAAGGATGGCAAATTATCATGTCATTAGTACAGAATAATGACTTAATAATACGTTAATTAAGCTCGATATTAAAATTGTGCAATATCTTACCATTTTTTATTATGTTTGTATGTCCTTTAAGGAATAGCGCTCTTATTATCTCTCTATCATGTTTGTATGTTCTTTGAGGAACAACTGTCTTATCTCTCTATCATGTTTGTATGTTCTTTGAGGAACAACTGTCTTATCTCTCTATCATGTTTGTATGTTCTTTGAGGAACAACTGTCTTATCTCTCTATCATGTTTGTGTCTTCTTTGAGGAACAACTGTCTTATCTCTCTATCATGTTTGTGTCTTCTTTGACGAACGACGCTCTTATCTCTCTATCATGTTTGTGTCTTCTTTGAGGAAAAACTCTCTTATCTCTCTATCATGTTTGTGTCTTCTTTGAGGAACAACTCTCTTATCTCTCTATCATGTTTGTATGTCCTTTAAGGAATAGCGCTCTTATTATCTCTCTATCATGTTTGTGTCTTCTTTGAGGAACAACTGTCTTATCTCTCTATCATGTTTGTATGTTCTTTGAGGAACAACTGTCTTATCTCTCCATCATGTTTGTATGTCCTTTAAGGATAAGCGCTCTTATTATCTCTCTATCATGTTTGTGTCTTCTTTGAGGAACAACTGTCTTATCTCTCTATCATGTTTGTATGTTCTTTGAGGAACAGCTGTCTTATCTCTCCATCATGTTTGTATGTTCTTTGAGGAACGACGCTCTTATCTCTCTATCATGTTTGTGTCTTCTTTGAGGAACAACTCTCTTATCTCTCTATCATGTTTGTATGTTCTTTGAGGAACAACTCTCTTATCTCTCTATCATGTTTGTATGTTCTTTGAGGAACAACTCTCTTATCTCTCTATCATGTTTGTGTCTTCTTTGACGAACGACGCTCTTATCTCTCTATCATGTTTGTGTCTTCTTTGAGGAACGTCTCTCTTATCTCTCTATCATGTTTGTGTCTTCTTTGACGAACGACGCTCTTATCTCTCTATCATGTCTGTATGTTCTTTGAGGAACAACTCTCTTATCTCTCTATCATGTTTGTATGTTCTTTGAGGAACAACTCTCTTATAATCTCTCTATCATGTCCTGGGCATGCAGGCGTTTGCGCAATGAAAAGACGGACAGGCTTGCATCAAAAGCATTGACTTTTGGGGAGGTGAAGATCGATAAGGTTAATATTCTTCGATCTCTTCGCGACTGTCTGTTGGATGAAGACACTAAAATAGATGTGTGAATTGATCCAGCGATTTAAGCAGTTTGGAGTTACCTGTTGTACAAGTACACCTGGATGATAGAATGACAGAGTCGGGAGTGTGTTTAACTAGCGAGCTACAGGAACCATCAGTATGCGTACTCTTCGATATCTGTTGGTGGAGACTGAGCACCTATGGATCTGCCAGGATTGCAATGATGTCAGTTTAGTAGCAAATAACCAATAACCCCCATGTTCGTATTTCCTTTGTGGAGTGTCGCTCGCATCATCTCTCTCTCTCTCTTCTCTTTCTCTTTCTCTTTCCACTTTCTCTCTAGCCGGTGACGATCTTGGTTCTTATCATAGCACACCTGAAACACATTCTATCTCTAGTTAGTTAGCTCATATCCTCTATCGTTATATTCAAGGTATCTTTAACCCATTAGCTCTTCCGAGATCATATATAGGCTCGCAGTATTTTTATAGCCAGTATAATAGCCGTCCATCGCAAGCGATGATGAGAATAATCTCAGACTTTGTCTGAAACTGTAGCTTGCGCTGTATTTGGATTATAGTGAGGAAAAGTTGCGCTATTCGTCAACCTCACTCTCTCGTCCAGGACTATCTGTATCCAGGGGCAAGACAAGTCAAGACGACTGGAGATAGTGCCAGATGCAGTGGATGACCAGGGCTTTCTAAAGTGCCTCGCCGTGCTCTATGCGGTCCACACCGCTCTGCTGTGATCCGCCTTTCTAACCGTTGAGCCAACTAGTGGCCTCATCCGCGAAGTCAGCCGGATCCAGTCTTTGCATGCACAGGCAGACAGTGCCTAGATTACCGATGCTGCTAGACCCATCGTATACTGGTTGCTTCAGTATACATTGTAATATTGGTGCACTGCCGATGAGATCTTACCGAGTAAGAAAGAGATCGGAGCACACATGATTACACACGAAGTGCAATGATGATGATCCTATCAATCAATCAATCAATCAATCAATCAATCAATCTGCATGGGCCAGTAAATATCAAATTTCTATCAAAGCTTTGTTATTTAGTGAGTTTATTCTCCCCTAGGCCCCTCACTCAAGGCGTCTGTTATGGGATGACTCTTGTAGGTCGCAGTGTTACTAGTTGCTTGTGTCTTAGCGAGACGATTGTAATGTTAAGGGCGTTGTTACATGGAGATGACATTTTTTTGTCCTCATGTAAGTGTCATCTTTCAACAGTTGCCCAAGAAATGGACTAGATACACGACAGTTGCGATTGGGTATATAGGTTTATGTGAGAAGTGAAAAATCAGATTGAGCTTATATGTTCAATGTGTGTTGTATTTGTTCAATGAGGAGTGAATATGATTACTTTCGACCTAGAAAATGGTTAGCTTGTCAAAGAAGACATCAGGAAAGAAGGTGGGAGGAAGACCTTCGAAAAATGTGTGTTCAGAAATGTGTTCTTGTTAGAGAATCTTTTTCAAAGAATGTAGCGTAAAGAAATTTACCTTGTTCAAGAAATGCAGCTGCAAGACAGAAACAGAAAAACGTGTACCTTCAAGCAACAACCTGAAAGAAGTTAGCTGTTCGAAAATAGAAGAATTTTATGTGAGAAATGGATGAGTGTATGCTGTTCAAGATATGCCTTGTTCAGAAGAAATGTGTTTAGCCTTGTTCAGAAGAAATGTGTTTAGCCTTTTTCAGAAGAAATGTGTTTAGCCTTGTTCAGAAGAAATGTGTTTAGCCTTGTTCAGAAGAAATGTGTTTAGCCTTGTTCAGAAGAAATGTGTTTAGCCTTGTTCAGAAGAAATGTGTTTAGCCTTGTTCAGAAGAAATGTGTTTAGCCTTGTTCAGAAGAAATGTGTTTAGCCTTGTTCAGAAGAAATGTGTTTAGCCTTGTTCAGAAGAAATGTGTTTAGCCTTGTTAAGAATGTTACCCTTCAGAAGAAATGTGTTTAGCCTTGTTCAGAAGAAATGTGTTTAGCCTTGTTCAGAAGAAATGTGTTTAGCCTTGTTCAGAAGAAATGTGTTTAGCCTTGTTCAGAAGAAATGTGTTTAGCCTTGTTCAGAAGAAATGTGTTTAGCCTTGTTCAGAGAATGTGAGAAAAATGTGTTTAGCCTTGTTCAGAAGAAATGTGTTTAGCCTTGTTCAGAAGAAATGTGTTTAGCCTTGTTCAGAAGAAATGTGTTTAGCCTTGTTCAGAAGAAATGTGTCTTTTTAGAAAATGTTGCCTTGTTCAGAAGAAATGTGTTTAGCCTTGTTCAGAAGAAATGTGTTTAGCCTTGTTCAGAAGAAATGTGTTTAGCCTTGTTCAGAAGAAATGTGTTTAGCCTTGTTCAGAAGAAATGTGTTTAGCCTTGTTCAGAAGAAATGTGTTTAGCCTTGTTCAGAAGAAATGTGTTTAGCCTTGTTCAGAAGAAATGTGTTTAGCCTTGTTCAGAAGAAATGTGTTTAGCCTTGTTCAGAAGAAATGTGTTTAGAAATGCCTTGTTCAGAAGAAATGTGTTTAGCCTTGTTCAGAAGAAATGTGTTTAGCCTTGTTCAGAAGAAATGTGTTTAGCCTTGTTCAGAAGAAATGTGTTTAGCCTTGTTCAGAAGAAATGTGTTTAGCCTTGTTCAAATGTGTTAGCTGTTCAGAAGAAATGTGTTTAGCCTTGTTCAGAAGAAATGTGTTTAGCCTTGTTCAGAAGAAATGTGTTTAGCCTTGTTCAGAAGAAATGTGTTTAGCCTTGTTCAGAAGAAATGTGTTTAGCCTTGTAAATGTGTTCAGAAGAAATGTGTTTAGCCTTGTTCAGAAGAAATGTGTAGTGTTCAGAAGAAATTGTTTAGCCTTGTTCAGAAGAAATGTGTTTAGCCTTGTTCAGAAGAAATGTGTTTAGTCTTGTTCAGAAGAAATGTGTTTAGCCTTGTTCAGAAGAAATGTGTTTAGCCTTGTTCAGAAGAAATGTGTTTAGCCTTGTTCAGAAGAAATGTTGCTGTTCAGAAGAAATGTGTTTAGCCTTGTTCAGAAGAAATGTGTTTAGCCTTGTTCAGAAGAAATGTGTTTAGCCTTGTTCAGAAGAAGTAAATGTGTTTAGGCCTTGTTCAGAAGAAATGTGTTTAGCCTTGTTCAGAAGAAATGTGTTTAGCCTTGTTCAGAAGAAATGTGTTTAGCCTTGTTCAGAAGAAATGTGTTTAGCCTTGTTCAGAAGAAATGTGTTTAGCCTTGTTCAGAAGAAATGTGTTTAGCCTTGTTCAGAAGAAATGTTGTTTTAGAGAAATGTTCCTTGTTCAGAAGAAATGTGTTTAGCCTTGTTCAGAAGAAATGTGTTTAGCCTTGTTCAGAAGAAATGTGTTTAGCCTTGTTCAGAAGAAATGTGTTTAGCCTTGTTCAGAAGAAATGTGTTTAGCCTTGTTCAGAAGAAATGTGTTTAGCCTTGTTCAGAAGAAATGTGTTTAGCCTTGTTCAGAAGAAATGTGTTTAGCCTTTTGTAGAAGAAATGTGTTTAGCCTTGTTCAGAAGAAATGTGTTTAGCCTTGTTCAGAAGAAATGTGTTTAGCCTTGTTCAGAAGAAATGTGTTTAGCCTTGTTCAGAAGAAATGTGTTTAGCCTTGTTCAGAAGAAATGTGTTTAGCCTTGTTCAGAAGAAATGTGTTTAGCCTTGTTCAGTGTGAGTTAGAAGAAATGTGTTTAGCCTTGTTCAGAAGAAATGTGTTTATGAATATCCAATGCGGGTAGCGCTTAAAATTGGTGTCTGTTAGTGTGGTATTTATGTTTACAGAGATTTGTGGTATGTAAAATCGTTGCCTCCGATAATTTAAGGTTGGCGAGCTCAGGTAAACATTCTTGAAAATACAACCACAACCGTCGTGTAAACTCGCATTCCAGTATTGCTAGATAAAGACAAAGTCATTAAAAACAAACACACATGCTAAATCAAGGTTATATTTTGTTACAAAGTAAGTGTAAAGCTAAGGAATATCAGTATTATTAACAATTTTTATCAATAAATAACCATGGACTGGTAGAACTGTGTAAAATTGCAGAAAACTTTACAATGTTCTATTAAACACTTATAAAAACCAGCATCTATTAAGCAGGAATTTCGATTTTCGCGTATGAGCTAGTCGACCTTATGTTTGCCGGGGACTACGTTAAAACTGTTTCTGGAAGATGTTTAGTTTGACCTATGCTTTTAAAATAAATATTGGGGTCTACTTGGTAGTGTCACATGGAGTGGACCCAGGACGATTGAACGTGTAAACTTCGAGCGTCATGAATCTTTCGATTGAGAGCCCTTGTAATTTGTTTTAAGGGGTTTTATTTTACCATTTGACGATTCATGAAGGTCCCACCACGACCTTCTCTATAATGGCCTCAGCGCAGACGGCAATATTGCCATGTGACGTCACAGGCTGAGGCGGTGTATTCTCACAGACTAACTATTGTCTGTTACTATTTAGAAACGCTGATCTAGACAATACATCTTGCAGATGTTAGAAACTTGTTGTTCGATGCATGTGTGTATTACAGAAGAAGTTTTATGATGAGTAGCTATAGTTGTTGCTTTCACATACTATTTTAGTTTAATTTTATACAGAATACTTAGAGTAATTTATATATGATTACTAGTGTACTTACATCAACTTATGGTAGTCTTTCATCAGTTATCCATGAATAAGTCAGTCACAAGTTTGCACATCACCACATCTTGATTATCAAACAAACTAACATCACTTATCAGTAATCCATGAATTAGTCAGTCACAAGTTTGCACAACACCACATCTTGATTATCAAACAAACTAACATCACTTATCAGTAATCCATGAATTAGTCAGTCACAAGTTTGCACATCCCCACAGCTTGATTAGCACATAAACTAAACAGTATTACACAAATATATTTATCTACTACTGAATTTTGCTCCTTTCCTTTTTTGTAAAGAAGCAGCTTGCTGAACATTGCATTGATCATTCCTTATTTTTCTACAATTGTTGAGGAGAATGTTGGCAAATGTTGAAACCGCAGACAATAAAGTATTTCTTTTTTTGAGCTCCGCAGACACATGCAGTACTGTCTAATGAGAATTTTAAGTAGCTGGCAGTTACAATTTGTATGTCAATCTCCTTCTGGTTTGTCGTGGCCAAGAACTTATCTTCAATTCAGGTGATATCAGCTTTTGAACAACTAGATATGAAATGAAGCAGAGAACAGTGAGATCTTGTGATGGGTACTTCAGTCCACCCCTATCTATTAAATGTGTGTAGTCTAACCAGGGTAGATCAGGTTCAATTTCTGCTGTAATGTCCTTATCTTGCTGAATAAGTAGGCAACATGAAAGGCACTTTAATCTTCTACACAGTCTGTAGGCAGCAAATCCACTGATGTAGACAAGTACATCGACAGTTCCGTCAGGTACTATGATTTCAGAATTGTCTACATTCACTTTAAACCATGGATCGCCTTGCTTGGCAGCACTTGTCTCCATCTCAGTATCTGTGCTGAACACTGCTAATAAGTCACGAATTGGAATATCACCACATCTCGAGGAGCCCATACACAAAACAGAATAAATCCTTAGTTTCTTTTCAGTTTCCAAAATTTGCTGCACAGAAACAAGGTAGTTTGCTCCTGAAAGTTGTCTGTACTCATTGAATCTGGCCTCAAGATTGTCAGTTTGTAGTTTTCCTAACAAGATGTACTCTATGTTCATGATGTTGGTGAATGCATATTTAGTTAAATCTATCATTGCCTTCAATGTGTGAATCAAAGCATGGAATGTTTCCTGGTGAGCTTCCTTCTCTTACTGGTAGATTATGCCATGCTTCCACCCATTTACATAGCTGTTTCAAATTCAACAAATTAGTTTTATCAGTAGCTGTTATAGGCATGGCAAATGGGTTTCGAAGCTTTATTCCAATAAATTTATTTTTAACATTTATAATGTTTCACCACTGTAGTATTGTATTAATAAAAGTTGCAGTACCATCCTCCTGATCACTGAGCTGTAGAGCTGCAACATTATACTCGTTGAACACAGCAAGGGCTAGAGATACCTTCTGCCTATCAAAACTAGATGGAAACAGTACTTTGTAAGTAATGGCTGGTGCTAATTTGGTAATGTTGTTACATTCTTTATTGTACAACATTTTCAAGCTGGACATCTTTGCTCTCATGAGTTCCTCTGATTATGATACAGGATAACAAGGGAAAACAAAAGTTTGCTCCGTGTCCTTCTGGTTGATCCAGTTGTGCCATATGCATTTCAATATATGTACTGAATCATGAAGCAAAAAGATTGGTGTTCCAGAATACACTGGATTCTCAAAAGGGTATGCATTCTGTGAACTTCCTGCAAGTTGTTTGTATCCTTTTCTGTTTACTGCATTGTTATCCGCAATAACAGCCAGGACTTTAAAACCAACGGACTGCACTGCCTGTGTAGTCTGAAGCAAATTTCCTTGCAAGTCATCTGATGTCATCTTCTTCATTGGAATTAGTCCAACCACTTCAGTGTAATTGCAAAATACTGAAGAAATAAAAAATGCCTGCACAGTGGTAGCACTTTCGACTGCATTTGATGCTGTACCAATCAATTTTCCTCCAGTATAATTTAGTGCAGCTTTAACATAAATTTCATCCATCTAAATGGCTACAATTTGGTCAGTTGCAGAAAGTTTGCTGCTCTTGATCTGTAAATATTTGCTGATGTCAGAATCTACAGACTTTGTCAATGGCATAATTAAATTTCTGAGTGTGCCATGATGGAAAAGACACAGATAATTTGATCTTCTCAGAAATCTATAGCATACTGGGGATTTTATATATGTCATAAATGCTAAACATGGGTGTTATGCTGTACCGTTTTCTGTTATCTGGAGTTCTGACCAACTGCAACTGTTCAGCGAGGAATTGAAGTGTTTTCTCTGTCACAACACTAGTGCTTGTGGTGGTGGATGATAAACTAATTGCTTTAACCAGATTATCATGTGCCTTTGTCATGTAATAGTCAACAGTTCGATCTTCTTCTAAATCTGTGTATAAACAATAGGACAAGAGATTCTCAACTGAGACCATCTCTCAATTTTTTCTATGGAAACTCCCCTTCAGGTGAACAGTAAAGACATGTCCTGGTCTATTTTAATACCAGTCCTATAGCTGGTGCTTCCATTGTTTCAACAATTACAGTATACAATAGAACATATTCCTTGTCTTTACAATCTGCAGAAACTTTGCAGTTAAATTCTCTTGTAACCTTGTCTTGTCCTGAAAATCTTTAAAATCACTGATCAGATCTGACGCCAGCCAATCTTCAACATCTTTATTATATCTTTCTTGTACTGCTGTAGCTCGTGCTTGTGGGTTCTTACAAAGAACGACAGGCACTTTTGACATATAAGATGGAAGGTTAGCAAACACAGTGGGAACAGCATCAGGTTTTAAAACTACACAACGCCTGTCAAGAATGTGTTCTACATCATTTGCATCTGTATATTTTTCTGAACGTATTAAATCTTCTTCTCTAAAATGTTTGATTCAAACAACACTATGTTTCGTGGGAAGTCAATCTTGACGTGGAATATTTTGATCCATTTGTCCGAATTTCTGACGATTTTCAGTTGGAGCCTTGAATGCTTTAACATAATCTCCCTTGTAATGTGATCTACAATTTGGTACACAACACTTTCTAGGCATCGTTATTTTGTTGTTAAGGAAGATAATTATTAAATTATAACTATTTAATAATAATTATACAATAATTAACAGACTAACTAATCCAATAGTAGTAATACAGGAGAATAAAAATCCTTTTGAAAATTGTCGAACACTCTGCCTCACGTATCCGCCATTAAAAAAGGGTGCATTATGGGCAGATAAAAATAGTTGGCCGTGGTCCCACCCTTTGGCTACGATCAAGTTGGCACTACACTTTGATCTTTTTTGTAATTTATTTTACCATCCTTTTTTTGTCTAGTGTGTGGTCGTGGCCATCGGTACTAGTTTAAGTAGGTCATGGTGTGGTGGTCTTCTACTTATTATATTAACTAGCACTGTGAGTTTTCATTCTTGGGCAGCAAATGTCAATTTATAGAATCTGCATGTGTTCTGTAATTGGGAAAGACTAGTGTAAATGGTATTCTTCTCCTTATATTAACTAGCACTGTGAGTTGTCACTCTTGGGCAGCAAATGTCAATTTATAGAATCTGCATGTGTTCTGTAATTGGGAAAGACTAGTGTAAATGGTATTCTTCTCCTTATATTAACTAGCACTGTGAGTTTTCACTCTTGGGCAGCAAATACCAATTTATAGAATCTGCATGTGTTCTGTAATTAGGAAAGACTAGTGTAAATGGTTTTCTTCTCCTTATATTAACTAGCACTGTGAGTTTTCACTCTTGGGCAGCAAATACCAATTTATAGAATCTGCATGTGTTCTGTAATTGGGAAAGACTAGTGTAAATGGTATTCTTCTCCTTATATTAACTAGCACTGTGAGTTTTCACTCTTGGGCAGCAAATGTCAATTTATAGAATCTGCATGTGTTCTGTAATTGGGAAAGACTAGTGTAAATGGTATTCTTCTCCTTCTGCGTTCGCTCGCTATAAATACAGGCGTAGTCATGGCACCTGGTGTGGCGCTTCTGTCTGATCTTTGCCTGAAGCCCTGTTTACTGTTTTATTGGTTTCCTCGTCATACAGGAGTGCCTTCTCCGACTTCAGAGGTAAGGGTATTATGAGGAGATGGGTGTGACGGGAGGAGTTCTTGTCTAGCTTTATGTAGTCCGAGACATTCAAGCAAGATATGCTGTACTGTCCCACATGGATGATTGCCATTTCTACATTGTGGTAGGTGGTAATTCTTCTTTTTCTTCTTCAAACGCTTCACAACGACCACATGTTAACTACTCTGTAGGAGTTGTATGTGATCTGAGCCTAAGAGCGATTTAGCCAGTTATGCTCCTACAAGTAGGAAAGCACATCCGATTTCTGTGACAGTTTTTATTTGTTAGGTAGTCTTCCTGGGTCCTACATCAGTCGCCTTTTACGACATGCCTTGTAGGTAACAGTACTGCTATTATTTGCTTACCTTGCGGCCCCGGGACCACACGGGCGAGGTGATAATTCAGCCCAACATATCCGTTTCTTAACTGAAAGATGGCGCATTGATCTTTTCGTTGTAGTAGATTTATATTGTCTTCAGGTTTGGTCTATTCATCTCTGCATGCATATCCCGACCAGTTGTTCCCATATCCCATTTGTTCAGCCAAAATTCTCAGGAGTTTCTTTTTTCAGAATCTGTTCTATACTTTATTATTATTTTTAATAGGACCCGCACCGGAAGTGCCACACCAGATGGACCCAGTACTAGTCAACGTAAAAACGTTTTTTAAACTCCAAGTCTCATCAATCCTTTGACCAAGAGGGCTCGGAGTTTGATAAGGCGTAGTATTTTACTATTTGGTGTTTAGTGAAGGTTCCAACCCTTTGGCATCAGCACTGTAAGAACAGATACTACACCCGAGTGGTTACCGGGGCCCAAATTTGGAGTGTAAAGAATAGAACCACTGTTACCTGCCACGCATGTCGTAAGAGGCGACTAAGGAGGTTTGGCTGAAATCGGATGCATGTGTCCTAAACGTATAGAAGTCTATGCGTTTAGGGGCCTACAAACCAATGTGCAACGTATACACGTTCTTGGAAAGATCAAACATATCACAAAGAGTGATTAAAATTGGTCGTAAAGAACGAACGCAAAGAAGAAGAAGAAGATACTACACTTTGATTTTAGTCAAAAGACCGAGGAAAAGGTTTTTTAAATTTGTGGTGGTATGATGGTGCAGAGAGTTATTCTTCTTCAGCGATCTCTGGTCATGCGCTTAATTTACTGTGGACCACAAATTGGTAGTCAGCTTCAGGTCTGCCAGGTTTCTTCAAAGCTTAGTTTTTAGGTCGACTGGGTGTGGTCACATGTTTCTTCTCAGCTCACACAGTCTTGCAGGACATGCTCCGGTCAGTTCCGCCTGCTGACACTAGAATTTAAGATTAAGTTTATTTGTTTGTTTGTTTAGTAGGGGATTAAAGCCTCTTTAAGCCCAGGCACGCCCCTTTCAACCTAAGACGAACCTTTTATTGGTTATATCAGAGAGTGTAGGCCAACAAATATGAAAAATAAGAATTAACTCCATTCGGAGAATCCAAATATCATTCTTAATTTTGTTTGTTTGTTAGGTGGTGGATTAAGCCTCTATGTGGCCGAGTCACGCCCCTTTCAACCTAAGACATATGTCTTCTTGGTTATATCAGGACGTATTGACTTTTTTCTTGGTGTGGTCATGTGGCCTGGGACTGTGTGTTACATATTGTGTCTGTCTGTTCTTTTTTTTTATTTTTTATGGGGCCGTCCCAGATGTGCCATACCAGGTGGACCCCGTACAACGGAACGTGGAAACGTTTATAAAACTATCAAGCCCCATCAATCCTTCGATCGATGGCACTCCTAGTTTTGTACAAGGGTAGCCATGTGGCATTTAATGAAGGCTTCGACCTTCGGCTTCGATCAAATGGGCACTAGTTCCGTAACACAAGCTGATAACTTTGTAAACCCATATAATGAGCCACGTGACAGATATCAAGCGATACAGATACTACACTTTGATCTTAGCCAAAAGGCCGAGGAGCGATCGAGGTTTCTCCTGTGCACAAACGATCAAAAGATTTAACCATTTGTGCAGAGAAACCATAGTTGTGTCTGTCTGTTCTGTCCTAATAAGGACATTTGGCGTCTTGATGTCATTTTTAACAAAGTAAAATGAACTAACAAACTAATTACTTGTGCTTCAAGTAAATCGTTTTTATTTATTAGAATTTAAATAATTTCAGACATTTTTCACGATATTTATTATTAAATTTAAAGTAAACGAAAATGTTTATAGAGGAATTTATGATAAACATTGTATCGCTGATATCCCCACAAAGTCGGAACAGGTTCCGGAAATACCCGAAGTTGGAAAAATCCGGAAATGAGAGATTTACTGTATAAATTATCAACAAAGGGAAGTTACCGATAATAAACGTGGATGACAAGACAACGATAGCTTCAGTTACTCTGATTTCTCTTATCTCCCTTTTTGTAATAGTTTAAAATTTTTGTGAAGATTTAGTTGCGGATTGTCGAAACTGTGAAGATTACTTTAAATATGTGAACATTACAATCACGCAGAGAAGTATTACTATTTGTACGACTATCGGTACAATAGTTTTGCTAATTGTCGTGCAAATAGCTAGAATTTCAGTTAGAACGGGAGTGAATATTATTACAATAATTGTTTGGTTAGTAATAGTGGAATACTTTGGGGTAAAATCTAGTCCAATTTTTATAAATATTGGGAAATAGTAAAGAAATATCCCTGTATAAATGGAAATTATGGCGATTACGGTCCTGGAACGTGTAAAAATAGATTTGAACAGAAGTGGTAGTGCTACGCTCTTAGAAGCTTTTTGCACAGAGATATAAATAGTAACAAAAACGGAAATATCCAGAAACATTAACGCGTAATACATGATTGGTACCCAAGTATGTTAAATTAACAGAGGCGTTGATTCCAAAATGTTTCTGGGGATTCCTATTCAATCAATCAAATGCCATGCCTGCCGGCGTAGGCGATCATGTCTCTCCACAACTCTCTTTGCTTGGTGCATGTAATCAGTTCTGACGTCTATATTTTGTCGAACCATGATGTCAGGCCATCCAACATCTTCTCCCTCTGTCTTCCACGATCTCTCCTTCCCTGAATTTTACCTGTAGTCACCAAATGTTCTAAACCTTCTCTTCGCATTATATGCCCGAAGAACCTTGATTGTCGGATTCTTATTCTTTTGATAAGGTTTCTTTGTGTGCAGGCCTGATTTAAAACCTCCACGTTTGTTTTCTTTGCTGTCCATGGAATTCTCAACATTCTTCTGTAAAACCACATCTCTGTGGCTTCCAATGATCGTATTGATTGTTTGTTCAGTGTCCATGATTCGCTGCCATACATAAGAATTGGTTCAATATAGCATTGAGTACTCTGTTTCTGCAGTGTCATTGGTAGTGAGTTCACGCATAGTGTGTTCTTCATTTTCATAAAAGCTGCTTTGTTTGAGCTATTCTACTCCTAATCTCTGTTGTACATCTTCCATCTGGTGTTAAGAATGTTCCTAGATACTTGAATCGATGGACTTGTTTCAGTGTTGTGTTATTTATTTTGATATTGCATGTTGGTGTTTCTTGTTTCTTGGAGACAACCATAACCTCTGTTTTCTTTATATTCATGCTTAATCCTTCTTTTCACTTTCTCTTACTAGTATGTCTATCAAGTCTTGCAGATCGTGTTCATTTGTAGCCATGAGAATTGTGTCATCAGCGTACCTTAGGTTGTTTATATTTTGTCCACCGACTGCTATTCCTGTCTTTTCTTCTATAGATCTCGTGATGTTTTCACTATATAAGTTGAATAGGTCTGGTGAGAGTACGCACCCTTGTCGTACTCCTAACTGTATCGCCTGATAGATTCCAATCTTTCTAGTCTAATGGCTGCGGTTTGTTGCCAGTACAAATTCTTGATCAGTCTAAGATCTTTACCATCAATATTTATATTTTCTAACATGCTGATTATTTCTCCATGTTTTACTTTATCGAAAGCTTTTCGTAGTCTATGAAACATAGGTATAAGTCCAACTTCATTTCTATTGATCTTTCCATTATTGTTCTTATTGTATATATTGCGTTGTTTGTTCCTCTGCGTTCAACAAAGCCACATTGTTCTTCCTTAACTTCTGGTCTTATTTTGTTTCGTACCCTCTCATAATAATGCTGAAAAGTAGTTTTCAGCTATTACTATCGAGATTAGAAATATGACGAGATAGCAGAGATCCGCCACTGCTAGACTGAGAAAGGAAACTCCAGCGCTGTCTTGTAAACCAAGCTTAATAAAGATTATAATGTTGAAGATGTTTGCGATGGAACCGAGGGCTCTCAGAACTATCTGCAGCCCAGTTCTCAGGATGAGGCTGGAGACTATGAAGGACACTTCGTCACTGATGTATCTGTTGATATCAAACTCCATCACGGAGTTGGAATTGGACGTATTCATTATGACAACCCCTTGACTGTCTCAATATTTAGTTATATCCCTTTTCTTGCTTTGTTACTGTTCTTCTACCTCCGTCTGACTAGTCGTTTGAGACATTATGTATGTCTATTTGTATACAGCACATTCTGTTCCCTCTTTGCAGATACCCCTTGTCTACTTATTTTTAACCATGATACTAATTGTCCACCTTTTTAATTACGACCTTATTTGTCCTTTATATATATAATATATATAAAAAAGAAAGTAAAGGAACCCTTTAATACCTCGTGGTATATAGGTCAATACAGTGTTATGCCTGTATTTTTCATTGACCGACGGCACACGATGGGTGATGTGGTCAGCATCACGCCGGCCGCCTTTACTTTCCCAGAGCATGTCTGGTACCCAGTTGAGGCTGGGTCGACCTGAGAGCAGTCGTGGTCGGGAAAATTCCACGCGCATTGCGGGAGCTGAACCCAGACCACCAGCCTTGAGAAGCGAGTTCACTAACAACTACGCCACCGTGGCTCTCATAAATATATATATTTGACACTATTTGTCCACTTTCAAAAATATATAATTGACACTATTTGTTTAAGTTAAAAAAAATATTTGACACTATTTGTCAACCATTTAAAATATATATTTGACACTATTTGTCCACTATTTAAAATATATATTTTGACACTATTTGTTCACTTTTTTGAAATATATTTGACACTTTTTGTCCACTTTAAAATATATATATTTGGCACTATTTGTCCACTTTAAAAAAAGATATTTTGACACTATTTGTCCGCTTAAAAAATATATATTTAACACAATTTGTCTACTTTAAAAATTATATAGTTAATACCATTTGTCCACCTTTTAAAATACATATTTGACACTATTTGTCCACGTTTTGTAATTGGATACTGTTTGTCCACGTTTTTTAGTTGGACACTATTTGTCCACCACTTTTTTTAAATTGACACTGTCCACTTTTTAAAATAACCATTACCTGTTCACCACTTTTTAGAAATGACACTATTTGTCCACCTTTTATTATTTGTCCCGATGTGTCCACCTCATCAAATTTGAGAACAATTGTCCATTTTCCCGATATGTCTGAAATATTGAAAGATACGAAACTTGTCTCACGATCGAAATGCCCTCGGTTCATCTCTCATTTTAGATCATTCGATCTATTTTGTAGGAATTCCTTATCTCAGTGTAGGTGAAGTCACGTTAATAGTCCTATAGTAGATAGACGATAAAACGTATGTCCCTTGTTCAGATTGAACGCGTAAAATAACACTTGATAAATTCAAAATCGATTAAAACAGAGGCTGAAAAACTGCTGCCTGAGAAAAGATACAAAATATAATAACATTTTTTATTATAATGACTTGTTGGATATAATGCTTCTCATTTTCTGGAACGTTGCTTTGACCTACCCTATTCTACATTTTATTTATGATCTGCATCTGTCATCTGATGTTACCAGAACTCCGAGGTATTTAAATTGCTGTACTTGTCTTAGCTCAGTCCCATTTTCTGTGGTTTCGCATTTGTCGGAGTCTGCCGTTTTTGATATGATCATAACTTTTATTTTCTTAGTAAACAAACTCAAACTAGAACAAATAAAGGGAAGTAATTATTAAAAAAAAACCTCAACAAAAATCAATAATTAAACGTATAAACTTTAGTTCAATATTGAAATTAAACCAATTACTACACAATTCCTGTCATAATTTTTGTCGGAGTATAATTTTTGTTATAGATTTTTCAAAATTTATTCGAAGAAAAGTAGATTAAACTACATGTCTATATTTGCGAAGGAAGATTAAATTGTCTGCCTGTCAGTTCATTTCACGGGCAGCGGCTTTCCAGCCTGCTCTTTTCGATTTTGAACTGCCAAGGTTTCTTTTACGAGCTGAACTTGAACAGGTCACCTACGTTTTATCATTCATCATCGATATGACTATGAACTCAAACTCACATACACTGAGATCACGGATCTCTGGAGAATTATCTCGATAGCTATAGGATTTGTTTATCGTCACTGTTTCTGTTTTTGTAAAACTATAGTACTTTGTTTGTACGTGTTTCACTATTTACCAAGTTTTACTGCAGTCTCCCCCTATTTCGATATAGGAGAGAGCGAACCGAGTATCTATGGAACAAAAGGTATCTAACCTCTACGCTCAGAGACGTCTAATCTCTAATATCTCCAACAGTGTCCAGCGACTAACCGTACCAGTTCGATGTTGATTGACAAGTCTACTCATACGTCTGTTGTGCTGTTAATGAACTTATTTGCTGTGCATTATCATCATCAAGTAGCATGTCATCTTGTGGAGCCTCACTTTCTTCACAGCCCCCCTGAAATACTCTATAGCAAGTTCTCCTGCCTCCTCAAGCGTCTTGTTCAAAGTATCTTTGATGTCCTACTGCTACATTACTCCTGGTCGTCTCCTGCATCGTACTCAAGGAACCATGTCCTCCATTACCGTTCTCTCCAAACCACCGTGACGTGTAATGTGGCCAAAGTATTTCATCAGTGGCGGCTCGTCATTAAGGGCCAGAGGGCCGAGCCCACCAAAATAATATGTAACGTATATTTATTATTTAATGGATTAAAATATAACCTAACCGAAAACCATGATTTTTCCGAAAATGTGTGTCTGGCCCCACCAACAAAAACGATCACGAGCCGCTACTGTATTTCATATTCCGGGATATGACGTGATTTATTACGTTTATTTACGTAATTACGTTATTAAGATCTATTACGTCATAAACATTTAGTCAGAGCACACAGTTTAATTACGTCATAAACAAATCTACTCACAATACATTTCATAGTTATAGTCTGTCCATTAATTCGTGAGCACGTTTGAAATTGATTTTCTCGAAAACTACCTATTGGATCTCAGTGATTTTTGCAAGCAACCTTAGAATATCCATGACGCTAGAGAAATATTTTTTTCCAAGAAAATTTGATGTAGTTTGAAATATTTCTTCTTCAGGTTATATTAAAATCAACCTCACCGGATTGTACACAATAGTAACAGATCTACGGTACACAGACGCGTTGTTCTAAAAATACATTATGGTAACATTGAAATATCGTGAGTAAACAACAATTTCACGGGAATTCCCGTGCACCTAACCCAGTTGACTTTGAAAGCGGAAAGCATATGACGTTATAATTGGGATACCGTTGTATAGTTATGGGTGTATCTCGCTATTTGTATGAAGCTATTGTATCATATTTGTTGGCTTATCAAAACTGACATTGATATCACATTCATAATGAGTCTGAAGTGCATATTTATAACAATGCAGAAGGTTACAGTTTTACTATACCAACACTTCCGTAGGGAATCTAAGAGAGGTCATCTATATTGCGATATTCATAACCCTGAGAAACGAACGCAACTGGCGCTTGGTCTGAATAGAGAATACTTTTCCCGATGGATTAAACAGGACACAAAGTGCACTAATGTCAAGCAAGGAAGGAAAAGAACAATTGACGACTTTGACATAGATGTCATAAGACGGGAGCTCTTGAAAATGTTTGCGACAAATCAACTTGTTACTCTCAGGAAACTGAAATTAAAACTGCAATCAGATTGCAGCATAGACATTTCTAAAAGTACTCTATGGAAAATTGTAAGAGCCGCCGGCTTCACCTTCAAAAAAACTATAGGCGGCAGGAATATTATTTGTGAAAAGCCACATTTAATTGCTGCCCGAAGTAAATACCTGAGGCAGATCCGTGAGCGGCGGAGGCAAGGCTATGATATTGTATATTTGGACGAATCCTGGGTCAATGCTCACCACACCAATGCTAAAGAATGGCAATCAGTAGACGGTGAACAGAAAAGAAAAATACCAAGCAGCAAAGGCCAGCGTATTATACTAACACATGCAGGAAGCAGTGAAGAAGGTCTTGTCCATGACGCTGGACTTATTTTCCAATCAAAAGTACCGACGGTAGGGACTACCGCACAGAAATGAATGGACATATTTTCAGGCACTGGATGGAGAAAGATCTTCTTCCAATTCTAAACAGACCATCATGCTTGGTAATGGATAATGCATCCTATCACAACGCAGTATCAGCGGAAGACAAAGTACCAACTGCATCAAATACAAAAGATCAAATTAGGACTTGGCTTGCTAAGGAAAATGTCAGCTTCGATGATACATATTTGAAACCCGAGTTGTTGCACCTGGTGAGGATGACAAATAAGACAAAGGTGTTTCATATTGACAAAATCATTGCGGAATACGGCCACACGTCTTTGCGACTACCTCCATATCATGCTCACCTCAATCCGGTAGAGCTTGTCTGGGCTAAAGTAAAAGGGCAAGTTGCCGAATAGAACAGGACGTTTAAAATGTGTGATGTTGAAGTTCTGACACGTGAGTCCCTCTCAATGATAGACATGCAGTTCTGGAAGAAGTGTGTTGAACATGTGCTCCGAGAGGAAGACGAGTACTGGCACCGAGATGGATTACAATTTGTCCAGCCAGTAACAATTATCAACCTCATGGAATCGTCAGATTCGGGATGATACAAATCATATTTTGATTACAGACTGAGAAATAGCAACGTATACATTTCCATATCCAAATGCGTCTACCATCATACAATTTGTGGTGAAGTTAAGACACCCTGGGGTCTAATGGTGACCGAAGAGGAGGACTAACTGTTGCATATTGTATCCAAGTTCACGATTGCACATAAAGGGCAACACAATTAATTACTTGACCTATCAAGTTAATATGGAGATACACCTATGAATAGAATTGACATGGACAAATTCTAGGGATTACTGTAAAATCTAAAATTTGAGCCCCGTATTTGCAATTGTCATAAAAGATCAAAGGAATTCGCCGATGTGCAAAATCCGTAGCATCTATAGACTACTGGTTAGCTTTATTTTAGCGTCATGGATATTCTAAGGCTGCATGCAAAAATCACTGAGATCCAACAGGTAGTTTTCGAGAAAATCAATTTCAAACGTGCTCACGAATTAATGGACAGACTATAGTTAGTTTATTCCTTTCGAGCCAAAGGCGGCACATAGGGCAGAGGTTTTAGATCTCCATGTGATACGGTTCTTTGCTAGCAGTTGGAGATCTTGTATGGTTTTACATCCCAATAGTTTACTTTCTTGTTGGATGGTTCTTCGAAGAGTGGTCTTTGGTCTTCCACGTTTTCTTTTCCCAATTGGTGACCACATAAGGACTTGTCGATTTAGTCTCTTTTCGTCTGCTCTAAGAACATGCCCTAAATATTTCCACCTTCGTTTCCTTATAATATTTGATACGGGTTGTTGGTGTGTTCTATCTCTCACTGTGTTGTTAGAAACGAAATCACTCCATTTTACTTTTAATAATTTTCGTAGACATTTATTCTCAAAGCTGTCCAGTTTCTTATCAATTTTCTTTGTTGATTTCCAACTTTCACAACCGTAGGTCAGTACAGGAATCACACAGTACCTAAACAATTTAACTTTTCTGCATATACTAAGGTCTTGAGATTGTGCATATACTAAGGCATTTCATAGGAACACACATATTTATGACGCAATAAATAACTCCTAAAATTTGTATTAGAGTATAAAATGTATATGACATTTATCACAACTTTTAACCAACATTTTTCAGATTATATTTCCTATACAAATATTACAATATCACAAATTTGACAGAATAAAATGATTACAGGTGAACTGATGTACAGAGTCAATCGAGATGAAAAGTACAATAAAACAGCAAACGAATTCTGCCATTTTATCATCATTAATAATATTTGACTATTGTTAATTGAGCTGATATCACAGCACTTCGGGCAGACCCATAGGTGTTCAGTGTCCACCTCCCACCCGTGTGTTGCCGGGACACGCAAGCGGAGCAAAGAATAGTAACACTGCGACCTACAAGGCATTCGTAAGAGGCGACTTAGGTAGGGGCCTAGGGAAGCTACCCTAGTAAATAAAATACGTCGCAGAAATCGGATGTGCTGACCTACTTATAGGCGCGTAACTGGTACAATGTACAATCGCTCTTATGCGATAACATACAACATCACACAGAGTGGTTAACAACTGGTCGATATGGAGCGTTCAAAGTAGAAGAAGAAGTAGAAGAGTATACATACTAACGGTTCCTGTAGCTTGCTGGTTAAACACACTTCTATCTCTGGCCCTCAAGCATCCAGTTCTACTTGTACAACGTGTAATTCCAAACTCCTGAAATCGCTGGATTGATTCAACGTTAATTTTAGTGTCCTCATCCAATAGTCTTCGAAGAACCATCCAACAAGAAAGTAAACTATTGGGATGTAAAACCATACAAGATCTCCAACTGCTAGCAAAGAACCGTATCACATGGAGATCTAAAACCTCTGCTCCTATGTGCGCCTTTGGCTCGAAAGGAATAAACTAACTAACTAACTAACATCCAATAGTAGGCATCAAGAGACCAAAGAACTTCCCCCTTATCTATAATTATCATCATAATCATGAAATAGCTTGTCCTGAGCAGAACTTTGCCACCCCAACAGTCCTCCGGAATTTCTCTCTCTCCTAGGCCAGATGTCCTGCCTCTGCAGCCGTCATGTTCAAACCATCAGTTACATCCTGAATCAATCTTCTCCGTGGTCTTCCTCTTCTTCTCTTTGCCGGTATACCTCCTTCCATTATGGTCTTCTCCAGTCCTTCATGTATTTTTATATGTCCAAAATATCTCAATTTTCTCTTTCTTATTTGTAGCATCAACCAGTTTTCTTTGATTTTGAGTTCTTTCTGGATAGATCTGTTTGTTCTCTTCTCTGTCCAAGATATACGAATGACTCTTCTGTAACACTTATATTCAAAAGCACATATATGTTTTTCTATTATGTTGTATTCCATATTATTGTTGGGGTTTTCTAGGCATTGTCTTGGAAGGTAGTCTGCCATTGCTTTCCTTCCTGGCAGTGATCATACTGGTCCATGACCGTAACCTTTGTCTTTCTTACAGAGATCCTCTACCTACCGTCACGAGATTTGAGACCATAATCATTGACACTCTGTTGGGTGCTTCCTCACTCATCCACCACCTGCTCCCATGGCTTCCACGTGACCCTGCCGGGTGGAGGGGGCTAAAGGGTATTCCATCTTGCCCAAGGGTGTCCGAGACTAGCGGAGGGAAGGAGGCGCCTTACATCTCCTTATCTCCTTTGATAGAGGTTTACCTCTACGCCGCTACCCTATCATAGGCTCTCCAATAATTGATGATTTTGCTGCAAGCATGTCCGCTCTCTCGTTGCCGCGAACACCCGCATGACCAGGACAGTAGATCCACATGAGTCACTGGAGTTTGGAAACTTTTATAGCCGACATCCACTCATACCACAACCTGCCATTCTAGATCTTTCGAAGCATTTTTTGATCATAAGTAATAAGATGAGGACATATCATTAGCATCTTCAAAATTACATCGGGGACCTTCGCCGGTGCAACGGAGTTCGTGCACTGCAGATGAGATATTCCTGTGTAAGAAAGAGATCGGAGCACACGTGGTTACTCACCGAAGTGCAATGATGATGGTCCTATCAATCAATCAATCAATTAATCAATCAATCAATCACGTTGAGGACATAAATGCCAGGGTTAGGAAAGTCCGACAATCCTTTGCTATCCTGCACACAGTGTGAAAATCTGCTGCCATCTCCAGGAAAGTAAAGCTCAGGATATTCAACTCAAATGTGAAATCTGTGTTGCTTGCTGTATGGTTCAGAAACGTGGCGAGTCACCAAGTTAAATACAAATAAGATTCAGACCTTTGTTAACGGATGTCTTCGACGGATTCTCAGACTGAGATGATATGACATAGCTGCAAACACAGACCCGTTGATAATAGCAGGACAGGAGCGCGTGATGTCCCAGGTTAAGAGGGGACAATGACGATGGGTCGAGTCTTTCCTACGAAAGACATAGTCGGGTATCACTAGACAAGCGCTTGAGTGGAACCTGCAAGGAAAACGGAAAACGAGACGTCTGAAACAAACCTGGAGACGAAGCTCTTCTTGAGGAACTGAAGAGTGCTCGACTATCCTGGGATTTATTGTTTGATAGGACCATTATCATTGCACTTCGCCGAGTAACCATCTGTGCTCTTATATTTCTCTTACACAGGAAGATCTCAGCGACAGTGCACTAACTCCGTAGCAACAATGAAGGTCCCCGATGTACATTATAACATGGTGACAATGTTTAATAATATATAAAAATATAAATATAAATTTAATATCAATCAGTATAACTATATTTTTTATCAAATTATAATCTCTGACCATAATCTTATCATGGGAGGCCATAAAGAAAATAGAGACCGGGAAAAGTGGTGAACAACTGTTGAGGCCTTATGCTCCAATTGGAGCGGAGATGAATAAGTAAGTAAGTAAGTAAATGATATATTGTGAGATATATCTATATATATGTCTATCTATCTTTATTCTCTTCCATCTATCTTTATTTCCATCTATCTATCTTTATTCTCTTCTATCTATCTATATTTCCATCTATCTATCTTTATTCTCTTCTATCTATCTTTATTTCCATCTATCTATCTTTATTCTCTTCTATCTGTCATAGTCCCCAGGTGGCAGCGGAGGAATGGACAGTTAGCCAGATAGTTAGTGTAGTATAATTAGATATTTAATAGTTGAGACTATGTGTTGCACTCTCAAGCAGAAGTGCAACACATAACTAGAACATGACGCTTTGTGTAGTAAAATAGTGACGATTTAGTAACGGTTGCTAGAAAACAGAGATGACATTAAACGTTAAGCTGAGTAGACGTGTTTTTGGCTAAGGTGATAACGCCAATAAACCTTTCATGTACTCTCAAAAATAGTGTTTATACATTTTTTACCATCAAGTATGAATCCATCCAGCATCAATCAACATCATAAACTATAACAATTAACCAACCTAAAACCTAAGGATCACCCTCCACGATCACCACCCTACTTCATATCTATCTATATTTCCATCTATCTATCTTTATTCTCTTCTATCTATCTATCTATACTTCCATCTATCTATCTTTATTCTCTTCTATCTATCTATATTTCCATCTATCTATCTTTATTCTCTTCTATCTATATTTCCATCTATCTATATCCTCTTCTATCTATCTATATCCTCTTCTATCTATCTTTATTCTCTTCTATCTATCTATATCCTCTTCTATCTATCTATATTTCCATCTATCTATATCCTCTTCTATCTATCTATATTCTCATCTATCTATATCTATCTATCTATATTCTCATCTATCTATATCTTCTATCTATATTCTCATCTATCTATATCTTCTATCTATCTATATTCTCATCTATCTATATCTTCTATCTATATCTTCTTCTATCTGTTGACGGAGGGCTTTTTCATGCCAACTTATAATATACTAAACGAACCAGGTGGATTCATTTCATATACATTTATTATTAAAATTTGTGGACAATACACGAACACGTCTGGTCGTGCCCAATGTTTATGTCATCTCCTCCGTTTACTCATCGTTACTAACTGATTGTCACTACACAACTACGTATTTTTACTACGTCAATGTCTCGTATTAGTGTTTGCCATCTGTTTAGAGAGTGCAAACACTAAGTCTACAAATATTATATATATCCTACCAACTACTATAAACTAAAGCTACTTGTCTGTTCCTCAGCTGCCACCTGGGAGGGGGTGAACTGGCTATCCACTACATATCTATATCTTCTTCTATCTATCTATATCTTCTATCTATCTATATATTCTTCTATCTATATCTTCTTCTATCTATCTATATCCTCTTCTATCTATATCTTCTATCTATCTATATCTTCTTCTATCTATATCTTCTTCTATCTATCTATATCTTCTTCTATCTATCTATATCTTCTTCTATCTATCTATATCTTCTTCTATCTATCTATATCTTCTTCTATCTATCTATATCTTCTTCTATCTATCTATATCTTCTTCTATCTATCTATATCTTCTTCTATCTATCTATATCTTCTTCTATCTATATCTTCTTCTATCTATCTATATCTTCTTCTATCTATATCTTCTTCTATCTATCTATATCTTCTTCTATCTATCTATATCTTCTTCTATCTATATCTTCTTCTATCTATCTATATCTTCTATCTATCTATATCTTCTTCTATCTATCTATCTATCTATATCTTCTTCTATCTATCTATATCTTCTTCTATCTATCTATATCTTCTTCTATCTATCTATATCTTCTTCTATCTATCTATATCTTCTTCTATCTATCTATATCTTCTTCTATCTATATCTTCTTCTATCTATCTATATCTTCTTCTATCTATATCTTCTTCTATCTATCTATATCTTCTTCTATCTATATCTTCTTCTATCTATCTATATCTTCTTCTATCTATATCTTCTATCTATCTATATCTTCTTCTATCTATCTATATCTTCTTCTATCTATCTATATCTTCTTCTATCTGTAGTAGCCAGTTCCCCCAGGTGGTAGCCGATGGACCAGACAGTTAGCTTTAGTGTGTAGTTGGTAGATATTTAGGTATTTTATTAGTTGACTGTAGTGTTTGCACACTAAATCTGCATCTGTTCAACTAATATCAGTGGCAACACTAAAACGAGACCTGACGTAGTAAATCCAATTGAGGTAACTAGAGTAGTGACGGCTTAGAAACAAGTTAGTAAACAAGAAGGAGAGACAGAGGTATGCAGCGAAGATGAACGGACGTATTTTTGTTCACCTAATGCCATAACTACAATAAAAGCAACTATGAACTACAGTACAGCGTCTACTTGTTTGTAGTGTTTGTGGCATCAGTACCATCATCGTTACCACACGCCACCAATACCAACCACAACAGGACGATAATACATACCATTGTGAAATGTATCACTACCATTTTTATACATATATACACTCTAAATGAGGAATTAATGCATCCGATAAAGATGGACCAGGCATAAGGACGATAGTAAATACCGCTGGGAAATGGATCGCTGCCATTTTATATGTATATATACACTCTGGAGGAGGAATGAAAGTATCCAGTAAAGATGGACCAAGTACGAAGACGATAATAAATACTATCGCAGCTATCGGCCCATAACTCATCTCAGCTCAGCGCTTAGCTTATATCAATTTATCGTCACATCATTCAACTCTCATTATAAAAATAGGAAACACCTCACCCTACAACATATCTATCTATATCTTCTTCTATCTATCTATTTCTTCTATCTATATCTTCTATCTATCTATCTATATCTTCATCTATCTATCTATATCTTCTTCTATCTATCTATATCTTTTTCTATCTATCTATATCTTCTTCTATCTATCTATATCTTCTTCTATTTATCTATATATATATATCCTCTTCTATCTATCTATATCCTCTTCTATCTATCTATATCCTCTTCTATCTATCTATATCCTCTTCTATCTATCTATATCCTCTTCTATCTATCTATATCTTCTTCTATCTATCTATATATATATATGTCCTCTTCTATCTATCTATATCTTCTTCTATCTATCTATCTATCTATATCCTCTTCTATCTATCTATATCCTCTTCTATCTATCTATATCTTCTTCTATCTATATCTTCTTCTATCTATCTATATCCTCTTCTATCTATCTATATCTTCTTCTATCTATCTATATCCTCTTCTATCTATCTATATCTTCTTCTATCTATCTATATCTTCTATATATCTATATCTTCTTCTATCTGTATCTTCTTCTATCTATCTATATCCTATCTATCTATATCTTCTTCTATCTATATCTTCTTCTATCTATCTATCTATCTATATCCTCTTCTATCTATCTATATCCTCTTCTATCTATCTATATCTTCTTCTATCTATATCTTCTTCTATCTATATCCTCTTCTATCTATCTATATCCTCTTCTATCTATCTATATCCTCTTCTATCTATCTATATCTTCTTCTATCTATATCTTCTTCTATCTATCTATATCTTCTTCTATCTATCTATATCTTCTTCTATCTATATCTTCTTCTATCTATATCTTCTTCTATCTATCTATATCTTCTTCTATCTATCTATATCTTCTTCTATCTATATCTTCTTCTATCTATCTATATCTTCTTCTATCTATATCTTCTTCTATCTATATCTTCTTCTATCTATCTATATCCTCTTCTATCTATCTATATCTTCTTCTATCTATATCTTCTTCTATCTATCTATATCTTCTTCTATCTATATCTTCTTCTATCTATATCTTCTTCTATCTATATCCTCTTCTATCTATCTATATCTTCTTCTATCTATATCTTCTTCTATCTATCTATATCTTCTTCTATCTATATCCTCTTCTATCTATCTATATATATATATTCCCTTCTATCTATCTATATTCACTTCGTGTCCCGTTTGACACATAAGTCTTCCACAAGAGATTTCCGTTGTTTTCGTTCTACTGCCTTTTTACTAATTGCTTTCAATGTCAGGCCACAATCTTTCAACTCTCTTTCCACAGTTCTTCCCCATTTTGTCCTTGGATGACGTCCAGACCTTCTTTTCCCACCCGCTGTCCATCCATGAGCTGTTCTAGCCAATGTCTCCACTGGCATACGAGAAACATGACTAATCCATCTTCATCACCGACAGGGAAAGGGACGCAACCATATGGCGAAACCCGGTGCAATAAGTCAATCCTGCTAAACATTTTTATTGGTATATCAGGGGGGTCTCTATAACGTAGTGGTTAAGACATATGCCTGTCGTTCTTACTTTGGGTTTACTTTGGATTCGAATCTGGGCCGAGTCAGATGTGAAATATTTTTCAAGGGATCTCTAGGATTGTTGCTGAAGTACGCAGTTCGTGCTTTTTTGCTATACTTTCAGCAGGTCTCTCGTGCTCTTTCCGCCGACAGGGACGGAGCCATATAGAGTAACCCGGTGCAATGAAGTCAATCCTTCGTCTTTATGCTATTTTTGTTATTCTTACATCAAAGGCAGCACAGCCTTCAAGAGAATATCCCAAGAGGATGTGGTATACCAATCAAAGATCTCTGAGATTCTAAATCTTTCTGCGAGTATGCATGTTTATATCCTAACTTGGTATATAGATGTCCACAAATATTATCAATTTGACTCACGCTTCTATACCCTGCGCCAAAGCGCCACCTATTCATTGTTGTGCTTGAATTCTGTTTCAAAACACTAAAAGCATTATCAACATATGCAACATCAACAGAAGAACTTGTCAAATTTGTGACATAATTTTCTGTATCTTTGCTAAATGTCAACCCTAAAAAGTTGTAAATATCTTTTGTGAATGAAATAGAATCCAAGGCGCCTTGTTCATATCGGATTCCCTTAACCTGGTTTGGAAACAGGCTGAGAAGTCTCTCAGCTTCGTTAAGATCGTTCTCCAAGAGTGTGCAGTGCTGCTTGGATACGTTCTGTACATCCGTTTGCCAGCTAAAATGGCGGAATACACGAGCTTGGGAGTAGAGAACTGCCCGAGGATCTCTGGAAAAAAAAATAAGGAAAACAAAATGAGGTTAGGATAATATTGGTTATTTGGTAACTGATGTCACAGCGTTCCAGCAGACATATACAGGGTGTTCAAGATAAAAGCAGCCTGTGAATGGAGCTAATCTGGCATATATGTATGGAAATGAGAAGGTTCAGTTATGACGTAGTATAGGTCAAGGTTGTGTGATGGTGTGTAATTGTAGTGCGGGAAGGGGCGATGAACAAATGTGAAGTAGGACAAGCTAGTCAGAACCAGTTTAAATAGTAAATAGACGAGATGCTATGCATACCTGACAAATTTATATTTATCACTGGGGCTGCTTTTAAGTTGAACACCCTGTAGGTGCTCAGTCTCCTACAATAGATGTCAAAGAGTATGCTTACTGGTAGTTCCTGAGTCTCGCTGGTTAAACGAACTTTACTCCCTGTGTCCATCCAGCTCTACTTGTACAACGTGCAATTCCAAACTCTTTAAGTCACTGTCATTAAACAGTAGGTCGTCAAGAGATCTAACAAGATTCACTTATTTATCCTAAACGTCCCAACAATAGCTGCTTTCGAAACAGCACTGCTACATCTTGCAGGACGATCTTAACGAAGCTGACATTACTTGCATGTCCGCTCTCTCGTTACCACAAACGCCAAGAAACCAAGGCCTGACTTCTCACCACGATGCACAGACCCATCGGTATAAACAACAACATCATCATCACTTACATTATCTTCTATCAGCTGTTTAGTTGCGAGTTTAGCCTTCCTGTTGCCCTAATCTCTACATTCTCTTCCAAGAGTAATGATAATGTGTTAAAAGTTGGCCATGTCATCGTTAATTGGGATATATTCTTCCCCTTTCGGTAGAGACTCAACTGTGGTCACCTAGCTAATTACGCTCTCAACTTGGGCCATCCACAACATGACTTGTTTGATTCTCGTACCCTTAACACCATTAGTTTAAATACAAGATGGAACTGCAAGTGATATAGTTTTAAAACTAAATTAAGAATTTTAAATTAAAATGTTGCTTCAATTCTAACTTATGCCAGCGAGCTGAAAATGACTAAATACGCAACTTTATGTTTTCGCTCGGCAAACCTTGCCCAGTACATGTATCTGCACCAGGCCACCGATGTGGAGTCAGCTGCGATCTTCCCTCGTACCGACACGAGGGTAGACTTTTATTCGTTACGCATCTGACTTATTTATTCTTGCCCCGAGCTGGCAATGTTTGCCCTCTCCTCAGGGCTTCGAGTTTCGCCCTATGTGGGCACACGTTTCGTCACTGGATGCACATCTCATCCTTTCATGTTTACTAGTCTCCCCATCGGCAGAGAAACTGGTAATTTGTGGCGGGACCTTTGACTTACACGTCGAGCTTGTGTATGGAGTCTCATGCTCCTGAGATGGCGATTTGTGTTCGGCCCCTACTCCGGGAAAGTGGGGATTATGTCAGAGACGTTTCGCTGCTGTTTCTTTTGTTCAGGAACTTCAGCAATATTTTGTTGGACGTCGGCCAGGAGATTCGTGCATTTTGTTCGTATGGACCTGCATTTCTTTTTCGTACTTGCACTGCTACCACTACCAGTAGTTCTCCCCGATCCCTGCCCCATTAGCCAGACCGGAACCAAAGTCTGTTTCCAGGGTGACCACGTGGAGGTAGGGGCAGGGTCTTGTTCGCTAACCCTGGCACATGTTGTCGCCATGCGCCTTTTACCCCAGGCCCGTTCTAGAAATCTCTTCTTATACTGACGCTGGGAGACAAAATGGAATAAATAAAACTCAATTCTACTTACTAAATCCCTTCAAACTTCATGTCTTACTAATCTACACTTTCAAACTTGTCTACTAAATCTACCCTACAACATCTTCTAAAACTACACTTACAAAACCATCTTCTCAAATCTCACTTTAAACTTATGTCTTACTAAATCTACCACTTTCAAACTTCATGTCTTACTAAGTCTACCACTTTCAAACTTCCTACCTTACTAAATCTACCACTTTCAAACTTCCTACCTTACTAAATCTACCACTTTCAAACTTCATGTCTTACTAAGTCTACCACTTTCAAACTTCCTACCTTACTAAAAATAGCAATTTAAAATTTGGATTTCTTTTTAGGAATGTTTCTGCCCACTTGACCCGGAATCGAATGGTCTTGACAAATGTAAACTTATGGCTACGACAAGACTCCAACAGTTTCAAGAAACATTCCACATGGGACATTCCTTTTGCCTGAAATAAAACCAAATATTATATCTGTGAAAATTATATTTGGCAAGAATTAGGAATAGTTTGTTGAGTTTTGTCTTGTCTTATCCACATGAGAAGTGAAGCGTCATGGGGAGTTTTATTTTTCTATCCTGTGTCAGGTGTGTTGCATCTTTAGTTGTTAGTCTTTGATGTTGCAGAATATCTGTGATATTCGCCCGATTGGATACCGGTGCCCAAATTTGGGGTGTACAGAATAGAACCACTGTTACCTGCCACGCATGTCGTCAGAGGCGACTAAGGAGATTTGGCTGAAATTGGATGCACATGTCCTAAATGTGTAGAAGTCTATGCGTTTAGGTGCCTACCAAACCAATGTGCAACGTATACACGTTCTTGGCCATGAACATGACCATCGACGAAGTGGGTAAACTGGCAAGAGACAGAGTGAATTTCAGATGTGCTGCAAAGAGAGCAACGTCCTATAAAGGATACGTACCTTGATGATGATGAATATGTTGGATGTATGGTGTGATTCTCATTAGATGACTGAACCATTTATCTGTTGTCTTCTAATATGTTGGATGTATGGTGTGATTCTCATTAGATGACTGAACCATTTTATCTGTTGTCTTCTAATATGTTGGATGTAGGGTGTGATTCTCATTAGATGACTGAACCATTTTATCTGTTGTCTTCTAATATGTTGGATGTATGGTGTGATTCTCATTAGATGACTGAACCATTTTATCTGTTGTCTTCTAATATGTTGGATGTATTGTGTGATTCTCATTAGATGACTGAACCATTTTATCTGTTGTCTTCTAATATGTTGGATGTATTGTGTGATTCTCATTAGATGACTGAACCATTTTATCTGTTGTCTTCTAATATGTTGGATGTATGATGTGATTCTCATTAGATGACTGAACCATTTTATCTGTTGTCTTCTAATATGTTGGATGTATGGTGTGATTCTCATTAGATGACTGAACCATTTTATCTGTTGTCTTCTAATATGTTGGATGTATGGTACCATTCCAACGAAATCTCTGATGTTCTCATTTCACAATCTATCCCGTCTTGTAACATTGACAGCTGTACTTAAACAGTTCATTTCACATCTATCCTGTCTTGTAACATTGACAGCTGTACTTAAACATTTCATTTCACATGTTGTGATCTTTCTATTTTGGGATTTAGTTATGGACCATGTTTGACATTGATAACAGAGAGGTGGTAGAAATATACAATTTATTAGTTGTCGCTTGACTGTCATGTCTATGTTTGGGTTTTTGTTTGAGCGGCGGGGAAAGTTGGTATGTTGTCGGATTGTCCTTTTAGCCTCTAGTCTCGATTTCTCTGTCCATTTTATCATCTTCTGTGAATACATTTCCCAGATATCTGAATTCTGGGAACTGTGTGATTTCACATGTGTGTGTGTATGTGTTCATTTACTCATATTATAATGGCTTCTGTTTTGGTTACGTATGCCCCCTTTGTGTTGCTGGGGCCCATAGGCGGGGGACAAAGAATAGTACCACTGTGACCTACATGACATGTTGTAAGAGGAAACTAAGGTAGGGTCTAGAGAAGCTACTTTAGTAAATAAAAAGCATCGCAGAAATCGGATGTCCTGACCTACTTGTGGGTGCATAACTGGAACAACGTACAATCGCTCTTAGGCTCATATCACATACAAATCACAAAGAGTGATTAACAAGTGGTCGATATGGAGCGTTCGAAGAAGAAGCAGAAGAAGCAGAAAGTTACGTTTGTTGAGTATGTTGAGTGATTGACGTGAAGCAGAAAGTTACGTTTGTTGAGTATGTTGAGTGATTGACGTGAAGCAGAAAGTTACGTTTGTTGAGTATGTTGAGTGATTGACGTGAAGCAGAAAGTTACGTGTGTTGAGTATGTTGAGTGATTGACGTGAAGCAGAAAGTTACGTGTGTTGAGTATGTTGAGTGATTGACGTGAAGCAGAAAGTTACGTGTGTTGAGTATGTTGAGTGATTGACGTGAAGCAGAAAGTTACGTTTGTTGAGTATGTTGAGTGATTGACGTGAAGCAGAAAGTTAGTTTGTTGAGTATGTTGAGTGATTGACGTGAAGCCGAAAGTTACGTGTGTTGAGTATGTTGAGTGATTGACGTGAAGCAAAAAGTTACGTGTGTTGAGTATGTTGAGTGATTGACGTGAAGCAGAAAGTTACGTGTGTTGAGTATGTTGAGTGATTGACGTGAAGCAGAAAGTTACGTGTGTTGAGTATGTTGAGTGATTGACGTCAATTGTGGTGAGTTTTGAGTTTGCTAAGAAAAAGTTTGTGTGTATGATGATGGTGAATGGGTATAGTATGATGAGTGAGCAAAGTTACTTTGAGTATGTTAGGGTTAGAACAGAAGGACATGCACATGTTGAGTCAGCTGAAGCAATTCTTTTGTATCTTGAATGATTGCCTGAAGCAAGTAGGTCTAGATGTAGAGATTCTGAAACAGAAGTTCTGTGTAGTACTGTTGAGATATCTCTACATTACGTTGTTAGTATTTGAGTCACTTGCGTGGCCCGATTACGTTTGTACGATGGTATCGGAGCAGTTATGTTTTGAGGTTTACTGTTGCTGGGTAATCTGTTGAGTATGTGGTGAACCTTTTAAGAGAAATGACGATGGGTTGTTGGTATTTACGGAATGCGGACGTGTTAGTAGTTTAGGATTGACGGAGCGAAATAGGGAAAGTGAGCTGGCTGAATTACTGTTTGGGTATTTTGATTGCGTAGGAGTAACGTTCGTCTACTTAAAGTATCAGTTGGTATTCTGAATCAGAGTCGATGGGATATTTTTTAGAGGTTGCTGAAGCAAGTTAGTTGTGAGTATGTTGAGTGCTATAGAGAGGAAGTTCTGTTTGAGATTAGGATTTACGTAACCAGAATCGTGTGAGATGTTGAGTGATTGACTGAAGCTAGAAAGTTCACGTGTTGAGTATGTTGAGTGATTGACGTGAAGCAGAAAGTTACGTGTGTTGAGTATGTTGAGTGATTGACGTGAAGCAGAAAGTTACGTGTGTTGAGTATGTTGAGTGATTGACGTGAAGCAGAAAGTTACGTGTGTTGAGTATGTTGAGTGATTGACGTGAAGCAGAAAGTTACGTTTGTTGAGTATGTTGAGTGATTGACGTGAAGCAGAAAGTTACGTTTGTTGAGTATGTTGAGTGATTGACGTGAACCAGAAAGTTACGTGTGTTGAGTGATTGACGTGAAGCAGAAAGTTACGTGTGTTGAGTATGTTGAGTGATTGACGTGAAGCAGAAAGTTACGTGTGTTGAGTATGTTGAGTGATTGACGTCAATTTAAATGATTTTGAGTTCGCTTACAGTAATAAATTTGTCTATGATGAGGTAATGGGATATAGTATGATAGAGTGGCAAACACAGAAATGTAGATAAGAACAGGAGGACATGAACTCATGTTGATCCAGCTATCTCTTTCTTTCTTTCTCTCTCGAATCCTGTTTGCCTCACAGCGCCAGGTCAAGAAGAGATTTCTAAAACAGGCCCTGGTATGCACTTCGTAGATAGTCTCTTTCATCTCCTCTGTTATCTTTGAGGTCCATCTTTTGCGTGGCCAGCCTTTTCCTTTGTACCCATGGTATCGGAGCAGTATTTCTCTTTGAGGTGCACTGTCTGTTGGTAATCTGCTTACGTGGCCGAACCATTTAATGGAGAAAATGACGATGGGTTGGGTATACCATGCGGACGATTTAGTCCAGTAGCCACTAGACAGGAACTAGGAAAGCTAGCTGGCTGTATTCTTCTGGGATTTCTGTGGCGTAGGAGTAAGGCGTTCGCCTCTACTTCCAAAGGTACTCAGTTCGTTTCTCACATCGAGCGATCGGGATATTGTTCTAGAGGTTCCTGATCACAGTATAGGTGAGATCAAGTTCCCAGTCCTATCAGAGATGGAGGTTCCCTGTTTAAATTCAGGATGTAAATGAACTCTTGAAGATCGATAAGAGTAGGCTGCAAAGCTCCTACACAATTTCCAACCTCGCCGGTACTACGGAGTTCGTGCACTGAAGCTAAGATCTTCCTGTGTAAGAAAGATATCGGGGCACAAATGATTACTTACAGAAGTGCAATGATGATGATTCTATCAATCAATGGATTACTCAATCTCTCTCTCTCTCTCTCGCGATCACCACTTAGATTGATGTACCAGATTTCCCCATACATTCTTATTAATGTGGAAATCTGATTCATGCAGCCTTAGCATTGGTGTGAATCGTCACATCTTTAGCGCCATTTGGAGCTCTGGTGCTTATCATTCGGCGATGTGTCCGGTTTTAACCAGCTTTTACTGCGTTCGTTCTCCGCCAGCCTTTGGCTGTTCCCAGCCGACCTGCAAGGCAGCAAGTTACTCAATCAATCAATCAATCTTACCTTGTCTTATCTTACCCTTGCTATTATACACCTGTAGAAGTCCTTTGTAGAGTCACTGTTGCGGTGTTGGTAGTTGTCAAGGGCGTATATGTACTCATTAGGGAACTTGCAGCTGAGGAAGGCGTTGATAATCGCAAGGAGTCGTTTTGTTACCCGTACTGTGGACATGATTAAACATAGAGACAATTTAAGTGTATAGAGTGTTTATGTAGACGATGAGGATTGAGGATGTGGTGGTGGTCATTGTTGAAGAAATGATGTTGATTGATGGTAAAGTTGTGGTACTAGTAGTGGGGATGATGGTGGTAGTGGTAGCGGTTGTGATCGTGATGACGATTGTGGAGGTGTGGTGGTGGCTGTTTTGTTGGTGTTAGTGACGATGGTAGTAGTGTTCTTCTTCTTCTTCGAACGCTTCATATCGACCATTTGTTAAACCACTCTTTATGATTTGTATGTGATCTGAGACTAAGAGCGATTGTACGTTGTGCCAGTTATGCACCTACAAGTAGGCCAGCATATCCGATTTCTGCGAAGCTTTTTGTTAAACAATTGTAGCTTCCTTATGCCCCTACCTCAGTCGGCTCTTACGATGTGTCGTTAGGTCGCAGTTTATCTATTCTTTTCTCCCCTTGCGAGCCTCGCAGCACACGAGCGGGTAGTAGTGTTGAGGGTAGAGATGGTGTTGAAGTGGTGATGATGTTAGTAGTGGTGATTTTTTTTTTTTTTTCGTCCGCTTTCAACTCAGACGAAGTTTCATCTCTGAAACTGATTTTTTTCGTGAAAATCCGTTTTTCCAATTTCTTACAATGGCAGCAGCGTGTGCACATTGTAAATTACTTTACACTGGCAGCCGTGTGCTAATGTACTCGTAATTAGTATTCCTCGCCATCAGGCAGATTTTCTCCGACTTCAGAGGTATCATGTTATCGTCCTGAGTAAGACCAGGACTCGAAAATGCCGGACAGTAGGTTGACCAGGCTGTGAGGCGTCTCAGCCAGCAGGCAGGCTACTATCAACTACTCTAGGCAGTCCCCAGTAGTGGTGATGATGTTAGTGTTGTTGGTGTTTGATGAGGTAGTAGTGTTGAGGGTAGAGATGGTGTTGAAAGTGGTGATGATGTTAGTAGTGGTGATGATGTTAGTGTTGTTGGTGTTTGATGAGGTAGTAGTGTTGAGGGTAGAGATGGTGTTGAAAGTGGTGATGATGTTAGTAGTGGTGATGATGTTAGTGTTGTTGGTGTTTGATTGATGACGTAGTAGTGTTGAGGGTAGAGATGGTGTTGAAAGTGGTGATGATGTTAGTAGTGGTGATGATGTTAGTGTTGTTGGTGTTTGATGAGGTAGTAGTGTTGAGGGTAGAGATGGTGTTGAAAGTGGTGATGATGTTAGTAGTGGTGATGATGTTAATGTTGTTGGTGTTTGATTGATGAGGTAGTAGTGTTGAGGGTAGAGATGGTGTTGAAAGTGGTGATGATGTTAGTAGTGGTGATGATGTTAGTGTTGTTGGTATTTGATTGATGAGGTAGTAGTGTTGAGGGTAGAGATGGTGTTGAAAGTGGTGATGATGTTAGTAGTGGTGATGATGTTAGTGTTGTTGGTGTTTGATGAGGTAGTAGTGTTGAGGGTAGAGATGGTGTTGAAAGTGGTGATGATGTTAGTAGTGGTGATGATGTTAGTGTTGTTGGTGTTTGATAAGATAGTAGTGTTGAGGGTAGAGATGGTGTTGGAAGTGGTGATAATGTTAGTAGTGGTGATGATGTTAGTATTGTTGGTGTTTGATGAGGTAGTAGTGTTGAGGGTAGAGATGGTGTTGAAAGTGTTGATGATGTTAGTAGTGGTGATGATGTTAGTGTTGTTGGTGTTTGATGAGATAGTAGTGTTGAGGGTAGAGATGGTGTTGGAAGTGGTGATGATGTTAGTAGTGGTGATGATGTTAGTATTGTTGGTGTTTGATGAGGTAGTAGTGATGGAATAGTATTAGTGGTGACTGTGATGACATGATGAGGGTAATGGTATTGGTTGTGATTGTGGTGACGATTGTGGACGTGTGGTGGTGATAGTTTTGATGGTGTTAGTGACAATGGTAGTAGTGTTGATGATAGTGATGGCGTTGGTAGTGTTCGTGATGGTAGTGGTGTGGGTGTTTGATGATGTAGTAGTGATGGCCGTAGTGGTGATTGTGATGGAAGTCGAGGGGGTCAAAAGGCGAAGGATTGTCCTCATTGCACCGGGTTTCGCAATACGGCTCGGTCCCTCTCCCCAGAAAGGACACGCCGCCTGCCGAGAGTGTTGACAAAGCATTAACTCTGTAGCTCCGACAATAATCTTAGGGGTCTATGTACTTGCTAAATGTCCATGTTTCGCACCCATAGAATAAAAACATGAAATGGGAATTATACGAGGATTCTTCTGTAACACTTATATTCAAAGGCACATATATTTTTTTCCACTGCTTTGCAAAATGTCCATGTTTCGCACCCATAAAACAAGAAGAATACATATGAATTATACGAAGGACTCTTCTGTAATAATTGTATTTAGAATCATATATATATACATAGAGGTGGTCTTTATGCTGAAGTGGTTAAGACGTTTGCCCGGAGTTCTGAAGGTTGTAGGTTCAAATCTGAACCGAGTGACATGTGCACGTTTTATCGTCGATTCCAAGAATTGTTACTGGAGCTACGCAGTTCGTGCTTTGTGCAACACTCTCAGCAAGTGGGTGCCATTTCTACCCAGAGGGACAGATCCATATAGGGAAAACCCGGTTCAATTAAGTAAATCCTTCACCTTTAGACCCTTAAAAGACATAAATAAGTTATCTCCGTCTTCTTAAATGTCCATGTTTCACACCCATATAACAACATTACTACATGTAATAGACACTAATGTCAAACCTACACCACCTGGAAGTGAACATCGCCCTCTGGTTTATTAACTCAGCTGTTTACCATCTTCTAAAACATTGTCCTGAGCAGATCTTTGCCACTATAACAATCCTACCACAATATACCTCACGGCTTGAAAACAATTTCTTTATATTTTTCTCTTCTTTTCTATCCCTTTGAAGAAAAATAATTCCTCTTGCCGTCTTATATTCAAATCTACACTATCGCATGTTTCCAGCCCAACTTATGGCGTCCTTACGCCTTCAGATCTTTATTTCTTCCCACGTTTTGCTAACAATCCTTTCTACTTTTTTCTGTATCTACGGGTATATTCGTTTTTCCTGTTTATTTCCATAGGTTACGCAAATACTATTGTGTATTTCAGTTAGGGCACGGACGCTATCTGCAATAAACACAGCTTGCATCTCTTTGCATTCCTTACCAGCTCTCTCCCTGAGGATCTAAGGTTAACGTGTATTGCGTGATATTTAGGGCCTTTTGGTGGCCCGCTTCGCTAGTGTGTTGCCGGGGCCCGCAAGATTAAAGATTAGTAAGCCTTCGACCTAAAGCATTATCCTAAGAGGTGTGTAAGGTAGGGCCTAGGAAAATACCCTAGTAAATAAAAAGCGTCGCAGACATCGGGCCTACTTGTATACACATAACTTGCACAATGCACAATCACTCTTAGGCTCAGATCACATACAGATCACAGAGATTGATTTAACAATTGGTCGATATGGAGCGTTAGAAGTAGTAGAAGAGCCCGTTTAATGTACTATATAATATTTGTGGGACCAGTTTACATGTACTGTATCTTCTTCTTCATCTTCCTCTTCTTTTTCTTCTTCTTCTTCCTCTTCATATTCCTCTTCTTCCTCTTCTTCTTTCTCTTCATATTTCTATTTTCTTATTTTTTTTCTTCTTCCTCCTCTTCTTCTTCTTTTCATTCTTTTCATATTCCTTTTCTTCTTCTTCTTCTGTCTCTTTTTCTTCTTCCCTTTCTTCTGCTTCTTCTGCTACTTCTTCTTGAACACACCGTGTCGAAACAATCTCAGGAATCTCATGACAAAATTGCACATGCGACTCGGTGCGGATTCGAACCCACACCTATTAGAACGGCAGACATACGTCTTAACCACTTCACCATAGAGACCCACATGGAGACATACGTCTTAACCACTTCACCATAGAGACCCACATGGAGACACACGTCTTAACCACTTCACCATAGAGACCCACATGGAGACAAATGGGAAAAAAGAAAATAAAATAAGTCAAGAAATGAAGAGAACTGAGAGGAGATAGTTTAACAGAAAAGTATACCAGCTTGCCCCAAAAATGTACGTATAAAATATAGTTTAACAGAAAAGTATACCAGCTTGCCCTCAAAAATGACGTATAAAATATAGTTTAACAGAAAAGATACCAGCTTGTCCCAAAAAATGACGTATAAAATATAGTTTAACAGAAAAGTATACCAGCTTGTCCCAAAAATGTACGTATAAAATATAGTTTAACAGAAAAGTATACCAGCTTGTCCCTAAAAATATCGTATAAAATATAGTTTAACAGAAAAGTATACCAGCTTGTCCCAAAAATAAAACGTATAAAATATAGTTTAACAGAAAAGTATACCAGCTTGTCCCAAAAATATACGTATAAAATATAGTTTAACAGAAAAGTATACCAGCTTGTCCCAAAAATATACGTATAAAATATAGTTTAACAGAAAAGTATACCAGCTTGTCCCAAAAATGTACGTATAAAATATAGTTTAACAGAAAAGTATACCAGCTTGTCCCAAAAATGTACGTATAAAATATAGTTTAACAGAAAAGTATACCAGCTTGTCCCAAAAATATACGTATAAAATATAGTTTAACAGAAAAGTATACCAGCTTGTCCCAAAAAATTACTATAAAATATAGTTTAACAGAAAAGTATACCAGCTTGTCCCAAAAATATACGTATAAAATATAGTTTAACAGAAAAGTATACCAGCTTGTCCCAAAAATATACGTATAAAATATAGTTTAACAGAAAAGTATACCAGCTTGTCCCAAAAATATACGTATAAAATATAGTTTAACAGAAAAGTATACCAGCTTGCCCCAAAAATGTACGTACAAAATATAGTTTAACAGAAAAGTATACCAGCTTGTCCCAAAAATGTACGTATAAAATATAGTTTAACAGAAAAGTATACCAGCTTGTCCCAAAAATGTACGTATAAAATATAGTTTAACAGAAAAGTATACCAGCTTGTCCCAAAAATATACGTATAAAATATAGTTTAACAGAAAAGTATACCAGCTTGCCCCAAAAATATACGTATAAAATATAGTTTAACAGAAAAGTATACCAGCTTGTCCCAAAAATGTACGTATAAAATAGTAGACATGTCAAAGCGCTAATATATTCTTTTAGTGATTCTTCTACCATTTTGACAGTCTCATGACTTCAGAAACTAATTTGTTTCCTAGTCTCTTCTAAGCCGATATGTTGGCTAGCGGTATTTTCTAAGTTAATGCAAAGTCAACGTAATGGCTAATTCAGTATACGTTGCATTATAATGGGTTATTGGTTATTGGCTACTGGAGGACACAACATTCCAGGTAGACCCATAGGTGCTCATTCTTCCTCAACAGACGTCGAAGGGTTTGCATGCTGATCGTCCCCGAAGATCGTTGGATAAACGCACTTTCTCTCTCTCTTTCTTTCTGCCTCTCATACATCCAGTTCTCCGTGTACAACGCGTATTTCCACACTTCTTAAATGGAAAGATTACAAATCAATTTTAGTGTGCATATCACAACCCGATCGACCTGGTTTTAAACTCCACGGTCGGCAGTTTGTAAGCAAATTTGTTCGGCGTGGATTTTTTGGAACGGTAAAAATAGACCTCACCGTTCAGAAAGCAATGGCAAACTACTGGACGTATAAGTAGTGCCTAGAAAATCGACGACTAGTTTACTTGTGGTTAATAGCGAAATTCTGTAAAGGATATGCCACGATTTTCATTTCATTTCGACAGTAGATCGTCAAGAGACCGACCAACATCATCCTTATCCACCTTAAACTCCCCAGACAATCTAAATTGCAGCTTGCTGTCCAAAAAATCTAAATTAGTAGGATATCAGTACACTGTGGCGCCCGAGTGGTTACTGGGGCCCAAATTTGGGGTGTAAAGAATAGAACCACTGTTACCTCCCACGCATGTCGTAGAGGCGATTAAGGAGGTTTGGATGAAATCGGATGCACGTGTCCGGTAGGGAATGCTAACCCGAAACAAATGCTTGCTGAAATCGGATGCACCAGGTCGTAAGGCACATAGCATGGCGCAACGACACATCACAATGAGGAATGGGAAAACGGATTCTACAGTCGCCAATTTGCCTCGAGATTTAGCCAGCAGTAAGAATGTCAGACTTACCATCACGAGGGTGGCCAAAACTTACTGCTGGAAGAGGTCGGCACAAACGGGGAAGCAGAAATCATAGGAATTATATCCTACAGAACTACCCCTAGTAAGCAGACTTGAGAAGAAAGAGGTGGCCCACTTACACTAGCGTTCAAGACAAACTGTGTGGCGTGGCTAATAATCTGAGGCAGACGGCTGCCTTTATTAGAGAATCCGAAATCTCAATCTAGTGAGATGGCAGAAGAAGGAGAAGAAGAAGTACACTGTAGCATCTCACGAAATGAAAAGGCTGACAAACTTACAAGGGCTGGAGGGAGCTTCACACAACCCCACCCAACACAAAGCTTTACAGAAGCAAAAACGTTCCTGAAACAATCCAGAAAATGACGTGGAGAAAAACAAACGGAGGATACAACCCAGAGCATGACAACATCAATACATTAAAACATAAAAGTGTAGACCATAGTCTTCACACATACAATGGGACACTGCAGTCTCAGAGCATATCTCCATAGAATGGGTCTCAGGGACTCAGCTGCCTGCACATGTGGAGCACCAAAGAAGTCACCAGAGCACATCCTGTAAGACACTGAACAGCGTGAGAATGAAAATCTGGAAATATAGGAACAACTACCCAGAATAAACTATGGAGGAACCAGTGAAGACTTCAAGCGCATCGCCATGTTTATAAAACATACTGGAGTAGTCAAATAGCAGAAATTGATCGCAGATGAAGAAGAAGAAGATGCCTTTGCTGTATGTCTACTTTCTCATTACCGCGAACATCCGCATGTCTTGGACAATAGTCACAATATATGCGGGCCCGGTTGTAAAACAAAATTATGGAGCGAAAAGGTTAAACAGGAATTTCGTAAGCGAATTCCCCAGCGACATGTTTGTCATAGATTTTACTACAGATATAATAGATAAGAACATGAGATATATATGTACGATTTGACCTTTTGTTATGCATGTGTCGACATCAAGGCCCCAAACCATGGGATAGGAAATCACAGGAATTTGAAGTCGTCATTAATATACGTGTAAAAACCATGGGCGTACATATGTTAAGGAAGGGGTGGGACCCCACCCCTTCATTTCTTAGAAAATAGTTTTTTCATAAAACAGTTTTATGCGAGTCAGGTCTTCTTCATTTCTGTGTAGTAAAATTACTAACACACATTTCTGTGTAGTAAGTTACTAACACACATTTCTGTGTAGTAAAATTACTAACACACATTTCTGTGTAGTAAATTACTAACACACATTTCTGTGTAGTAAATTACTAACACACATTTCTGTGTAGTAAATTACTAACACACATTTCTGTGTAGTAAATTACTAACACACATTTTTGTGTAGTAAATTACTAACACACATTTTTGAAATTCCGTTGCCTTCTCACCCCCTCTCCTCCATGAAAAAAAAATTGTGGACGCCTATGGCAAGGATGGTCTAAAATATAGAGAAACATAAAAACAGGTTAGATGAGAAACATGGGAACGTTCTAGACAAAATGTCAGGAGTTCTAGCAAAATAAATTTGGTCTAGGAGTTGGAAAACGCTTCTGGAAATATTTATGGAATTACCTGCACTTTGTACACAGATTCTGGTGGAAGGGAGAGTGGGGGCTTGTCACCAATAGCAAAAGTGATCTACATGTGATCCTACGCTAAGATCGATTGTACGGTGTGCCAGTTATGTGCCTACGAGTAGTAGGACAGCACATCTGATTTCTCCGACGCTTGTATTTACTAGAGTAGCTTCCTAGCCCCTTATCTCAGTCGTATCTAACCACATGTCTTGTAGATCACATTGTTACTATTCTTTGCTCAACTTGCGAGCCCAGGAAATACACGGGTGAATCAATGTTTAACGCGTTAGGAAAGGAATTAGCCATACTACCTCATGTATACTAGAAAGTTAATTGCATATCCTTTACAGGACTTTGCGAATCTACCCCAGCTTTTTTAACAATTTTGTGTGTGATTTTTCTAGGCATTATTACGTTCAGTAGTTTGTCATTGCTTTCTGAACGGGTGGTGCCATCGTCCTTTTGTAAATATCCCAGCGCAACAATTTGCAACCAAATTGTCCGCAGCGTGATTCGAACTCAGAACGTGGTTAAAGACTGAGTCCTATTCCATAAGCCACAGATGCCACCTCTTGTATACTAGGCCTAGAAATGTGATGATGGCACTCAAACCCAAGGTCTGACAAAGCTGAGAATTTAATTAATTTTGAACATACGTTACATTGACCTGCAAGTATTCTCTCATAACCATTATGTTACATTGACCTAAGTATCTCTCGTAACGTATATGTTCATTGACCTGCAGATCTCCTCGTAACGTTATATGTTCTGACCTGCAAGAATTTCACTCATATAACTGTTATACGTTCATTGACCTGCAAGTAATTTCTCCTCATAACCATTATACGTTACATTGACCTACAAGTATTTCTCCTCAGTAACGTTATACGTTAGATTGACCGCAAGTATTCCTCATGTAACTGTTATATGTTCATTGACCTGCAAGTAATTTCCTAATAACTGTTATACTTCATTGACCTGATATTCTCTCAGTAAGTTATACGTTACTTGACCTGCAAGTATTCTCCTCATAAGTTATACGTTCATTAGACTGCAAGTATCTCTCATAACCATTATACGTTACATTGACCTAAGAATTCTCTCGTAACCGTTATACGTTGATTGACCTGAAGTAATTCTCCTAGTAACTGTTATAGTTAATTGACCTGCAAGTATCTCTCATAACTGTTAAGTTTGACCTGCAAGTATTTCTCGTAACGTTATACGTTACATTGACCTGCAATATTTCTTGTAACGGTTATGTTACATTGGACCTGCAACTAATTTCTCCTCATATTAAACCGTTATAGTTACATTGGGCCTGCAAGTAATTTCCTCCTCATGTAACCGTTATATGTTACTTTGGACCTGCAAGTAATTTCCTCCTCATGTAACCGTTATACGTTACATTGGACCTGCAAGTAATTTCCTCCTCATGTAACCGTTATATGTTACATTGGACCTGCAAGTAATTCTCCTCATGTCCGTTATATGTATTGACCCCAAGTATTTCACTATAACTGTTATACGTTACATTAGACTCAAGTATTCTCTCATGAACCATTACGTTACATTGACCTAAGTAATTTCCTCCTCATGTAACCGTTATACGTTAGATTGGACCTGCAAGTAATTTCTCCTCATGTAACTGTTATATGTACATTGACCTGAAGTATTCTCCCCATAACTGTTATACGTTACATTGACATTTCCCATGAACAACGTTACATTGACCTGAAGTTTCTCCTCATGTAACCGTTATACGTTACATTGACCTCATATTCCATGTAACGTTAATGTTACATTGCCTGCAAGTAATTTCCCCCTCATGTAACCGTTATATGTTACATTGACCTGAAGTAATTTCACATATAACGTTATACGTTACATTTCAGTATTTCTCTCTAACATTAATACATTGACCTAAATATTCTCAGAACGTTATACGTTACATTGACCTAAATATTTCTCATTAACTTATACGTTACTTGACTCTGAATTCTCATAAAATATATTCATTAACATTTAATCACTGCTGTGGGCTTGCTTTCAGCACAAACACGGCTCGAAGACAAAAACACATCTGTGTGATGGTTGATTAACGCAGAGGTAAAAGTGGAGCCACTACGACCAGAAGTGACCAATAGTATCTGTTTATTGAAGGTCGGAGGTGAGTGTTGTTTAAGTGAAATATTCATGCCGTTGTCTGTGCCTGTGGGAAATAAAGGGTTAAATATTATCAAATGTTTAAAAGGGAACATGCTAGTGTTTACCGATATAACAAAATAAACGTTATCATCGTCATCATCATCATCCTTATCGTCATCATCATGATCATCATTATTGCATCATCATCCCATCATAATCACCGAGTGGTTACCCGCGCCTAAAATAAGGGGGTAAAGAATAGAACCACGGTTACTTGCCATGCATGTCGTAAGAGACGACTGAGAAGGTAGGGACTAGCTACCCCACCCCGTAAAAATCGCTAGATAGATATAGAAACAACAACCAAGGAACTTCATAGCTCACCACCCGAGGAAGAAGAAGGACCCCAACAAGGAAGGACTCCTGAAGCGACCCGATGAACTTCATAGCTCACCACCCGAGGAAGAAGAAGGACCCCAACAAGGAAGGACTCATGAAGCGACCCGATGAAATTAGAAGAAATCGAGGGCGACAAGCCTTCTTCAAACGGAAGATCTCCAGGATGGCACCTGAACTGTCCGCACGATGTTGAAACTGGAAGACAGCACAGATGGCTACAGGAAATAAGACATATGGACTGGCCATCCTGGGACTTGGCGAAACCAGATGGACAAATGCAGGACACACTAGACTAACAACGGGGGAAACAATACTGTACTTTTGAAGAGAAGAGGAAAACGCACCGCAAAAGCAGGGAATAGCAATGAGGTTGGACAAACAAGCACAAAATGCATTAATCGAATGGGAGCCGTTATGATCAAGAATGATCCAGGCAATTTTGAAGACCTCAAACGCTACAATTTTACTGAACATAGTTCAATGCTAGCTACGCCGTGGCAGCGACGAACCAATAAAAGAAGAGTTTTATAGCAAATTAAAGAGTGTATTAGGTAAGTTTAGAAGCAAGAATCTTACTATCTTGATAGGAGACATTAACGACAAAATAGGTAGAGCTAACTGGGACTTTGAGAAAACTATGGGAAAACATGGACTATGGGAGATATATGAAAATGGAGAGTTGTTCGTGGATCTTGGCGCAACAAATTAGTTGGTTATAGGAGGCAGCCTTTTTCAACACAAACGAATCCAGAATCCAGCTACATGGATATCACCAGACCACATGACAGACAACCAAATCGACCACATCTTCATTACAGGAAAGTTCAGAAGGTCACTTTATGATGTAAAAGCCTATAGAAGAGCAGATGTGGCCTCTGATCACCACCTTGTAATAGCTATAGTGAGAAGGAAACTGATGAGATTCATGACGAACACACTTAATAACATGGTGCGATACAATGTATGACATCTGAAAGTGCAGAAGGGAAAGTATATATTTTGTGTCACGATTTCCAACAAATTCGAGGCTCTATAAGAAGTCGATGAAGGAAGTATTGAAGAGAACTGGCATAATGTTAAAGAAGCTTGGACTAGCACATGTGAGACTACTCTTGAAAAAAATATATACTACCATAAAGAATGGCTTTCAGAGTCAACATTAGATAAGATAACGGAGAGAAGAGGCAGACAGGTTGACCTCTGTAATAGCAGAACAAGACCAGCAACATCACAAGAGGAATACACAATAGCCAACAAAGAGAAGAAAAAAAGTATTATTAAATCGCCATGCCTGCCGGCGTAGGCGATCATATCTCTCCACAACCCTCTCTTCTTGGTGGGGTTAAAATCAGTTCTGACGTCGATCTTTTGTCGAACCACTATGTAAGACCATCCAACATCTTCTCGATCTGTCTTCCCCGATCTCTCCTTTCTTGAATTTTACCTGTTGTCACCAAATGTTCTAAACGTCCTCTTCGCATTACATGCCCGAAGAATCTTGATTGTCTGATTCTTATTCCTCTGATAAGGATTTGTGTGTGTAGAAGTATCAAAGCGGATAAAAGAAGGTACATAGACGACTAGACAAGAGAAGCAGAAACGGTGACAGCTAAGGGTAACCTGAAAGAATTATGCGACAACACAAGGAAATTGGCAGCGAAATACCAACATGTGTCGAATTTGGGGGTCATCCAGCCAATCTTTTCCAAAGGTAAGCTCTTCATAGAAGAGATGCTTGGGAATAACCAACAGCGAGTATAACACATATGGAGACATTTCCAAACTCAGTAGATGATCAACAGTATTTTTATACCTACTTTGTGTTACCAGAGCCAAACATGGACATTGAGCAAAGCGCAGTCATAAAAATAACTACATGTGAAATGCGTTGCCTGCGAAAAGTTACCAACAACACAAGAAAAAAACAGAATCACCAGCATCAGCATAAGAAAGAAAGTTGGCACAAAACCCTGTTTTAATTACATAGAGACACAAAGAATGAAGTGGTTTGGCCACTTAATAAGAATGCATCCAAACTCCACAGTATACAGAGTCTTCTACAACAGAACATCGGGAAAAAAGCCAAGAGGAAGACCACGGAAAAGATGGTTAGAAGGCGTAGCAGAATCCTGTGAAAGAGCAAAGATAACAATCACACAAGCCACCAGAACAGCGCAAGACAAAACAGAAAACCACGACACTGGGCAACAACCCGGCAGAAGTGTGACGACAAAAGAAGAAGAAGAAGAAGTAAAACGCTGAGATAGCCTTTTCGTCTCTCACTACAGAAGTACGCTGTTCGTTCCATGCATCTAGCGATTGGAATATTTGTCAAACAATCCCTGATCTCCACGTAGGTGAGATCGAGTACCTAGTCCTATCAGAGACAAGCGATAACAAGTAGGTCTCGTGTTCAAGATAAGAACGTAAAAAAACGAAACAGAAGTTTGTGAAAAATAAAATAAAACAAACAATTAAAAGCAGAAAAAAATGTGGCATCACTAAATACAACACTTACAGCAATAAATACAACAAGTACAGCAATAAGTACAACACTAACAACAATACGTACAATAACTCCAATAAATAAAATAAATACAACAACAAATACAATAAATACAACAAAAATATATTAAATGCAATAAATACAATAATAAGTATAAGAAATACAATAAATACAACACTAATACAACAATTACTAATATTAAAAATATTGAGAGCATGCATTTTCCCAGTGGCTACTATGTTGCGAATCATGGACTATTACACAAAAATTAAGAACGAAAATCCAGTCCTTCGAAACTAAATGCTACAGAAAGATCCTACGAATACCATGGACAGAAAAAGAAAGAACACTGTGTCCTGAAAGAACTAAATGTTAAAGAGAATTGGCTGATAAACAACATACTATACAGAAAAATTACATACTTTGGTCACATCAAGCGTCACGATGGCCTGGAAAGAACAATACTAGAGGGCAGGGTCCCAGGACGCAGAGGCAGACCAAGAAGAAGATGGCTACAAGATATTAAAGAAACCATGAATATGACCATCGACGAAGTGGGTGAACTGGCAAGAGACAAGAGTGAATTTCAGATGTGCTGCAAAGAGAGCAAATTCCTATAAAGGATACGTACCTTGATGATGAATACAACAATAAATACAACAATAGATGCAAAATATACAACAATAAATACAACAATAGACGCAATGAATACAACAATAAATACAATAAATACAACAATAAATACAATAAATACAGCAATAAATACAATAATAAATAAAATAAATACAACAACAAATACAACAATAAACGCAATAAATACACCAATAAATACAATAAAAACAACAATAAATGCAATAAATACAAAAATGCAATAAATAACAACAATAAATATAATAAATACAACAACAAATACAAAATAATACAAATACAACAATAAATAGAACAATAAATACAACAATAAATACAATAAAGACAACACTAACAATAAACTCATTACTAAGAACAACATCTACAACTTACGAAGGAAGCTGTTTCGTCGATAGAAAACCACCAGAAAATATAGCACAACTGCAACAGCTAGCAAAATCAAGAAACTCGTAGGATTTCGACCCAATATTTTGATGGAGAGTTTCGAAAAGGTCATTCTTTCTCTGCATAAAATATGATAATACACCACATATAAATGATTTAATTCTTTTCAGTAAAGTGTTTTTAATTGGGTTCTCCGAAATGAGTTAATTTTTCTTCTTCATATCTGTTGGCTTACACACTCTGATATAACCATATTCAGTATATATATGGAACTGCAGTAAACTATTTGATTGGCAACACGTTTATATAACCAATACAATGCTAGTCTTTGTTGAAAGGCCGTGTCTCGCTTAAAGAATCATTAATCTCCTACATAACAAACAAGCCAAGTTGTACTTTAGCAACTGCAACAACTACTCTTACAACAGCAAAAATACAACTACGACTGCCACTATCATCATCACTACTACAACTACTACAACTTCTACTCTCCACTACAACTACTGCTGCTGTTATAGCTACTTTACTACTATCACCCAACACCATCATTAATACTACTGCCACTACTACTCTTACTACTAATACTGCTACTACCACTACTGCTTCTGCTACTACTACAACAACTACTAATGCTACTACTACCATAACTACCACTACTACTACTACTACATCACTACTACAACGCTACTACACTAACTACTACTACTACAACTACTTCTAGTACTGCTATTATTACGGCAACAACTACTTTAACTATCGATTTATTGATTTGTACATTATAATTGCACTTCGATAAATAACCATAAGCACTCCGATCTCTTCTTTCCACAAAAAGACCTCAACGGCAGTGCACGAACTCTGCCGCACCGGCTAGGATTTTAGTGTCCCTACTATAAACACAACAACAGTTGCAGCAATAATTATTGTTAATATACCTACGACTACTACTTATAGAACTACTGCGACAATTATTACAACTGTAAACTGCCCGAGTGGTTACCGGGGCCCAAATTTGGGGTGTAAAGAATATAACCACTGTTACCTGCCACGCATCCACGCATGTCGTAAGAGGCGACTCACAACTACTCTCGTGTTTTCAAACTCAGTGACTCCATGAGCATGATTCGTAAAGTAGAATCAGGAATGGTGATACGCCACTGCGTGGAGGTACTGTTACAGACAATGATCAGAAAAATCACCATCATATTTGTCCCTGGGCATGCAGGAGTTAGGGGTAATGAACGAGCGGATAGATTATCTGGCTTGGCTACAATATCAGAGGGAGCTGCAATGGATCGAAATGACATTCTTCTCGCATTGAGAGAGTCGTTCCAAACAGAGGAGTTTCAGGGCTGTGAATCATCCCACTCGCTGACCAGATTGAAAGAGATGGTGTAGATGGTTCATGGTTAGAAAAGAACGACATACTATATAGTTCCCACGGGTGTGCGCGAGGAATGGACAGTTGAGCCAATGGATTTGAGTGTATAATAGATTGTTTAATAGTTGAGATATGGTTTACTGATACTGAATGCATAAGTGCAGCACAAACTCGAGACATAACATACGCTCGTAGAATGAATAATGACGTAAGTTGACGACAAGAAGAAGACGCAATTCTAGATGGACGCTTTCATGATGGAAATATAAATAAAGTGCAAACGCATTGAAATCTTCGTTTATTTGTGAAGGTATTCATCAGCTACCCCACCTCAGTGCCACCCTAAGCCTTCAACAATACAATATGTTAAATCGAACGCTGTCTGATGCTGGTTGCTGAGGCGAACACCAATGGACATGTCGTGCTTGTGATGTCATAAATAAACTGAAGGCACAGAGTTTGGCTGTCGGATGCGTCAAACGTGCGTTTAGGTTCTCCAAATCAATGTGCACGTAATACGTTCTTGACAAAGATCAAACATATCACAAAAAGTGATTAAAATTGGTCGTAAAAAACAAACGCAAAGATGAAGAAAACAACTGTAAACACTATTTCTAAAAATAAACTACATCTAATACTACTACTACTGCTACTGCTACTACTACTACTACTACTACTACTGCTATTGTTACTACTACTACTACTACTACTACTGCTGCTACTGCTACTACTACCAAAACTATTACAACAACTACTACTACTACTACTACTACCATTACTACTACCACCACCACTACTACTACTACTACTGCTACTACCATTACTACTACCACCACTACTACTATAGCAAATCAAACATATCACAAAGTGATTAAAACTCTACTGCTAAACAACAAACCACTATTACATGATGCATTACACTGTTAAACCTATTTACTAACATACTACTACTACTACTACTACTGCTATACTACCACAACTTACAACACTACTACTACTACTGCTACTGCCATTACTATACCACTACTATTACTACTACTGCTGCATTACTGATACCATTACTACTACCACCACCATTACTACTACTACTACTGCTACTACCATTACTACTACCACCACTACTACTACTACTACTACTAGCTATTACCAACTATTACTAACACTACTACTACTACTCTACCATTACTATTACTACTTTACTACTACTGCTGCTATTACTGCTGTTATAACCATTACTACTACTAGCACTACTACTACTAATAGTACTTCTACTGCTACAACTACTACCACAACTACAACAATAATAACAACTACTACAACAGCTATAACTAATACAACTACTACTATCACTACTATTAAACTCTTGCGTTCCTTCGAAAACATTTCAGCGTCTGGCACTAACATCCAACCTTTACTTTAGACTGCTCTCTCTCTCTCTCTCTAGTCTCACGTGTGTGCGCACACAACCATCCCACATGGGCTTCGCTGTCCGATTAAAATATTTTTTCTCAGAGAAAAAGATTTATATGTAATAAATATTTCACTGGCTGATGGAAAATGCTATTAAGCATATCTCGCTCATTTAATAATTTTTTTAATATACACAAACAAAAAACAAATATCAAAACAAACGATAAATTAACAATAACGTACCACGGGCATTCATACGTTAACACATTTCGTACTTACTGCCGAAGTGTGCGCCAAGATAGTCTATTAGAATAGCATAACTGTCACATAATGCGCCAAGCATTGTTTCATTAAAAAATTAGTACTAAACTTACATCAACGAATTCTGATAAATTTCTAGTTTTTAATCTACAGCAAAGTTATCGATTTCTTCATCGTGGTCTGATCGATAGTTTAATAACATTGGTTAATTTGATGAAATCATTATCCATAGACTAAAAATGTGAATTCTTCCTCTTCTTGACCCATTGTTAAACCACTCTTTGTGATTTGTATGTAATCTGAGCCTAAGAGCGACTGTGAGTTGTGCCAGTTATGCACCTACAAGTAGGACAGCACATCCGATTTCTGCGACGATTTTTATTTACTAAGGTAGCTTTCCTAGGCACCTACCTCAATCGCCTCTTACGACATGCCTTGTAGGTCTCAGTGCAACTAATTTTTCTCTTCCCTTGCGAGTCCCTGCAAGACACGGGCGAAAATGTGAATAAAAAATGACTTGGCCACATCTTGTTTTTCATTTCAGTAGTTATCAGTTATCGATTATCAGTTATACAAGGACTGAAATTGATGAAGACATCGATTTTGACGAAGACACTGAAATTGCGGACATCGAAGACACTGAAAATTGATGAGGACACTAAAATTGATAAAGACGCTGAAATTGATGAAGACACTAACATTGATGATGACATCGAAATGGATGAAGATACTGAAATTGATGCAGACACTGAAACTGATGAAGATACTGAAATTGATGAAAACACCGACATTGATGCAGACACTGAAACTGATGACGACACTAACATTGATGAAGATTAACTGGCCAACATATTGGAAGGGCAGGTAACAGATTACGACCTTCGAGTGTTCATTGCTTCTTACAGCGCTTCTCTTCTCATGTTTGAGCTTGTAGAACCCGGTTTTGTCACTCATCTACTGAGTTTACTGCTTGGAGAGAAACTGTGAGCTGTGAAGTTCATTCGGAATACTTTTTGTTTGTGTGCACAGCAGTTGTGTTGCGAATTGCATATTTAAAAAATGAAGAACAGTTAGTCACCGGCGATTTAGCGGTTGCCTTATCTAGTAATGCTTGTACGAACTGCTATGTGTTATCGTGATGGCTCTTTCCTTTGACGTGAATTGTAAATTCAAGTGTCGGAAGGGTGGTGTTGGCATTCTGGCGGCTGTCATATATATTTACTGCATGTGCAAGCTGCGTTCTTTATTAGCCATTCATCATCGACATCCCTTCCGGAACTTGGCTCCCATGATGTCAGCCCCGAAAACCTCTCAGTTCTGTGCAAGATGACCGGCGTCAGCAGCAGTCATTCTCAGATCGTCAATGACATCTTGCACCCATAGTCTTCTAGGTCTTCCTCTCATTCTTCCTCCAGGCATCATTCCTCCCAAATTATCTTCTAGGTACTCATGTTGTTTGATGTGTCTGAAATATTTAATTTTCCTTGATTTTATGTTCTTTAATATCCAATTATCTTTAATATCAAACTGTTGCGGAACAGAAGCATTTGCTCTTTTTTCTGTCCATGATATTCTAAGTGCTCTTCTGTAGCATTTGCACCCAAAATTTCACAGGCAGCTAAGAAACAAATGATCAACAGCATTTTTATACCTACTTTGTGTTACCAGAGCCAAACATGGACATTGAGCAAAGCGCAGTCACAAAAATAACTACATGTGAAATGCGTTGCCTGAGAAAAGTTACACAACAACACAAGAAAAGACAGAATCACCAACATCAGCATAAGAAAGAAAGTTGGCACAAAAACGTGCTTGAATTATATAGATAAACAAAGAATGAAGTGGTTTGGCCACTTAATAAGAATGCATCCAAACTCCACAGTATACAGAGTCTTCTACAACAGAACATCGGGAAAGAAGGCAAGAGGAAGACCACGGAAAAGATGGTTAGATGGCGTGGCAGCATCCTGTGAAAGAGCAAAGATAACAATCACACAAGCCACCAGAACAGCGCAAGACAAAAAAAGAAAACCACGACACTGGGCAACAACCCGGTAGCAGTGTGACGACAAAAGAAGAAGAAGATGTGCCTTTAATTGAGATGGAAGTGGTTGGGACATACAGTACGAATGCAGACTACACGACACTTACATGTAGATTTGAAATGGAATCAGGAAGCAAGAGAGATAGGGGCAGACATAGAGAGACATGGAGACGAACAGCAGAAAAGTCTGTAATGAACTAAGCTGGCTTGCTCAAGACAGATCTGGTTTTAGTAAATTTCTTGATTCCTTATGACTCAAGGAAGTTAGAATAATAAGAAGAATGGTGCACTTAATTACCTCACAAAGAAAATAATGAGATCGGCACTCGCAGCAGTGTTCGTTAGCACAGGAATGAGGCAATTATTAGGCAACCTGTTGCCATGAAGTTGGAATCATGATTCTTCGTCTTTAGTCATCAGGTTGTTGCGCAATGTCATGGCAATGTCATGACAATGTTTTAGTTTACATAGTATTTTGTGTTCGTATATGTTTTCTTGATAAAAGATCTACTATCGAAACGTGGAGTGCTATTTTTTCATATTTAATCATTTATTTTTCCTTGCGAATGTAATACTGTAAAATGCATGTCCTTGTCAATTACGATCATTTCGTCAGTATTTTCGCAGCCTCCCAACGGTTTTCTCCAGATCTGATCTAATCCGGTGTTACCACGATCTGTAGGTTTTCGTACATCGCCTCACTCCAACTATGAAATTTGATAACTTGATCCTTGGGCTCCACACCTGCAAAGCAAGAATACTACCCACTACACTATCGCGAATCTCATAATAATTCAATTAAGTTATGTTTATTTCTCACGTTTCCGGTAAAATAAAATAATAAAAAGGCACACCTTCTAATTTTTGGGTCAATTTCGTAAACATTCCGCAACACTCGAAATCTACTTTTATTTTCTTCACTCTTCTTTTACAATAAATACACTCTACACGGCAGTAACTCTTGTAAATGACGGAACTCTGAACATTTCTTATCTCCCATTTCAATTAACTAACACTCCATGCTTTCTCTAACGAATCCATTGATGCAACTCAAACCAAAGGGAAGGAGTGTATTAAATTATGAGTTACTTGAGTACAAACAAAAAATGCATGTGTTTGTTTGTGTTGCTGTTGTGCGTATTCTATTTCCATTTCTTTTCTTGCAAAACGACATCTGTGTTTGGAAAATTAGCTACTAAGTTGGGAGAGACTGGCTGTAAAAATTAGACCAAATGGGAGATTTCAAAACGTGAATTAGACTAGTTTTACAATACAGCACAACAGATCCAGTCTCGACATTAGACTGTTACTTCTGCTGCTGCTGCTGCTGCTGTTGCTGCTGCTACTACTACTACTACTACTACAACCACCACTACAACCACTACTACTACAACCACCACGACTACTACTACTACTACTACAACTACCACTACTACTACCACTACTACTACCACTGCCACCACTACTACTACCACCACTACTACCACTACTACTACAACTGCCACTACTACTAATACCACACTACTACCACTACCACTACTACTACTACTACTACTACCACTACCACTACTATTACTACTACTACAACCACCACTACCACTGCTACTACTACTACCACTACTACTACCACTACCACTACTACCACTACTACTACTACTACTACTTCTACTAGTTACTACTTATCTTCTCCGCTCCTCATCAAGCATATAAGTAAAAGTAAATGAACCCTTTCATACCTCGTGGTATATAGGGCAATACAGTGTTAGGCCTCTATTTTTCTTTGACCATCGGCACACGATGGGTGATGTAGTCAGCATCACGCCGGCGCCTTTACTTTCCCAGTGCATGTCTGGTACCCAGTTGAGGCTGGGTCGACCTGAGAGCCGTCGCGGTCGGAAAAATTTCACGCGCACTACGGGAGTTGAACCCAGACCATCAGCCTTGAGAAGCGAGTTCACTAACAACTACGCTACCGCGGCTCTCTCATCGAGCATATAGTTTACAAAAATCGCTTCTAGGCCTTGTGGCTAAGATGAAAGTGTAGTGCCACCCACTTGATCGAGGTCTAATGGTGAGAGTCTTTATTAAATGTCAAATGGTAAAATAAAACCCTTCAATCAAACTCGGGGCGCTCTATATAAAAAAATTAATGATTATCAGGGTTTTAAACGTATTTACAGTCACTAGTACTGTTACAGTCACTAGTACTGTTACAGTCACTAGTACTGGGTACATCCATTGTGACACTTCCATCAGTGTTTTAAACGTATTTACAGTCACTAGTACTGTGTCCATCCATTGTGACACTTCCATCAGGGTTTTAAACGTATTTACAGTCACTAGTACTGGGTCCATCCATTGTGACACTTCCATCAGTGTTTTAAACGTATTTACGTCACTAGTACTGGGTCCATCCATTGTGACACTTCCAGGGCGAGCACTATTATTTTAAAAACAAATACCCAGCTAAGATTTCACTACTAATAATTACTACTATTTATTGTTCTCCGCTCTTCCTTGAGCATAGGCTCTAAAAACAAAGTGTATCATAAAGTGTTCGTCACTATTCCCGGTCTCCCGCTGTTTTCTTTATGGCTTCCCAGGATAATCCAGCTCCCTTCAGTTCATCAAGAAAACTTCGTCTCCAGGTCTGTTAAGGATGTCCCCTTTTCCACTTTCCTTGCAGGTTCTACTCAAGTTCTTGTCTAGTGACACTCGAGTGTGTCTTCCGGAATGCGCTACCAACCCTTTACCATGCTCTCATCATAACCAGTACTGCTCCAACTCTTTGATATTAGTCCCAGACCTGGACACTGATAACAAATGAGAAAAGATTAATCCAAACGACAGAAATAAAGTGTTTACAACAAATGGAAAAAGATGAATCCAAACGAAAGAAATGAAGTGTTTACAACAAATGCTAAATGTTACAAGAAGAGATAAGATCAGAAACAAAGAAATCAGAAGAAAGAGGAATACTTGCCGGTACTACAATATATAAAGAAACAACAAGTCAAATGGTTTGGGCACGCATCAATGTTACAGTCTCTCACAAAGAGAACCAACACTCAGATACAACGGTAACAGACCTAGAGGGCGACCTGGTAAATCGACGTTATATCCCCGAACTAAATTCCTCCTTGTCATCACAAGGTGCGTATCCTTTATAGGACGTTGCTCTCTTTGCAGCGTATCTTAAATTCAATCTGTTTCTAGCTAGTTCGCCCGCTTCGTCGATGGTCATATTCATGGTTTCTTTAATATCTTGTAGCCATCTTCTTCTTGGTCTGTCTCTGCGTCCTGGGACCCTGCCTCTAGTATTGTTCTTTCCAGGCCATCGTGAAGCTTGATGTGACCAAAGTATGTAATTGTTCTGTATAGTATGCTGTTTATCAGCCAACTCTCTTTAACATTTAGTTCTTTCAGGACATCAGTGTTCTTTCTTTTTCTGTCCATTGTATTCGTAGGATCTTTCTGTAGCATTTAGTTTCGAAGGATTGGATTTTCGTTCTTGTTTTTGTGTAATGGTCCATGATTCACAACCATAAGTAGCTACTGGGAAAATGCATGCTCTCAATATTTTTAATTTTAATATTTTGCTGGTGCTTTGCCACATGTACAAAGAGAATAAGCAGGCTATCTCCACGTTCCTATTTTTTCGGCCTGACGCCGAAAGGCAAAAACAGGGATAGAGAATAGATAAAACCTGGGTCGTAATGGGCTCCTGCCTTGTCCACAGGTCTGTGTTTGAACTCGACGTTTTGGCTTACAACACAGTGTAGTGTCCAACGCTTGTTCGCGGTCAGAATGTAGGATCCTTCATAATCGCCAATAGGGACACTCGTATACACTTAAACAAGCTACGAGCAGCTCTCATTCGAAAGGATGGGACATTCGTAATTTACTCATTCTTTGCGTGATTTTCGCACAGTGTTACGCCCCTATAGTGGTTAATATAATTCTTCTTCTTCCCCCTTCGCCCCTAGGGAGGCATAGCTCCGCAGTCAAGGTCTTCCAAGCCATATTTCCAAGGTCTTTACTAAGCCATCCAAGGCCATCTTTAGATATCTCCACTCTCTTCTCATTTTCTTGCATTCCATCTCCAACTCACGTCTTCATGTGTTTCTGGATCTTTCCGTACCTCTAATACCCTGGGGGTTCCATCGGAGGGTCTGTCTCGTGATGCTGTCAGGGGGTATCCTCAATGTGTATCCATCGCTACCTTCTGTAACTTATCTCTTGTTTCATCTGCCGTTGTCCCGCTTTATCCCACAGTTCCGTTTGTTGTCCTGTCATACCATCGCGGATGGAGTTTGATTGATTGACAGATGAAGTATCCTGCGCAAACATATATTTATGAATGGCTGCAGAGTTTTGGTGTTTCCCCATAGTTGTTCTCCATGGTTAATGGAATGAATTGGGTTAAACCGTTTGCTTTGCGTTCTGAAGATCGCGGATTCGAACCTGGAACTCATTATTCTACTCACAGATGAACTATTGCCAGAAATCCCATACGATTATTGCTCTCTTTTCCTCCCTGATCCTCGTGGAGCATAGGGCCTGAACAGTTGTTCGGCACTCTTTTCGGTCTCCGGCTGTTTTCTTTATGTTCTCCTATGATAGTCGAGCACTCTTCAGTTCCTCAAGAATACTTCGTCTCCAGGTCTGTTTAGGGAGTCCTCTTTTTCGTTTTCCTTGTGGGATCCACTCAAGTGCTTGTCTAGTGACGACAGAAAAGATTATTGCTAGTGTTACAGAACTCTTGCATTATGCAAATATCTCAACAACTAGCGCCAGATTTTAAAGCGGATGTTGCTAAATGATGGATATCTGTTACAA